>OZ007579.1:18424611-18989611 GCA_963931925.1 Onchidella celtica | reverse complement strand
TCTTCTTGAGTTTGAGGTGTGTGTGTGTGTGCGGCGGGGGGACTATTAAATAGAGTTTTATTCAAAAATGAATCCTAACAATGCTGCTAAGTTACTAGTTGGCCCCGCTGACAGATGGAATACACAGATGTGATTATTATTGTTGAGTTTGGATCACCAATGTGTACATTTTGTGGCAGAGCCAAATCTCCGGTCATACTTTTTTAAATTCTACTCGAAGAAAATGCGTGTCTCTTTTTTTCCGGCTCAAAATGTCTGAACAGTTTCTTCTCTTCAACTCAGTTGTGGCTCAAAATCAACGAAATTATTTAAACATGTAGCAAACTTGGAGACTTTTCAAAATATGCACACATACAACTCTACGTTTTTCAATGCATAATATATTTTGTAGAATTCAAGGCGAGGCGGTTAAAAATACTTTCATGATTACATTGAAGGCCTCACCTCCTCTATGATGATGATGATGCATTCACATTGTTCGCTGAATGTCCGTCAGCGACCACTTTGGTGAGCCAAATAAAATAAAGTAAAATAAAGACGCTCATGAAGAAAACAGAAGAAAAAAAATCTGGAAATCACACAGTTTAACATTAATGAAAACATACGTTTTGCCTTTGTGATCCGCAACTGAAAACTGTAGTACTGATTTGACATTAAAAGTTGTTCCCTTTATGTATAATTGTAGATGTTTGTGTTGTTGTAAGATAAAGTAATTTCTTGTATTTTTGTTAATTTTTTTCACCAGTCATCACCAAAGATTGCCTACACGGGTGAACAAAGAGTTATTAGAGCATAGGTGGAAAGGTCAAAATTGGTAATGCAGCAGTATCCTGGGATCAATGTTCTCTTAATTGCAGTGAAGAAAAAAAAACAACGGTAGCCTACTAATAATAATATTATTCTTTTGTCAATCTAGAGAAGTTCCATTTATGTGACATGTGGCAATATTCATCACAATTAAAAAAAAAAAAGACAAGGAGTGTACCTGTAATGATAAACAATATGTGAATCTGGAGCTGTTTCATTTATGTGATGTGTAACACTATTCTTGATCAATGTTTTCTTAATTGTAGTCAAAAAAAAAAAAATCCAACCATACTCATGACAGAATCACCCTCTCCTCCAGAATTTTGGGCAAAATCGACCAAAATAAGATCAACAACAAAAAAAGTTAAACATCGAGACACAACGAGTACAATGGTAATTGTCTATACATAATTATTATATTATATATACTAGATAGTAGACAAGCCCGAGAAATACATTAGAAATTTTTACGTGGCACTTTTTGTCCTTTTGTTTTGTTTTGGTTTGCGCATGCGTGAAATTGTGTGTAGTATGTACATGTACATGTGTGTGTGTGTGTGTATGCGCGAGCGCTTGTGTGTTTCGCGGTTTCTAAGACAATCTATTACGGCAGAAAACGATTGCTTTTTTTTTTAATTTTAAAAAATCAGTTTTTTTTCTAACAATTGTTTTGGAAGGAAAACCCGCAGCTCTTTAAAATAGACCGGGGGAAAATGCAAGATTCTGGTTTTTTTTTTTTAAGATAACTTTTTTTATCATCGGCTGGTGAACAATTCCAGACAGTGGTATTTTACTCACATTTTGCTTCTTTCTTTTTCCTTTTAAGTCTGCTCACTGGGACTCCAGTCGTGCCCGCCCCGTCTGTCTTTTCGCAGTTTCTCACGTTATAAAATATTTGTGGTCGTAAATGTCACTAATTTTAGGACCGCTACATTCTGTCAGGGCACATAGCTGTCGCTAGGGTGTACACAGATATTGCTTCATGCTGGGGTTTGGTCTCATCTCTACTGAGTGTTTGTTGTTGGGTGAGATGCAACAGGTTCCTATATACCGCTGGCGATATCATGAAACAGAGGAAGTTTGTTCTCACAACTGAAGTTTTGTTGTTTTTTGTCGTTGTTGTTGTTGTTTTTGCCAAACATTCCGCGAAAGAGACATTACAGGTTTCAGGTTTTCAAGATTTTTGAAGACTTCTTGATTGAATTTTTATTTCATTTTTTTTTTCTTCTGACTGAGAGGAAGCAAGATATTGAAATCTCTCTACAGGACTAAAAATGTATCTAAGATAAGGAACGCGTTTCAGGTAAACATTTTTTTTCCCTCACCAGCAAAAATTAGCTCTTTCGGACATGTGTGGTTTTGTTGTGAGGTAAGCGACATGTTTATCAACTGGCATTTCTTACCCTCATGTGGCCATCTTTGAAATAGGTTTTAATATCCAATTTTCTATGTCTGAAACATTTCTTAGATTTGTCAACAATTTAGATAATTTTCAGTGATCTGTAAATTGTAACTTTTATGGTTTTGCATTAATTTGATTTGAAACATTCAAAGTGGAGTTAGAGCACTATTTTTTTTTATTCATAGACACAAATGGCTATTAGTCTTCTACACGTGCATGCTGATGGGGAGAGCATGCAGTGTGTGCGTGGATAGTAAAATGGCGGGCATTACTAGCGGTTCCGTGACGTAATATTCTGATGACAGACATGGCCCAGGCGTGGCAATTATGTCCAGGAGATGTCAGCACGTGAGCTCGTTATCAGGGTCTTACACCAGGGCTTGTTTTGTAAACTGGAACCTCTGCCAGGCCGTTTGGGGTGTCTTTTCCTTCAATCTTTGTAATGGATGGCCTCCCCTGTTTCAAAAGTTTCGCCTGTTTTGAAGGTTTTTCTTTTTTCTTTTTCATATTAAATGTTTGGGTGTGTTTTTGTTTAAGGTCCAGGATTGCATTTCTAGTGATATGAAACATCTGTGGAGTTCTGTTAATATTGCCGGTTAAGCCATTAGTTTGATACTCCGTGTCAACCATGACGAATTTTAAAAGATGCAGATTTTTCCCTCCATCAGACACATATCGGTATCCCTGTCCTCGTCATCTAAACTTAAACCAGTTATTCAATAGACTGTAAGATTAGTTAGAGAAAAAAAACAACAACTATGCTTCTTTAAAGATAAACCAATTTTTTTTTTTTTTAATGGAGAAGCGAATATGTAAATCTGTACAAGAACGGCCAACTGATGTCCCTTCCACTGTTTTAGACTGATGTCAAGTTGTACTTGAGTGGCCCTACTTACTTAAATCCTATGAATAGTAAATTTCTTGGTAAAGGCTTTAGTTTGGGCCTCTCAGCTAATATACTCAGAAAAGACGTTTTTGTGTCATCTGTGGCCAAGTTCCACCACGGCCATTATTTTACATTGCAAATCAAAGGTGTCACAAATCCCAGACTGGGAAATGTAATAGTTTATGACAGGACGACAATCACGAACAAACAAGTTTAACACTTAACAAAACAACCCATCAGACTCACACATTTATTAAACATAATTATACATATAATAGCGCAATTACATATATTATATTATTGAAATGACTGCCGTACAACGGCCTTATTCTCACACACACTCTCCCTCGGATCCACAATCCGGTAGTTACTCCTAAAGGCACTTCGGCCTCAGCCTCTCCCCTCAGGGTCTTAATAGTACATTAATGATTCACTGGCACCGCAGTCTCTCAATATCACCTTCCTATTGTCATACACCTTAGCACTCCCCTAGCACCTCCGCAGGGCAATAACACATTATTATTTCCATAGCCATCAACATGGCAACAATATAGTATCTCATTCACTCTCATATCTACGTCCCTGTCCGTGGCCTGACTGCCACGACTTTATGTGCCTCTACTGTCCTGCACTGACAGCCTCACTTCTGGCCTATGTGTGGCCTCCGGCCCTATGCTGGCCTATCCCCTGTGCTCATCGAGGTGGCTCTTCGGCCCGTCCCCGACACCTACAAGAATAACATTACATTGGTATAATATCCTACCATTTCTATTCACTCCACCTCTCCTTACAATCCATGAAGCGTACACACTACTCACTCGCGCTACAAATCCATGAACTCACTTTCATCTATCGCTCGTGGCGCACATTGCTATATCCAATATCAAGGACTTCCACATTCCTCACATATACTTATTCACATCATGGTAATAGACGAATATAATATAATACATCAATCATAATAATCAATCAACGTTCTACATACCAGTCATAACTGGAAAGACTCTCACTAGTCTTCTCGACTGCTTCCCCTTTATGTCCGCCCGATGGGCTCTTATTCACAGGTCCGATCCCTAGGACCTTCTAACTTGCAGTGATAGTAATCCAGCGCTTTCGCCTCATTCAGACTTCCACACCACTCATACACGCACGCTTTTCCCACTTGTCTGCATGAGTTATTTTTACTCTTCCCCTTTCACGTCTTTTCCTATCCGTCTGTCGTGAGCTCTTCTTATTCTACACCCGCTCTGTAGCAATCCCCTTAATTGCACTCACTCCACTCGTGACAAAAGGGTCATCGTCGAAGGTGAGCCAATTTTGTATTTTTGATACATTTCTTAACTTGCCACCAATGTCGATCATTTTTAATGATATATAATAATTATATTTTCGTTTTTGCATCAGATTCAATATGTCCAGTTTTGCATGTTGCAGATTACCTTTTGATATGACAATCTTTGTGTGGACAGGAGAACGTTAAATTATTTTTTATAATAGAAAATTTGTGACCCGCTTAGGTTAAGACGACAATTAAGCCGGATTTGGTTGCAGGAAGTCATACTTATGCTTAGGCTCATGTCTAACCTTAACCATTGCACGTCTGCAAAAATTCACTGTGCAAATAAAACTCAATTTGGCCACCTGGTGCAAATAGTCATGTCCAAATTCATTTCCTCCGCAATTTTTCAGACAGCGGTTATTAGTTAAAACGAAA
This sequence comes from Onchidella celtica, assembly GCA_963931925.1. Taxonomy (NCBI): domain Eukaryota; kingdom Metazoa; phylum Mollusca; class Gastropoda; order Systellommatophora; family Onchidiidae; genus Onchidella; species Onchidella celtica. Next base: position 18,984,802 of record OZ007579.1, on the reverse strand, counting down.
GTTGGCAAAAAGAAACAGTAGTATGCAGCAAAGCCTCTCGTAACTATTGTAAGTCACCGCAGTGATTTAATATTCTATATAATTATTATGCATTCTTCTTTTTCTTTTTTTTTATTGTTCGATTGTTTTATTAGTTCAATTTTTCTTTTTCTTTTTCTGTTGTTGTTGTTTTTTTTAAGGTACTTTACCGAAATTTATTTTTTTTTTGTCTTCCCTAATTCTTTTCGTTTTATTGTATCGTCTGGATATGAGGCTTTGCTACATACAACTTTTTCTTTTTGCCAGCTTTTGACTTTGCTTTAAGCCTTGCTCCGACCCCACAATTTTTCTGCGGTTCTTACAATATTCGGTTATTAGTTAGTCTGTTTTAATGAAGTGTTGCAGTTTGTATTGGAAGCCCAGAAATTCTTATCCACAGCACGGGAAAATTCAGCTCTATCTGTTCAGGGCAACGCTTTTCCAAAATAAACCAGTGTCATTAAATGTTAACAAACTCGTACGTCACCATTAAACAATGGGCCCGTGCACCTGACCATGTTGTGTTCTCATGTTGATAAGTTGTACTGTTTTTACGTGCCGGATTGCACGTGTGAGAAATTAATCATTGTAACTGCAAACTGATACAGAACGTGGAGATCGATGAGTAGCCTACAAGGCATTTTAATGAGTTTAACAAGGAAACTATTTTTCACAGAAAAATACGTGAGAGGGCAAAAAAATTCAAGAGAGATAAATTTATTGAAAAACTCCAGTGATTTTTCTGTCTTGAAACTGGATTAACTCTTTCACTACTATTGGTACTTATACCATGTGTCTAGGGGAACAAACCAAAAACAACATTTGTGGCTGGTACGAATAACTTGCCAAAAGCCTTTTTAGTTGTGAGTATCGTCTTGAAATTTTACATGGGGGCTTTTTGGATAATATTTTTCCTATTGTTATTACACTAAGAATTTTCAGGTTTTGTAAGTGATTGTTTTTACAGGTGCAGAAATACGTGACCCACAGAGTCTCCAGACCGCAGACATTCAGTCTGGATTGGAACATGGATTGGAAATCTCCCAGGCTGGGCTGTGAACGGGTTAAATAATATGTCCTTTTATGATAGCAATCAAAATACTAATGTCGTGGGATAACAAATAGCTGCCATTGGTTCTCACAGAGGGCGTTAACTGAAAGATGTGTAAAGAATTCCTTCCAGGAAGGAGAGAAAGCAGGAATGCAACGACCAAATGTTCTTTGAGGAAAAGGGGAGAGAGGGTGGACAAAGAAGATAGAAGGAACCAAATTGTGGGACCAAAAAAAGAAAAAAACGGCATGATGTGAAAAACAAGGAGATGGACAGAGCTCGCTTGTGTGTGGCTAAAGAAAGCAACAGACCATCTTTGTAGCGCGGGTTTCTACTCAGTGTAAACTGTTTACCTAACCCTACCTCTGACAGTCTGAAAAAAGACAGACCATTCCAGCATGTTTGCACACACAAATCGCCCTGAAGGACCGTCAGAGAACTGGTCTTTTGGGTGACCCCTTGACGCAGGGAAGCTCGCTTTATGTAAAGATAATTATATAGGCGCCATATTATCATCGGGTATTCTCGAGAAAATGGCGATTGAAAGTAAGTCGGCAAAGGGGCCAAAGCGCATACAACATTACATCACAATTACAAATTTTGAAAAGTTTTTAACTGGTTGGAATGACACTTATACAAGATAGAATTAGGAGTGAGAGAACCACTTTCATGACAAAACCTCAAAATTGGCAAACTGTTGCATACAACAATATGGCAAATAGATCTGCCCCTATTAATGAATAATTAAAAATCAGACACACCAAGGAGATAGTGACGAACTGATTCAAGGCTGACTTCCGTCTATTCATTTCGCAGGGCCTCTCTTCCCGCCATCCAATGCAAGACTTTTTCGATATTCTTGTTTCAGTGTCGCCGGCGCCGTTTAACTCCATAGTTCACGTTCCACGGTAAAAACTAGCCAGACCGGACAAATTTTAATATACAACGCCCCAGGACACTAAAGCTGGGTTTTCACAAGTACGGAAAAGAAAACGGCAAAAGAAACGTCAAAAACCCTTCAAGTAGTGAAACAGAAAGGAGGTTTTTCATGCCGTTTCCGTGCGCATGGAAAATCTCTTTAATTTCACTACTTGATGGATTTTTGACGTTTCCCTTGCCGTTTCCGTTTCCGTACACATGAAAATACGACTTAAGGGGTTAAATGAAGAAGTGTATAGAGAGATGTTCAATGGCCTGTTGAATAGGTGATTCTCTCAAGAGCAGGAGGTAAAATAATAGTCTTAGACAAATATATCTATGGTTTTGTCATGAAACCGCACAAGCGTACTGGCACGGCTGCATTTTTTTACTGCATTTTCATTCCTTGAACTCCTTGAAGACATTTGATTTTTTTACTTACTTTTTATTGAGCTGGAGTACAATATTTCACAGAATTGTCAGTATTATTATCTAAGGTAAGGAATATCCCACCCAGCATCCCAACGTCCATCCTATGTAGATCTGTGTAGGATTTCCGTATGGTTGGTAGGAGTACCGCCGGAGCGGGTTCCCTACATCAAACAGACCTCGGCACGATATCGTAACCAGTAGATCGATGTAGAAATTATGTCATTCTTACGTGCAAACCTGACGTCAGTCCAGCGCATCGGATTGCTATGGTATTGCTAGCTAAGACAATTCCTTCTTTTTTTTTTTCGCCTGTAAATTTAGGTCGTTCGTGCTTTTGTGGTTTCCTAATAGGATCAGAGAAATGATTGCACAAGTAAAAATGTCCTGTTTGGGTCAGAAGGATAATTTATCAAATATACTAGACAGGCGAAAATCTGGTAGACAATCTTAAAAGAAGGCAGCAGTCTGTTATCGGTTTGAGCACCTCTGAAAAGCGCATTCCTTTGTTTAGCTCCTTGACTTAAATCGTATTTTGACGCTTACATCCATTGCGTGAAGCGCCTTTTCTATTTTGTTTAATGCATACCCACTTGACTGACAAAGGGAACCAAGCAAGTACTGGTAACCAGGGGCTGATTTAATATGTATTTTCAGGGAACATTCTCACTTAACCCATCCACTCCAAGCACCCACAGCGTTTAGTCTACGCCAGTGGTTCTCAGCCTTTTTCGGGCAATCTCCTCCTTAAGCTGGGTTTTCTTGTGTACGGAAACGGAAACGCCAACGGAAACGTCAAAAATTCATCAAGTAGTGAAAACTGAAGTGTGTTTTCATGTGTGCGGAAACGGCGCACCATTACACATGAGAACATTCTCTCTATTTCACTATTTAAAGGGCTTTTGACAATTCCGTTGCTGTGTCCGTTTCTGTACACATGAAAACACAGCTTTAGACTTCAAATCCTTTCATCGCCCCCCCCGCCCCCTTTCCTGTTTTTCTCCCCCCCCCCCCTCCCACCCCACCCTTTTCAAATCCCTACTCAAGCCTAACGGATACATTTCAAAAGAACACAGACTACAGAAATTATGATGTTAAGTTTGTGAAAGCCGTGTTAATGACAGTAGGCGTGTTTATTATTGATTATAAAACAGATTAATCATCCTTTATCAAATGCACTAAAAAAAAAAAAAGGCCTTTTCTATTCATAAAACCCAGCTACGCGTGACAAGTCTGTGGTCACCTCTTATATTTGCCCCCAAACCCTTCTCTATAGACGACTGTTTTCCCCACCCCTTCCAATTGCCCCCTTCCGCCGTTTTCGCCCCATTGTCGATCTTGTCTCGTTTTCGCCCCTCCGCCAAATCAAAATCCCTCCATCCCCCGTACACCCCGCGGGATGATATCGCCCACACTGAGAATCCCTGGTCTACGCCGCTGCCCCGCACACCTCCTTTCTCAGACTCGCCCTTGGGGTTCTCACGACCCCAGCAACAGCAAAGTGTCAATGGCGGCTTTTATTAAAGCTTTAATAAGGTTAGCCCTGGGTTTCTGTCATTTTGCCGGGCGACTCTTGTTTTGCCAGCATTTGCAAAAACAAAGTGCTTTACTTGTAAGTAATTGCCGGTACGGAGTTTTGTGGCCACTTGAACATAAGTCGGTCCTCTTCAAGTTTGGCCAGAAATTCAGAAGAAAAAAAAACGTGGGAAACGGTTGCAGTTCGACATTTTTTTCCACTACTGTATTACAACCCGTAATGTTTTGTTATTTTTCTCCGCCTTTTTTCTTCTTCTTTCCGTTTTTTCTTTCAATTTTAAGTTCCCCTTTTCTGTGCTTATCTGAAAGATTGAATATTTTTCTTCCTTACATAATTTTTGGTACTCAGATTATCTTTTCGATCCACGTCTACAGGAGTATCTAAATACCTCAATATATAGACCGGTTATTTCTTTATTTTTTTTAAATTTTGGTTGTATATGAAAAGGGGTTTTGTTTATTTTTATTTTTTGTTATCTCTCCCCACCCCCACCCCTTCTCTCTCTCTCTTTCTCGCTTGTCTCACTCTCTCTCTCACCTCTCTCTTTCTTTCTCCCTCTTTTCTCTCTCTCTTTTTTCTCTTTCTTTCTTTCTCTCTCTGTCTCTCTCTTCTATCTCTGTCTTTCCCCACTCTCTCCCTTTTCTCACTCTTTCCCTTTCTCTCTCTTTCCCTTCTCTCTCTCTCTCTCTCTCACCTGCTGTCTTTTCTAAATGACTCTCTCTCTCTCTCTCCCTCCCCCCTCTCTGTCTTGTTTGCAACTTAGGACCGAGTATGTCAGCTTAATTAAAACAAAATTATACACATTATAATAAAGCCATGAATGTAAAGCCTGCGAAACTACTGCCTGAAACCAAAATTAAAAAAAACGTTAGTGCCAAGTGGTTCTAGTGGATTGGGCCTGGGCCGTTCTTTTGTCTGCATAAGTTGCGCACCAGAGGGTGTGTGTGAAAGTCAAGCTGCATACTTTCACAGACTGGTCTGTTAATGAACGACCCAGTCATGCGGGCTCATCGCTTGGATTTCAAGCCTTTCTTTTCTTACTTTCTTTCTTGCCTCCACAGATTCATTACATTACATTATATTCCACACTGTGGGAAAACATCATTATTTATGCTTAACGTTGAAGTAATACAATATCTATCTTCAAGTGCGTTACGAGGAAATGCTGTAACAATCGCATGTGGCTTTAACACGGTTAAGTAGGGTAATTTCTGGAGATTGTGCGAGGGTTAATTTGGTTTTGTTATTGTTAATGATGTTTGTAGAACTTAAATCTTGGCGTAAAGAAATTTGGTGAGACCTTGTCCACAGTCAAGTTACGAGCAGTTATGGGAACTGTATTTTCAGCTTCACCTCCAGCCCCTGCAAAGCTGGTAATAAGTTCAAGCAAGATGGGAGACGTAGGCCCCCATTTCAAACTGTTCGGGGGGGTATTTTTGTTTTATACACTAGTTACTGCCCCCATTCTTCGAATAGTTTAAGAATATAAAAAAACAAACGCCACTTCAGACCAAAGCGAGTCAGCACAAAAACATTGATGCCGAGATGCGTATGGTCATCCATAAAACTCAGCGATTAATAGATAGAGAGGGCAGTGTACAGTGTGCATTGGTGCCCACCGAGAATTTTTCAGGAAGTGATGATGTAATTGCTCATGTCTTCGTGAAAATGATGGATCGGAGGTAGTCAGTTAGCGACACAAAGCAAATTCCAAAAAATACCACCCCACCCATTTCAAGTCTTCAAATCTAAAAAAGAATCTTCTGCAGGTCGAAAGGAAGGCACATGTAACCTTCCACGCGAATCCGAGTTGGGTGGGCGGAGTTGGGTTCTGTTGAAAGTCTCGTGAGTTTTTTTGTTATATAAGATTATCCAGGGTTAGCAACGAGAATGTTTTATGTCCAAAATAGTTAAATTGAGAAAAACTATTTTGAAATGTGTGACCATAATGAAATTCAAATAATAGCATTAACTTCAACACGGTCAAATGAACGGCTTTTTGTTGTTGTTTTTTTTACAGGTTACAAAATAGTCTCACATTTTGTGTCTTGGACATCCACAGGCATGTAAAGTAATGAATAAAACTGGATGTAACACTTTCTGGTTGATAACGCTCGATGTAATCAATTTGGAACATACCGGTACATTTGATTATCTTATCAATTTTATAACTGTTCTTTTTTTCTTACCTGTGGACTAAATCGTACTAAATCCCAGTGTTAATCTTCTGCGAGTCCTCTACTTCCAATACAACTACAGTTTGGCAGCGTTTTCCCTACACGAATTTGGTATCTTTTGGTGAGGCTGGCTGGTGATACAATGAATGGTTGTAGGTGTTGTGCTTAGGTCTTTATTTTAGGAGGAGATGCAATGAGACTGTTTTGTCTCCGTTTTAGTGAGAGATGTGGACTATAGAGAACAAGCGGGACCTCACGCACTGACGAAATTGAAACAAGTCTGTCTCACTTCTTCTTCTTCTTTCGTTCACCAAATCTAAAACTGCAGATTTGTTCTTTTAAGATCTACGCTTTTCTGCAGTTCTGGCAGAGCACCATAGAGTTTGACATTCAGGTCGGTGGGTTTGGGCCAATATGTTTCTCGTAGTGCTGAGAAGAGTGTGCAGTTCTGCAATATAAGGTCTCACTAATTGGGGCCTGTCAAAACCTCTCAAAAGAGTCAGCAAGCGGATAGAGAGACCTTTCGCAACGAGTCTAAACAGACGCAAAATAGACTAGACTTCGCGCACCACCAGCTTTAAGGACTGTGTTTCACACTCCCTCTCTTTCTATTGTTTGACTGTCGTTAGGGACCGAATAGAGAAAATGCTGAGGTGCGTTCAATGGTCTGCTATAGTTTACTGTGTGAAATACCACGGTCCTCTAACAACAGCCATTTTGTTTCATTTTGCTGTCGCAACCAACACTGCTGGCATATCAGCCGGGATTCGCTAGGTCCACCAAATTTATAACATTGACACTATTATACTGTTTTGAGTAATTAGGAAACCAATATTAACATTTTCAAAAGATTCAAGTCTCTGATAATAATTCTAAAAAATTAACTAATAAAGTAAACAATCTAGTTCAAAAAATCAGAAGGAAATAAAACTGGTAGTGAAAGCTTATTTCATATAATAGCACAAAGCTTTCATGTTCCAAGGGCTTGCAAAATAATAATCTGCTGTTCTATAGTAGTAAAGATAGTTTGAGGCCACTGACAAGATATTAATTTACTGTTTTATTTGCCATGGCAATAAGGCTTTTTCCATTTCATTTATTAAGAAATTCATGTTACGTACCCCGGCAATATTATTTTTGTCGTCTTAAATTCAGTCCTTGTGTACTATAGAGAAATTTATGCCAAAGTTTTAGAAATGCCAATGTTATTTTGTCAACTACACGTCTTCAAATAATTGGAATTAATTTAGATGAAAATTTCTGACAGTATGGGTAGCATAACTTTTACTTCTGGTGGGCCATAAAAAGCTGTTGGCAGTCAGAAGCGTAACGGACGTGCCTTTTTTTTTTTTTCTAAAATATGTTTAATTGCTTGTCGATTTTTAAAAATTATTTTTGAAGTCCTAAATTTGTTTGAACATTATTTATACTTGAACGGTGTCCTAATCTTGTAATAAGAGACCGGTGTTGCTCTCTAAGGTTGTGGGACTGGACGGGTCGCAGCCTGAGACGTCCTTGACTAAGATATCATAGGAGTAGGCCTACAGTGAGGCGGGTAGTCAAAATTTGGCCAAAAAAAAAAGTTATATGTGGCAAAGCCTCGAGTAAAAAATAATACCCAAAAGATACAATAAAACACAAACTAAAAGAGAAGACAGAAAATGGTCGATATTTCAGCAACAGCCTTTTAGAAGAAAAAAAAAAACGAAAAAAATATGGGAATATTGAACAGATAAAACAATCGAACAGCAAGACGTTTAAGGAAAGACACTTTGCGAGAGTATGTGCGCGACTCTCCAGGTTAAAAATATGTGAGATCTGTGCTCCCGGAAATTGGAAAGACAAGTTCTTAAAAAAAAATTGGAAGGTATATTAAACATCTTCAAGATGGGTGCAAAAAGGTAGATTATTTTGATCATGAATTGGATAATTCCTTTTAACGTCAGGGAAGTCAGAGAGATGTTCAGCATATATTATAAGCTTACATCTCTCTCTCTGTCTTACTCCCTCTCTCTCTCTCTCTCTCTCATACACTCACACAAAGTAAAATAAATGTGTCCGTGCACTCGTATTTTTTAACTTTTCAAACTAATGCAACACCACTGCTCTTTTTATTACTGTAATTATTTGTACATTACGTAGTAATATTATTCTACCACTAGAACTCTCTCTCTCTCTCTCGCTCTCTGCCTGTATTCTTTAAACCTAACGGGACATACTGCAGTTGGTCATGACAGTGAAACGAAAAAACAGAAGAGATATAGGACCAAGGGAAACAAGCATGATAATGCTGTAATTTGTGCTTGTATACGGCATTATTTCCCCTTACCAGATAACCGATAGACAAAAACAAACAAAAATACCTTTTATATAATGAAATCCCGTGACATCTGTTACCATCAGTCGATTGAGGGCAATAAGAGTCAACGGCACTGTAGCTTCAATAACATCAGAAACAGAGACAGAAAATGGTTAAGTTCGTCCAGAACGTGTTTACTAGTGCTTGTCATAACCATTTACAAAAACCAAAAATATTTCCGGATCTCAGTTCAGTGGGAAAATACCGGCTCATCTGACTTCTTCCACAATATCTTGTACTGTTTGCTCAAATGACCAACATATAACAACAGATTTGGCACTGTGCTGGTCGTATCAGCTTACCAGAATGGAAAGTATATCTAGATCTTAATGTAGCAAGAAAATACTTAAATTAAACCACTCTAAGTTATTCTACACTTTCTCTCTCTCTTTCTCATCTGTTCAAATCAAATATGTATAGATGCAAAGAAACAATGCTGCTTGTCATTTCAATTTATCAGAATGAAAATTATATTATGTGGATCTCAAGGTAGTGATCCAGCCAGCAGCCCAGCATCAATATGATGTAGATCTGTGCAGGATTTCCTTAGACTTGTTAGTGAACTGTTACCGAAGAGGAGCATTTCCTACATCAAACCGACAGGGGCCCGAGGTCATATGCAGAGGGACAGTGTAGTTGGAATGGTGAAGGGTTTCTGGCCTGGAAGAAAATATTACAAATTTTGTTCGAACCTTCTGCCTTAATCTTTCTTTCTGTTCAGCTGAAAAAATTTAGGTACAAAGAATTAGAAATGACCTTTTTTTTTTTTTGTTCCCTCATCAGTCCTTTTACACGCAAGAACAAACAAGACAAAATGATTCACAGAACACATCAATATAATTGTCAGAAATTAGTGTATTTAAAATAATGCATTATTAAGTTAGATTTTTTTTTGGTAACATAAATATATCAGTGTCACAAATACCAAATAACAAATGAACAATTTTGACTCTTTTTGTTGGTCCCTGTCAAAAAAGTTAATTGGTTCATAACCTCATTAGAGACCCGCTCTTGAGGTCATAGGTCGAATGTTCACAGAACAGTGATTGTCACATTAATATTTTAATTATATAGACAAAGATCATTGGGAGGAATGTTTATTTACTTTTTTTTTATTACACTTGAGGACCAAAATAAGCATATTTGCCTGTTTTTACCTATATAAAAAGAACTAAGTTTGCCCCTACATGCTAAACTGGGTAAATATAGATGTCCATCACTGCATTATTGCATCTTTTGTCATTACAAAGAGAAAATTCATAGCCTTAGACACTAAACTGACAGAGCACTTCTGCAGATCATTTAAATGTACTCAAAGCAAAACTAATGGACATGCATTAGATTTAAAATTAGTGTTACACTGATGAGATGACATTCTAAATTATCATCACCTTTTTGAGATTACACAAAATTCCCTATAAAACCGTGCAAAAAGGGGAATAATAGATTTAATGACAACTCGACCCTTAACAAGATATTAACAGGGGAAATTGTAGAAGTTGAAACAAAAAAGACAAATGGTCATCAAAATCATAAAATTATGTAAAATAATGTAAAGGGAGATTATAGAAATCTGTAAATGCATTTAAATGCTGTAAATGAGAAATGCAACAATAATTCTTATTGTTATAAAACAGAGGGTTAAATCAACAATTCAGTATTTGAGTAGTAACCATCACATTGCATAACAAACTCATTTGAAACTAATAATTCTTTTTTGTATACAGGATAGAAATACAAATATTTGTTGCTAAAAATAAAACAATATTTCTTTTGTAATAATTTCCTATAATGGACGGATGGATATGCAATTCAAAAACATTCATTCCATTATAATATATCACTTCTATTAAAAAGCATACCAAAAAATATTGCTGTGGACGGATTTCAGTATTAAATATTTCAATGTAAATCCCAGATGAAAGTAAGAAAAATGGCTGATTAATTATAGATTATTAATACAGACTTTTAAAAACAACAACAACAACACTAAAATTGTTTCAATTCAATTTGCAAGGCAAATTTTTAAAAAACAAATATGAGTATAATGGAGGGTGTCAATTTAAGTCAACAAAATGCACAACAAGTTCATTTATCACTGTTCTTATCATGTTCTTTCTTTTTAACTTAAAAGAAAATGGTGGGATTCTAAATTCCTGGGTAAATGCAAGAACAAATTCCAGCTAAGGGTGCCACTGGCACAATTACCACAAGTTTATGACTAAAAATGTCATTTTTTGCCGGGCCAAAAATCCAAGCAGATTTTTTACCAGCCATAACCACCCTAACTGTGAAAAAGATAACTGGTAAGTTTTCTTTCTTGAGGTGAGGAAATAATTGCAGTCATAAGTAATAAAGAAGGCTTCAAAATCTTGCATTCAAAAGATTTTGCAATTTGGTTGATTCCTAAAACTGATACACCAACAATAAGTAAATTATACAAAAATTTAACATCAACTGGAAGATATTTTTGGAAAAATGAGATGGCATTGGTTATTACTTTTGATCAGATTTACATAAAAAAATTATTCACTTCAAGTTTTAAAGTGTTTGTTTTGAGAAGAAAAAAATGGAAACGTTTTCAAGTGTTAAACTGACTGTATCGCTGATCCTGTCACAAAACTACACAAGTGCGAAGGAACAAATTTTACAGGAGGAGGAGAACATTATTGTCCAAGAAATGGATTCTTTATCTTACATGCATTTTTTGTTACATAAATAAACATTTGAAATATTGGCTCAAAATAATTGGCAGCAATGGGAAAACCTGCACCCAAAAAATTGGCAGCTAAAGGGTTAATAGCAAAAATAAAATTCCGTCAAGGAGTTTATAGAATATTTGGCATAAAAGCGTTGTCATCTACAGTTAATGACAATCACATTTATGCTGTTTCATGACAAGGCAAGCAATATGTCGGGTAACTTCGTTAATCTTTTTGCTCTCAATACATCAAGTGAGTCTCTCTCACACTGATCCCTTAAACAATGTTAAATAGTGCCAAAACTCCTTGATCCTGTCTCACCATATTCCATACAGATTGTTTCTTAATACTTTATATACATGGAAAGATTAAAAGTATGAACTTCATGTATTTTCATCATTTTCAGTTTTCTTTTTATATTCAGGTAACCTTTATTTTCATTCTAAGCAGTGAAAGTAGTTTTCTTTGCATTATTATTCATTCGAATTTTACACAATACATCTTCTTGTGAATTACAATAGAAGTTTACACTTTTACAAAGTAGAAAGGTAAAAAAAAATTTAAAAATCAACAAATTCAGTCAGAAGTAAAAGATAAATATTATTTGAATTCTGAATTTCACAGAGGTCCTTGATAACCATATTTTTTGTTGTTGTTGTTGCCTTTTTTTCATTTATTAATGATTTTCCTGCACTTTAGATTGGCGTAGAAACATGTATTGCCATACTTTATCCATGTGGCATCAATACAGTATAAAACTGCTAGGATCAGGAACCTGCAGGATGACAAACTTCAGTAGGTAAAATGTAATTTTCCCATGTAAAATTTTCATTTAGTTGTTCAGTTGCCTTATATTTCCATCAGGTATTTAGGATGTCCTTTACAAAGCCTTCTTCTTTGCTGAGGATCCAGATGATGATGAAGAGGAGGATAGGGATGATGATGAAGTTGGTCTTTCATCTCGGTCAGGTCGGAATCCACTGGCTGTGTGGACTGTCTGACGACCTCTGACCTGTGGGTTGGCAAAATAACAAAATTCTGTGAATATTTTATACAACAGTATAGTATGAGTAGCAGTTTTATCACAGAACATCAGAAACCCTTATAAAATGACATAAATCAAGAAAACCTATTTCAGCTACATCATTTAAAATGCTCCTACAGGGATAATAAGTATTGTCCATTGCATAGTGAAAAGGTTAAGTACAAATGCAGGCAGCATGAGATTGCCACAGAGTGAAGTGGTAGGGAAGAGTGTGAACATCAGCTGACAATGGTGTTAGAGAAAGGGATATTTCATGACCTTATTTCTTGTTTGTTCCAACTCCACTTTTTGCACAACTGAGAAATTCGACATTAAACATCTGCAGCTTCAGTATTATGATAGAGAACTGGAATAAATCAGAACTGTGAAACAGCTTGATCAGCACCACAGCACACTTTAAAAAAGTGTCAAATGTGCATTTGTTATACTTCTTCTGCGTACTAAAAGATCTCCAGTTTTTCAGAAAATGGAGATAGAACAAACAAGAATTAAGATCGTCATTTCTTAAAAGCCTCAAAATTTCTACACATTTTGCCCTCATTACTTTTCAACTGCCTTGCAATGATTGAATGGATTTAATTGCTCCTAAAAACGTGTAAAAATTTGTTTAGTCCCTTTAAAATTATATATTTGGTACACAGAAATGAATAAAGATTGATGAAAACCAGAATTACAAGTACCCAGTAAATATGCAAGGTCTACTCAGTTGACATACAGTGCATTATCAAGGCATTCGGAAGCAGTGTAATTGATGTACTGTGCACTGCTTGAGCCTTGAAGAGCTAAACTACATATCTACATGACACTGTCACTTGTTCAAACCCACAACTGAAATAACTATTCAAAATTCAACAGTATATTATGCAAAATATCCTACTCTTGGCTGGGATCCCATGATGTTTTCTATTCCTCTGGATCCTTTCTCTAAAGCTGCCCTCACATCTTTGTCCATTCCAGGTACTGCCATGTCTCCAAACACCTGTGAACAAATTACAAAAGAAAAACATCAAATTGCTGTTTAAGAAATGGCCTATAACAGAAATGTCCTATTTGACACTTTGTGACCTAATGTGTTAACTCATTCCCTACAGTAACTTTTATGGGTGTAGATGGGAACACTCAACACTATCCAGTATGAAAGTTATCATCATCATCATCATTGCCTTTCTCACCCTGGATCAGGGTATAGGCCACCAACAAACACTTTCCATCCCTCTCTATCATGGGCCAGTCTCTTTACATTATTCCAAGTCTTTCCGCTTCGTTGCACATCATTTTCTCTGGCTCTTCTCCACGTTACGCGCGGCCTTCCTCTTGATCTCTTGCCCTGGGGATTCCAATCCAATACCTTCTTCGCGATGCTGTTTCCTGGCCTCCTGAGAGTGTGGCCGATCCATCTCCATCGCCTCCTACCAATTTCCTCTCTGACTGGGCTCTGTCTTGTTCTTTTCCAAACAATTTCATTGCTGACCTTGTCTGTCCATCTGATCTTAAGTAGCTTCCTCAAACATCTGTTGATGAAAACTTGGATTCTCTTTATGCAGGCCTGGGACGCATTCCAAGTCTCACATCCATACAACAGGACTGACTTCACGTTCGAGTTGAATATCCTCAGCTTTGTTTTTAGAGATATATCCTTGGTTCTCCAAATCTTGCTTAAGGATGTGAAAGCTGCCTGTGCCTTTCCAATTCGTGCTTTGACTTCTGCCTCTGTTCCTCCCTTATTGTCAATGATACTACCAAGATAGCAGAAGGACTCTACATCTTCCAGTGGTTGATCTCCTACTTTGACTTGTTCGCTTGGGGGTGCAACAATTTTTAGGACCTTCGACTTCGCAGGATGTATCCTCAATCCAATAGATTCTGAAATTTTGTTTAGAGCTGTAGTCTTTGCTTGCATCTGGTCGTGTGTGTGCGACAATAGTGCCAAGTCATCTGCAAAATCTAGATTGTCCAGCTGTGTCCATGGGGTCCATTGTATGCCATTTCTTCCTCCATTGGTGGTTTCTTTCATAAGCCAATCAATCACCAGAATAAACAGAAATGGGGACAGCAAACAACCCTGCCTAACACCAGTCTTGATATCAAAGCTGTCAGTACGACTCTGCAACTTGTCCCCTCGTACATGCTCTTGATAAGATTCACCATCTTCTCTGGGATTCCATAATGTCTCAATATTCTCCACAGCGTTTCTCTATCGATGCTATCAAAGGCCTTCTCGTAGTCAAGGAAGTTCACTATCAGTTGGGAGTTCCACTCTAGCGACTGCTCTACTATAATTCTCAGCGTGGCGATCTGGTCGGTGGTTGATCGATTACTCCTGAAACCAGCTTGCTCCTCACGAAGTTTTGGGTCTGTTGCATTCTGTATTCGCTTGAGAATAATCCAATTGAAAACCTTTCCTGGGATGGAGAGAAGTGTGATTCCTCTGTAGTTACTACAATTGCTGAGGTCCCCTTTTTTTGGAAGCTTCACGAGGTGTCCCTCCTTCCAGTCCTTTGGAAACTTGCCTCCGATCCAAATCCTCGAGAATAGTGAGTGCAGACCCTCTGCAGCCCCAGCAGCATCTGCCTTCAGCGCCTCTGGTGGGATCTGGTCTGGTCCAGCTGCCTTGCCTCGATTTAACTGCTTTATGGCATCATTAATCTCTGCTTTAGTCGGAGGGTCGCAACTGATCGGTAAATCATTTCTTGCGGGTAGAATGTCGGGTGGGTTGCTTGGTGGAGGTCTGTTCAAGAGGCTACTAAAATGTTCTATCCATCTTTTTGCCTGAGCTTCCTTTCCAAAAATAGCCTGCCTGTTGTAATCCTTGACAGGAACTTCCGGTTTTCCATATTTTCCAGCAAGAGTCTTTGTAGTCTGGTAGAGGATCCTCGTGTGTCCTCCTGTTGCTGCCTTCTCTGCTTTCTCTGCTAACATTCCTATGAACTCCTCTTTGTCTTTTTTAATTGATTTTTTGACCTCTTTAGCTGATGCTCGGTACTCTTCCTGGTTACCAACTCTTGAGCTTCTTGTACGACTTGCATTTACCTGTTCTTTTAGGTCTCTTCTTATCCTTATCAAGTCCAGTGATTTTTGACTGATCCATTCCTTGTGTTCCACTTTCTTTTCCCCAAGAACATCCTGACATGTCGATGTAAATACTCCTTTTACCTTAGCCCAGTGAGTCTCCAAATCTACTGTCTCTTCGAGGTCAACAAGGGGTTTGAATCTATTCCTCAGTGTCAGCTGGAACTCTTCCTTCTTGTCTCCATCCAGAAGGCTCACTTGAAACTTTCTCCTCTTTGTTCCTGCTCTGGTACCTTGTTTCTTGAGGCGGAGTTTGAGTCTTGCCAGCAGCATGTGATGGTCAGATCCAACATCAGCTCCTCTCTGTACTATGACATCCTCCAGTGAGCGTCTGAATCGTCGGGTGATGCAAAAGTGGTCAATCTGGTTTTCAGTTACTCCATCCGGTGAAATCCAAGTGGCCTTATGGATCCTCTTGTGTGGGAATACTGAACCTCCAATCACATAGCTGTTAAATGCGCAGAAACTTGCAAACCGCTCTCCATTCTCATTCATTTGTCCCAAACCATTGCACCCCATAATGTCCTCATACCCTGTATTGTCCTGTCCTATCTTGGCATTGGCGTCTCCCATTATAATGTTTACATCTTTTCTTGGCAATGTGTCAACTATTTCCTGAAGCTGGTTGTAGAAATCGTCCTTGTCCTCATCGGTTGCTTCATTTGTTGGGGCGTATATCTGCACAATGTTCATGTTGATGTTCTTGTTCTTTGTAGTAAATGATGCCAATATAATTCTCCTTCCGTAGGGTTCCCATCCCCTCAGTGACCTCTGGGCGTGCTTGCTCAAGATGATCGCTACTCCTTCTGTATGCTTTTTGTCCTCCCTTCCAGAATACAAAATCTTTTCCCCAGAATTAAGTTGTTTCAGTCCGGACTGTATCCAGCGGGTCTCGCTAACTCCAAGTATGTGCAGTCTGTATCGCCTCATCTCCATTGTAACCTGGGCACTCTTTCCTGCTTCATACATGGAGCGGACATTCCACGACGCAATCCGGAGTGACTTGTTTGATGAAGGAGCAGTCGGGCCAGTGGAGTCCTTTCGGCTTTGTCCATTGTCCTTCATTGAATCTACAGGTGCAGATGCTCCCCCTTCTCCCAAGATAAAAGACTGATTTAAAGTATTTGCTTGTGTTTCTGTAACTGGTTTATTTTTACAGGGTGGGTAGTTGGCCCACCGCCAACTGGCTCTTCTCGGGAGACCAGGACCTTTGCACCTTTAGTCGCCTCTTACGACACGCAGTATCACGTCAGATGTATTCTTTGCTGTCCCTTTTCTGCAAGAGGGCCCCGCATCTGCACGGGCGAGTATGAAAGTTAGAGGGAGTTCAAATATGTGTTTTCTCTCACTAAGTGTGAACACAAGACATAACATATTAAATATCAAAATTTTAAAAAATGGATGAACCAGGATAGGATTCTGTATTTCGAAAATTTGGATTAGATATTAGTGTTGGAAAATCGATGTCCACTCGACCATATTTGACTTTCCGTGTTGAACCTGTAGGCCAAATACTTGGCTACTGTAGCCTTCTTTCATTCATTCTTTCCTGTCTTCCTTTGTGTACTTCTAACCTGAACACAAACCTCACATCTGTTTGTTTTTTAACTTCCTTCTTCCCTCTCTATATTTCTCTCCATCCTTCCTTCTGTCTTACCTCCACAATTGCTCCATCAGGAAGACGCAGGAAGTGTCTGTATAATTCTCTCAGTCCATCCAAGTGGATGGTGTGGATGGAAACATGAGTAGTTATTTCTTTCTTCTCTCTCTGTGACTCTCTTTCCTCTCGGTTGTCTTCGTTCCAAATGCTTTCTTCATCAATCTGCAGAATAAACCATTCATAATTTTCTTGCTTTTTTGTTCCATCTTTCTATCAGAACAAGTACCTGCATAAACCGTGTGAATACTCAATTCTATAAAAACTTTGCACCTGTATAACATTATGAAAAGTGAAAACATCCTTTAGACATAGACAGTTAACCAAACCATTTTGACATTCACGCCTATCGGCAGCTGTAGAAGTTGCAGCAATGCTTGCATAGAGCAGTTTGTTAAATGAACAATAACACTGCTTACTTGAAAATTGCATTTTACAAATATGAGGCACTGATTATCTAAATAAATTTAAGGAGTACAAGTGTAATATTTTCAGTGGCTAAAAACTCAAATTGAGTGGTTTAGAGGTACCTCACAAAGTCTGAAGGCAGTATGAAGAGGCGTTTCAATTAAAAAACCCAAGAAGTCTAGTTTTATAGAACTAAATCATTATCATAATCCACTGTTAGAAAAGACATCAATTTACCATACTACAAACATTTCATTGCTATTCAATTTTTGAAATATCTTAATTTTGATTTTCAAGAACACCATACCTCATCCTCTTCCCAAATGTAATCATAAACTGCCACTTTCCTTCGAGAGCCTTCCTCTCCTCTCCATTGCTCTGCCTTTCTACAGATGTAAGACAGTTCCTGATTGGACAGTTCTAAGTCATACGGCTGAAAGAACTGATCTTCTTCACCGTGGAGACGCCAGTAAACATCCAGAAGACGGCCATTATTGTGGAGCCTGAAATAAACAAGTTAAAAACATGGGGGGTGAGATGCAAAAGTGCAAGATTATGAACTGATTTATTTCCATGCATTTCGGAACTCTAAACAGTTTGCACAAAAATTCGGAATGGGCCTCCATCTACTGTTATACGTCAGTAACTTCAGGATTTTTATGAATATGAGCTTCTTTTGTTTTAAAAAAAACGGCTGAACCTACAGCCATGAAAGTTTCGGATATGAAAAATAATGGCATAGGCTAAGTTTTTGCGGAGTTAGTTTGGAAATATTACAGTCCAGCACACAAAACTCGAACACAGGTAAGCTGAAATCACAGATCCCACAAACAAAGGCCTCAGTTCCGAATTTATTTCTCAATATTTTTTATTGCGAACCTCGAACTGTGACTCGGATTTGTCGAACCAGTTTTCCTGCTGCAAGTGTGATTCAAGTAGCCTAGAAGTAGTAAAACAAAACACAAAAATGCCAGAAACTTAGTCAAGCCACTCAGCTAACCATAGCATAGCCTAGTGGTGGCTAGTATCTCCCCCACGGCAACTCCAGGGGCCAACTTAGTTTGGGAGCGGTGGGCGGATCTTGGCCTATCGGGTTTCAGTACACCAGTAGACCATCTTCACTCGATCCGCCTGAGCGCACACCAGTTCAAATTTTTGCTAAATTTGCCATTTTTGGCAAACTTTGAAGTGTGATATCTCAGCTACCAAGTAATTCACAACAACATGTGACATGTCCAAACAAAGTTCAAAATGTGCTCTATGACATAAACATAAAACTTTTACAGAACAATGAGAGGATACCTCGATCACATTGAATCAAACAAGAGCACTTATTTTTTTCTAAAAAACATCAAATTTATTATCTAATTAATTATCATTACAAAACGCAAGTTTTCCCAGCTATACCTTTTATGCTGTGATTACAAGCTATCAGTGCATGATCATCATGTCAGGTCTCCTGACTCTTCTACTTTATGGTAAGTGAGATATGAGGCCTTTTGTAACAGCTCAAGCACTACCAAAAGGCAACCCAGTTATTACTCTCTCTCTCTCTCTTCTTTACTACGACAAATAAAATAAAATCAATGACAGCTAATTTCTCAACAACAGAATGCAAAGTGATACACTATAATCAGTATGTGGACTACAAATAAAATATACAGACACATTGATAACTCGTTTCTAAACAACAGTATGCAAAGTGAAACACCCTAAACAGTACATGTATGTAGGCTACAGTGAGGAAGGAAGTTGACAGACAGCTTACTAGCCCAGACATTATTATAAATAACAGCAAAAATTACATGTGCATCTACAAAAAGCCATGATCTAAACTGCATTATTGAGGAGACACATAATGTTGTTGATCATGGCTTTTTTCTGGCACGCGCTGTAACAAATGGGTCACCACAGAATAGGTCAGGGCATGTTAATGTAAGGTGCTTTGTCATGATGGTACGGAGTTTATTTTTTGTGTGTACCATACCTAATGTCTGATGTTCTACTGCATGTATAGTTTGATGAATAATAATAATAATAATAATAAATTACATTTATATAGCGCATTTCCAATAAATGCTCAATGCGCTTTACAAGTAATAAAAACTCATTCCTCTCTCTCCCACACTCCCTCTCCCCACCCCCCTCTCTCTCTCTTCCCATCACATTCTCACTCCTCCCATCACATGCTCTCTCCCCTCAGGTAAGTCAAGAAAAATAAGCCTGCTGGAACAAAAAATGCTTTAGCTGCCTTTTGAAACTTACTAATGATTTTGTTTGTCTCAGTTCCATAGGTAACTTGTTCCACATTAAGGGGCCAATATATGTGAATGATCGTTCACCATAACATCTGTATGATTTCACAGGTGTCACTAGCATGGTGGAATCAGTGGAGGATCTTAAACTTCTCCCTGGTGTATACAGTTTTATCAAATCTTGTAAATAAGAAGGAGCCGAGTCATTCAGACATTTGAAACACAGGATGCAGATTTTAAAAATTATCCTTTGCTTCACGGGGAGCCAATGCAATTCTTTCAGGAGTGGTGTGATATGATCTCGTTTTTTGGATTTGGTTATCACCCTGGCAGCATTATTTTGGATTACCTGTAGACGATTCAAAAATTTTGTATGAATACCCGCTAAAAGTGAATTGCAGTAGTCCAGTCTAGACAAGATAAGGGATGTAACTAATGTTTTTGTGGTCTCTTCATTTAGATATTTTCGGACAAGGCTTATTCTTCTCAACTGAAAATTTAAGGATTTAGACAGAGATCCTACACCTGAACCCATTGACAAATGGTGATCAATAAACACACCCAAATTCTTTACAACTTCTTTGCATGATAATTCATGGCCATTGAAATCAATGGTGACATTTTCAAGATCTTTTGTTAATCGTGGGTTGTGGAATAGAACTATGTTCTCCACCTTGTTCACTATGGAAGCCAAAACCCATGCCATAAAATCTTATCCAAGGGAAACAGTGCTCTTCTAAAAAATAAAACTTTGGGTAAACCTTGGACCTGTAATTGGACAGACAGACAGACAGAGACTGAGACAGACAGAGACAGACAGAAACCTGGTGGGAACAGTTTGCAGATATTTTTGGATTTCAATGTAAATCTTTGTACATGTAGCTATCATAAAATGAAACTAATGCTATTGCGGAAATATGTGCCAAATTTAGTCTACAGATATCTCAATCAGCATGCACTACACTCTTAGCAACTCTAAACCCATTGTGTTGACTTGATCTTAGTGGAACAGAACCAACCCTAGACTTACATGCAGTCAAATAAAAGCAAAAGAAAAAAGTAGAAGAAAATTCTGTTTGCACCTGTACAAAGGGCACAGGTTCATCTACAATTGGGTGGTAGGCAGATTGCTGACAAAACTTGCGTTTTGTAAATAATTAAGATTAATGGTGTGTACCTATAAATTTTCATGCTTTTTTAAATGTGATTCACAAGACAAAATGATTTATTAAAACACTTATCCTAAAGTCCTCTATGCAAAATTTATATCAGCGTGAAGAAGAATTATTCCTCTGTCTCTTTAACAATTTTTCTGCTTCACATCTTGTTAAACAAAAACACAGCAATGGATTAAAGTCACAGGAGGGAATATGACAATTTTTTAATCCAAATCGGGCAGCTAGCAAGTGCGCTCAGGTAGAACGGATCAAATTACAGGCTTGCCTGGACCCTGACTACCGTTAAACTGCAATAAATCTGTCAGCCAGCCACCACCACTGGCTCAAACTAAGTTGCCCAATTTGTAGAGCAGTGGAGACCATGTGCCCCCCCCCCCCACCACCCCCCATAAAAACAGCAATTAACATACCTCAGACCACTGATTCAGGGATTGTCCCTTACTCATACAGAAACAGAAGGAAAAAAAAGAAAGAAAAGAAATGCTGTGTCAATGGTAGTCAAGTCAAATTAGAGAAAAATGGTGAGCTGTGTTCACCCTTTATTTTCTCAATTGGGCTTGACTTAGAAACTGTCCTTACCGAGGCATTCCCAAAAAAGAGGGAGAAAAAAAGCATTGGGGCACAAGGTCGTGTAACACAGTGTGCATGCATTACCAGCTTGTCTTTAAACTGACCAGGATGAGGGGGGTCGGGTTAAGGGAGGTAATCCATGGTACATGCCAGCATTTTCCTTAAATATACAACAATAATACTTTATGATTGATGCTTCACGTATTCCTCGAAATTCGGCAAACTCGAACTAGATGAAGCCACCCCGAAGAATTCGAATTTCCCGTGCTTGACTGTAATCTGAAAAGTAAGTAGACAGAAAACAAAATACTGTAAGGCTGTTGATTTCCTTTTTCACTCACCTCAAGAAATACATGTACAAAATGGACGCAGCAAAGAAGGATGTGAAGGTGTAGAGAAACAAAGGCAGGAACACACCGGCCAGACCTTCACCTTGACTACGTTTGAAGTGCCAGTAAAGCTTGGCAAAGTCAGCTACTGGTTCAATGGATTGGTCTTCATAGCGCTGAAAGTATAGAAAATTGGGAGATGGAAGGGCATCATCACTGTCCAACGACAGTAGCATATGCCAGGCTTATGCAAAAAGGCCACTGATGGTTCATTGCATTCCTGAGCATGATTTATCAGATAATATTATAGAAAAAGAAATAACCAATAAGAAAACATAATCCAGCAGAATCATAATGGCGTAGTCACCAAATGACATGTAAAGAAAGTTTTTTCTTATTAT
Source organism: Onchidella celtica (assembly GCA_963931925.1). Lineage (NCBI taxonomy): Eukaryota > Metazoa > Mollusca > Gastropoda > Systellommatophora > Onchidiidae > Onchidella > Onchidella celtica. The sequence goes on along the minus strand of OZ007579.1, from coordinate 18,962,699 downwards.
CTCAGAAATGTCAAAAATGACTTGTGCCATTAGCATAGAACAGTAACCATATTTTCTTATGTCCACGTCCAGACTGCATTGTAGACAAGTAGCTAAAATCAAACAGTGTGAGTGACTCATGGCAAAATTCGATAGTGCACATGCATTACTGACATATTCCGAACATCCTACTAAAACTATGTAACCTGTAAGTTCATGCACATTAAAATTTCTTTCAGCATAAAAATGTAGCAGTGAAAGTATAAAGCAACGAGCAAGCTTTAGGGACTCAGACCATTTGAGTGCTCTGCACCCAAGACTCTTGAGACAAAACGGACAGAGTTCTAATATCATTCAAACTTGTTCTAACTAATCATTAAAGAGCCTCATTAGAAATGGAGCAAGACAAATTCGGCCAATGATGTTTGCACTACTTTGTGTCCTTTCTTCAGACTTATCAATATTTTTAAGCATTGTGTTGAAGGTCATCAATATTAGACACAAACCAGAAACACTTTTTTCATAGAGGTTCTCTCCCTTAAAGATCTCTTGTAACATCATCTCCCCAAAGCCTCAATTCTTTTTCCAGAAAGGTCTTCTACTATCAATTTCCAATGACCATATAAGCAAGAATCCCATACAATGATCTTCAAAACCACTGAACTGCGATGAATGGCCATTAAGCCTATGTATGGTGCTCAGATAATTTAGTGGAATAATTGGTAAAAGAAAACCCAGAAACTGTCAGTAAAGGAAAAATATGATCCATGGACACCACAAGCCCGAAGGAAACCTGAATGTCCGCAGAATAGTGAGACACCCTTGCATGAGTATGACTGCCATACCTCTAAAATACAATCCACAATGCAAATCAGCAAAGGATCAAAGAAGGTCATGATTCCGTAGGCCATGATGAAGCTTGAGCCAATGTCAGGCAAGATTCCCATGAACTTAGGGACTGCCCAGGCTAATATGACCAGCAAAGCAAACACCAGGACATTGGTCATTGGGCCCAGGACAACAACAGCGATTTCATGCTTAGCTTCCAGAAGAGTTGGTTGGTAGTTCAAGTTGACAGTGTAGGGCAGGAACTCAAATCTGAAATCATCAGGATTGAGATCAGTGATATGTTTGAAATACAAAAAATGAGACCCACGACATATGTGAAGTACAAAAAATGAGATCCATGAGATACTTGAAGTACAAACAATGAGATCCATGACATACTTGAAGTATAAAAATTGAGATCAATGACATACTTGTAAAATTACAAACATTAAGGTCAAAAACATACATGAAGAACAAAATAAGATCAGCGAGATACTTGACATACAAAATTGAAATCAGTGCAGTGAGATACTAGACACACAAAATAGAAGATCAGAGAGATATTTCGCATATAAGCTATGAGATCAATAAAATATTTGTAGCACAAAGTTAGAGATGCTCAGGCAAAACCCCCCAAAACAATAGATGTTTGAAGCACAAAAAACTGACGTCAGTGACCATAAAATCTATTTCACTAACCATTATGGCCTTTGGAATTTAAAAAGCATAATACTATGACAATTTACATGTTACACTGTAGAAGTGACAACCCGAATATAATCTATTTTCACGTCTTATCTACAACAAAGTGATTCAGCTTTGTTTTTCATTCTTGCCCGAAATAAAATATTCATATTCCATCATTCAGTTACTCACTGATTAATTGGAATGTCAATTGCACTGAGGAACAGCCACTGTCCAATGTAGTGCAAGAACATACGGATCCAGAAGACAATAATGAACATGATCATCATAGCCCAGAATTGCCTGCTGCGCCACTGAGACAAGCCCAACTCTGCCAAAAACTGACGTGCCACGTAGCGCATTTTCTTTCTCCCTTGTTGAGCCAGACGGCCCTTGCCAGAGAATGGAGGCCTTGAAAATAAATGGCATTTTCGCAGGGTTAATGAAACAAACTAACTAAATTTTAAAAACCTGCATGAAAAAAGAGCTAATGGCAAGAAGAAAAAAAAAACAGAAAGGAAAATCAAAACAGATTTTGACTGTAGCAGCACAAAGATTTTCATTAACCCTAAACTGCCTAGACATACACTGTCTTATCCACAGCCTTTGAAAAATGCAAAGCTGATTAAGTTGGTCAAATAAATTCAACGATACAATATTGTTGGTCAACCGTTGGAACCTTGTTACAAATGAACTCAAAGGCTGTTGTTAAGGGATCATTGTATTTTACACAGAAAGCTACAGCTGAACAGTGAGCACAACTCACTATTTTCTCTATTTGACTTTGTAATTAGGCTACAGTCCTCTAACACCAGTCTCTGATTTTAACCCTCACCCTGCGACGGGCGTACCAATACGGCATGGTCACGCTGACCTCGCAACGCGCAATCCGTATTTTCACGCGTCGGGTCACTGACCTCTTTGAGACGTAACTACCATCTTATTGCTCACTGTATCTCTTCTAAATCAAAGGCATTGTGACATGGACATGTTAACCAGTGAACCACTGGTTGGAATCACAAAGACTAAGCTTTCAAAGGCTCTCCCTACACTATCAAAAGATGTAACATTGACATGCGAACTGTTGCTCAACAAATCTGCAATATTATCTCATTTTCTCACAAGCTGACCACCATCTAGAGTTGTCTGTATCTAAGAACCAATCAGAAACAAGCTCTGAAATGATCTTTGCCCCAAATGCCCACATTGGTTCATTAGTATGTGTCAATCAGGATGAAACCATTTGTTTAGGGCTTGGATGGAGGGGGGGTGGGGGGGCGTGGCTAGTTATCATGCTTCATTCTCACAAAAACTACAGCTGTCAGTATGGTATAATCAGTCAGATCATTGGCTGACAGACAAAGGTTTTGCTGGTTGATTCATTATCAAGCATGATAAGGCATAGCATCGAATGTTTTCATACCCACCAAATACAAACCGAACCACGTGGACAGCGGTAGTGTGGTCATCGTACATCGGCAAGGGTCAGTGTGACCCAGATAAGATTCTCCGAAAGTAAGGTCACTGACTGGACAGCAGGCTTTAAGCCGTCACGCGCAGGGTCAGCATTAATTTTAACAAAGTTCCAACAGTTGACCCACGATATGTATATATTTATTATGAAAAATTATTTCCTTTTAAAATTCAAAAATTCCAAAGATGAAGCCCTGGCACCAACTGATGTGTTAAGTATGGAATACAGGCACCTGAAAGTTTAGATCTCATTTAATTATTTAAAATCATTTTAATTTTATTTATTTACATCACATGAAAATCCACACAAAAAAATTCATCTACAGCCTACATACACTGAATGCTATACAATTGTAGACTTCAAAAATTTGTCTATACAGTTGGATTTCTCAGTTTTTCAATCTAAACTCCTCCGTTAGTTGGCTTTGCAGCATTTCAAACTTTGCAAGATGCTGCTGAACTGCTCTGGGTTTTTAGCTACTAAAATGATTACATACAAACTCATTCTTTTATTTGTACAATCACTGTTTCATTTTCAAAAAAACATGTTCAGTATTCATAAAATAGACATAATTTCATGAGAGCTAACTCCTGCAACTTTTGCTGCTGCACATTGTCTTTCATTTCGGTAGTGTCAAAATATGACAAAAAGAAAAACTTATAAGTAGCAATGCCTCATATTAGATATATTAATACAGAAATGAGACAATGAAGGCAAAGGAATGACAAATCAAGCTTTCAATCTATTGATCTTTTCCAGGAAAAAAAACAAAACATGTAACAGGATAGAAAGCTGAACAAATAACTAAACTGAATGGGAGAGTGCACAACATGGGATACCCTTAATTTCTTGAGAAATGGGTTTCCAGTGAGTGTTAATATTGAGTTTGGTTTGGATTTTATGGTGTATCAGCTTGATAATGGCTATCTTGCACTCTACATAGTTCACTGAGAAAGAGACTCACTTGACACTGAATGTATGTTGTTCCAGCTCTTCAAGCCTTGTCAGCTTCCTCTTCTTCTTTTTAGGTGCCATTAGCTCCGTCTTCGGGACCATAGTGAACATGTACTTGAAGTAAGCATCAGCTGGGTTGGTCTGGTATCTCTGTCAGGGTAATATACAAAACATACATCTTCTCACTCTAAAGAAGCTACTGCGATGCCCATATTAGAATTATGACGAAATACCACCTGCACACACCCTTAACCCAACAAAACCAATCTCAGATTGTCTATGCTGCTAAACTTTCTTTCCCTTTGATGCCAACCCAAAACAGCCATATTGAGGGCTTCCACAACAAGCAGACAAAGGTACAATAAGTCAAGATCAAAGCGTTCTTTTGAGGACTATGAAATCAGCGATGACGAATGAAAAACGAGAAAACCAACAACAAGAAAAAGGAGTGAAAACACTGTCAGCAGAAAACCTCTTAAAATAAAGACCTCTGTTATGTTAACCGGTACATATTGTCACCTTGCTACTGTTTTGATTTCAGCCTGACGTGGATCTTTAGGTTAAGATAGTGACTATTTTCCAAATTACTATGTTTTTTTCTTTTTCTTTAAAATGACTAAATGCACAAGGCTAATTATTCTCTGTTTTTGCATTAATCTTGTTATACATTGCGACTTTAGCTCTGTTTGTTCTATCTCCATTTTCTGAAAACTGGAGATCTTGTAGTATGTAGAAGAGGTATAATAATTAATGCACACTTTGACACTGTTTCACAGTTCCGGTTTATTCTAACTTCTCACCATAACACTGAAGCCTCAGTTGTGCGAAAAGTGAAGCTGGAACAAACCAGGACTAAAGTTACGATGTGTACATCAGTTCAAAGTTTGATTTTGTCACTTCAGTGCAAGAGGTGATTATCTCCATTTAAACAATGAAAGAGATGACCATTTCTTGCATCAAAGTGGCAATTTGTAAGCATACAGAGGTGATACAGCGACCACTTTACAAACACCAACCTTGTAAAACATTCCATCCATCCCTTTCACAGTCTTCAGCTGTTTCTCTTTCCTGAACGCTTCAGCCTCCAACTTCTCCATCCTCTCCTCTGTCATCTCTGTATTATCATCACTTTCGTCATCTGTATCAGGAAGCTTCAGTTTCTTGTAGTCTTTCTGAAACACTCGACTCAAGACTGATGTCGGCATTTTTTTCTTGCTTTTCTGTGGTTGGAAAAAACATTCTTTTTCAGGGTCTGACACAAGATAATGGAACAAATACTAAAGACAGGATACTCCCTGCCAGGAACCTTATATCAACCCAGCATGGATTTCCATAGGATTGGTACGATTGCCACTACAGCGTGTTCCCTATATCAAACTGACGGTGGTGCATTGTCGTAGCCAAGGGATCTATGTAGGAATGATGCAATTTGTATGTGCAAGCTTGACGTCAGTCCTACGTGTTGGATTTCAATAGGTTTGCTGGCTGGGCTGCCACTACAAAATAATGCACAAATATGCTTCAAACTTGACACAGCTTCACAGATGACCCAGACTCACCTCTTTTTTAATGTTCAGTTTCACCTTTGCTGACGAAGGCTTGGATGTGCCAGATGTTGATGGTGGACTGGTTACACTCAATAGTGACATTCTGTTGACAAGGGAAATGGAAATCAAACATGCAATATGCAGAATGTGCTTTATTCAAAGGAAAATTTAAAAAAAACATGCTCACATACCTACCCTCATAATATGAAATAGTCATAGAGCACATCTAGGTAGCATTTCTCAGCAATTTGAACCATAAAACGTTTTGCTTAATTTTACTGTAACATATATAATATTCACCACTGGAGAACAAAAATGTAATGTAATATTTATAGTAATATTCCAAACCGGACTCAGAAATTAATTTGCAAGCAACAATAAAAAAACAAACAGTAAAGAAAATAAATGAGATCAGCAACGCTGGACTGGATGGAAATGTTGGGGTACCTGGGAGAAAATTCCAGGCTATTAAATAATGTACATTACATGTACTAGCTAAAGTACCATTTGCAGAATGGTTGTCCCGTAGTCTTAATGAACTTTCCAATCAAACTTTTCCTTTCTACTTGACGAAAATGTGTCTCTTTTTGCGGCTCAAAAAAACCAAAAAAACAAAACAAAAATAACATTAAAGGCTGAAGTTGGTTTAAAATGGATGTGTACACGTAACTTACTGTCAAAAGATGAAGCAGGACACGAAGTGTCATAATTTTTGGTCGCGTAATTATAATGTTTTAGTTGCTTACTTGACTATCCTCTACCTCCATTATAGTATGATTGCACCTTGTCTATTACTGTACCTTGAACTGTTAAACTTACCAAGCAGAAACATGTCAAATGATAAGTCCATACATAAACTTGGTCTGTCAGAATTCTAACAATTCCATTTAACAGTATTTAATATCTTCACGTCACCCTGCACTTTTCTAGTGTAGACTCTTTACTCGATACATCGGTCACCGCAAGGTGTGGCCATTCACACACCAATTTGCAGCACCCCACACCACCTGAGATAACACAAAGTTTCGCAGCACATACTGTTTTTGTGGGGTTTCTTTGTGTTTGTAAACATAGGATTGTCATTAATTCTTCTCTGAATAAACTTTCCAAAGATATCAAATATCATACTCCAGCTTTCTCAGAAGATTTTACATGAATTTTCAGAAACATCCCAAAATATTGCCTAGACAGGTAACAGTCAATATAAAGAAGACATGGACAATGGGTGTGTGAGAGCTGTGATCCCTGCAATATGGAAAAGTTAACCTTTTCATCCCTTATGCAACTTCGTGCTTCCATGCTTTTGGCGGACGGACGTGCTTTGGTGCTGCTAACGAAACAAGAACTCGCAGCTAAGTAAACTGGTTCACTTTGTTCCTTTTATTGTTCGTTTTTGTTTTTTTTCACTTGACAAAGGCGAAAGCCGAAAATTTGTGTATTTTCTGTCTTCTCTTTAGTTTGCTTTGTATTGTTTGGGTTTTATTTCTCACGCGGGGCTGTGCAACATACAACCTTTTCTTTTTGCCCAATTTTGACTATTGACCAACATGTTGTCTATATTGCTCCACAGCAAGACAGTCACACACATAATATGATTTGGGCACGACTGTAATTTGCCACAGAACAGCACTGAATTTATTGTTGAAAACTGGATCCTGATATTCCGAGCAGTTCCTGGGATATTGAAAGTCAAAACTGTGCATGATTTTCCATCAGAATTTCACTGTTTCATGACAATTCAGTCTGCTCCACGTGAAAAAATTAATGTTTAACTCTTTGTGCGCCATGAATTGTTCCACGGTTGCCGATACAGGAAGAAAATAGTGGGGGAAATGAATGAAGACTAACTCCAGCAACATTTATTAATAGAAAGTCAACTTTCCTTCTTCCCAAAACAAAATAGCCCAGGATTCTTGTGCACCGATGAGTCAGTGATTGGCATAAATGTGACCTGCAGAAGAACCGATACATCGGTGATTGGCACACAAAGAGTTAAACAACATTTGTTTCCAAACAGAGTTATCTCCCATTGCTTCAGATCACAGCATGAACTCTAGAGCAAGTCTTGAGATATGAGAGTAAATTAGGAAGTGCCCATTAGAAAGGAAAGTGTTAAAAAATAATCTGGCTGAATTGTTACAGGGGAAATAAAACCCTATCAGATTTGAACATGAAGGGAGACAGGTATTAAAAGCTCAAAAATCACTGAGGATCTGAATGGGATTTTTGCCACACGTCCTCAGCAAGCTTGTCAAGAATGAAAGAGTAAAAATACACAATGCCTCACCCTGTGCCAGCCCTGCCCGCTGAGCTGACATCACCACTTGACCCAGCCTCTGGCTCTTCCCCATCTCTGTTCTCCTCCCAGCCGGTCTTCACCCGGTCAGGGTGACCTGTCAGTCCAGAGCTGAACTGTAGTTCCACCTCGTACTCCTTCTGACCAGCAAAATACCTAACAAATTTAAAATGTTTGAATTATGAACCTGAAGACTGCATGTAAGATTTCATATTACATGCACGAACATGTTATCACAGTGCTAATATCAGGCCTGTTTTGTGTTTTATAATCTTGTGAAAACAAAGAGTTTTCTTACAACAAAATCGTTGCCCCAATACTGTTTTATTCTAAGTCCATATCAGCACTTGTTGAGAAAATTACTTGTAAAGTTTTGCAGTAAAAATTTACAGGTTGAAACAACTTTTTTAAAACTTAAAAAAAATCTTCTCCCAGAGGTGAGATACCTTCACAGTTTTTTGTAAGAGTGGCAGAATACACAATGATATCACTGAACATATCATGGAACCACACAAGAGCGCAAGATCTCATTTTACAGGAGAGGATTTTGCTTCAAATGTATTCCTTATCTTAAATGCATTTTTGCTACACAAATAAATATTTGAAATATTTTACTCCCCCATAATCGATATAAAAATAAAATTCTTTCAGGGAGATCATGAAATGTTTGGGAAAAGAGGGAGTTACTAGTAACGGTGTGAATACACTTGTGCCATTTCATGAAAGGGCCAGGGATATGCCAAACTCTAACCGGTAACCTTATCTAAATTTACGTAAAATGTGGAGATAGAATAAAGCAGCTCTGAAGCAACAAAATGTTTATTCTTTGATAACTGTTGTTTAATGTGTTACCACAGAGACAAATTGGGCATCTGTTGTTTGTTATATGAAAGTACATATTAATTCCCTCAGCCAAGCCCAAGCTATGTACTTTTCTAATTCCTCACTCAAATCATCAACTCATCGCACTGACCTGGGCAGTTTGATGATATCAAAATATAAGTTGCACATCCAGTGGTCCAGATCTGATGCTATAAGTTCCTCAATCTTCTCATGCTTATCAATCTCTGGGTCCATAGGGCCTCGCAAGAAGGGACAACGATACCTGAACATTCAAAAAGTCAAAACATTCTTTGAAACATCCTTTATTTATAGGGGAAAACTGGTTACTACAAGTGACAATAATAATGGAGTATATTTATATGGTATCTGTCTCCATGAAGTGGATCCAAAGTGATTTGCAGAGAAATTGTAACAACTCTCTCTCTCTTTCTCTCTCTTTCCCTCATTTTTATATACTTACAAATATACTTTCAGTCTGTATAAAGCACAGGTTTAAGGGAGGCATCATCATTCAGTAGATATTTATCATTTCAATCATAATATTCAAACTGGTTCAAAGTCAGAAAACAAAAATGGTCTAGTAAGGTCCATGAAATATTTCCATGTGTACATTGTGCAGGTATTTATTACATTTGAAGAGAAACAAAAATGTACACAAGTACAAAAAAATCTAGAGTATATTATTTCAATCGACCATGTTATGATCCAAATAACATGGAGTATAAGGATACAATATGCAAAGCTGCTCTATCACAGAAACAAATGCTGTTCTTGTTTGTTCACTTTTTGCACAATTGAAAAATTTGACTTTATACATTTGCAGCTTTAGTATTGTGATAAGGAGTTAGAATAAATCGGAACTGTGAAACAGCTTGATAAATGCCACGACACATTTTAAAGAAGGGTCAAATTGTGCAATTGTTACATGTTTTTTACACACTAAAAGATCTCCAGTTTTGCAGAAAATGGAGATACAACAAAAAAAGAACTAAGGTCCCGATATTCTGACTCGCTATAATGACAAATAATGTTTACCTCCCCTCCACTATGTCAAACTGGGCATCAGAGATAGGGAAACAACCCCAGGCCACCACATGGTCAGTGTTCACAACTGACCCTCTCAATAGAAACAGTTCAAACACAATGACCATGCCCGGCCTGATGGACGGTTTGGGGGGCATGACTGTAAACACACTTTGGTCAATCTGTAAAAGATGCACAAGTAATATGTAAATATTGTTTCCATGCAGTATTTTAATCTCACATTCAGCATTTAAAAGCGGCCCAATCGTGACATCGCTTTGTTTCAACATTCTGCATAACTCAACAGTGTCTTGCCGGTGTCAGCACAGTTTGCCATGCAATTGCTCCACACTACAATAAAATTTAAGGAACTTATGATGGCATACCGCCCTTTAGAAGAAACAACAAACATAAGTGCGTTATTTATTGGACACTGTTATCACAATGGTGATCTCTGATCTACTCTGCTTATTTTCTCTCTTCCACCACTATTTTGTTATTTTGACTTTCTTTTTACTTGACGCTATTATGATGGTCCCACAGATGTCGAGATATTAGGACTGTGCAACCTTAAGATAAAATGAGAATGATGGGAAAATTTACAAGAAAGGTCTTGATCTGGTTCGGAGTGTGAAAAATAAAAATTGCTTTCAAGGGAATATAATATAATATCTGCAAATAGTACATAAAACTACATAAAAAGTATATGAGAATCAAGTTTTAGAAAAGCACTACAGGAGATCTCTACATGACTTCTCTGCTGCTGCAAGATATTTCCAAGACAAATTCATTCAGAGTCCCAAGACTCTACACATTTTGCCAAACAAAACATTTTTTTTACAAGTCACAGTGCTAAATCATCATCCTCCGGAATGAAACATGAACAAGAAATAGCTAATGTGAAAGATAAAATAGCAATGTTTACTATAAACATATGACTGACTTTATCACAAAACCATAATAAATGTCTCCATACAACTGCAGATGCAAATTTTTTTTGCCAAATATTCTATGGGCCCCTCACAAGAAGTGTATTTTTTTTTATCGCGTAAGGGGTAGTACTTTATTTCAAATCTCTGTTTGTGGCAATTAAAGGAATATCCCAGCCACTAACTTGATGGAAATCTGACACATAGGACTGAGATCAAGTTTGCTCACAGGAATGACAAAGTTCCTATGTAGATCTGTTAGCTACGACATCGGGCCGAAATCAGATTGATGTAGTGAAACCACCCCTACAGTAATCCTATCAACCCTATTGAAGTTTTATTCAAATTTTTGACGGCCTAACATAGGGATACTGGCGGGAACATTTCAAGTAAAAGAGTTTTTTCCCCTCTCCCGCAAAATTAGGTTTCTTGCAATTGTCCAATTTCATGAATGTATTTCAAATGAGAATGCAACCATTTTACCTTCATTTCAACATTATAAAAGTTGCCCTCGTGAAACATTGGCAGTGTGGCACTACCCCACTGTTGTCCTTTCAACTTTGACCAACGCATGACATGACCTCCAATCCTGTTGTACAAAGATGCCATCAGGACATAGCGTCCGGGAGGACACTTGTCTTTAATGCCACGAAGACATTTCAACTTGATCTAAAAGACATAACGAAAAAACTGTAAATTAATAAAAATAAAGTAATAAAACAACTGAATATTTATACTTCCATCGATCAGAATGGTTTGTGAACCATGGTTAACTTTATCTCTGTGAAGTCATTGGACTGTCTATTATATTTCATCATTCAGCAATATAAAGAAGTCATCACTTTTTGTGTAAATTATAAAATCGAACTGCTCAGTATGATGCTGAGATCCTGCAAAATAATATCTTGTTGTTTATTTAACCTTTGACATCATGGAGACCATGGCTCCCGCAAGCCCACTTGTCCGCTCATTCTCTGCCGTTGCGTAGCCAAGTTGAGTGAAATTGTACAGTGCAGTCAAAGTTATTTCTAGTTTTAATTCTTTTCAGTATAAACTGGTTCATCACTGTTGTCTGAGTTAACCTTTTCACATCACCCTGCAACTGTCGAGTGCAGGCTATTTTACAATCCATCAATACATTGGTCACCCGTGAAATGTGACCATTCACACACTCATTTGTGGCACCCTGCACCACCTAGGATAACATGTAGTTTTGTTGTAAACAAACCTGGACTGGCTGAGGAGTTTTGTCCCAGTCAACCTTCCATCTTCGACCTTTGCTCCCAGCATACTGGCCTTCACAGTGCATGAGATCACCATAAAAGGTCTATGGGGAGAGTTTAAAGAAAAAAAAAACAGCAAAAAAAATGTTATTAAACAAGTCTGTGCAAACCAATAAAAGTTGCAGCAGTGCATGCACAAATCAGCCTGTTAAATGAACTTTAAATACTACCCCCCCAAGAATTTTTTTTTTTTAAATAAACAATTTTTTAAATAATACAAGACGGAAACACTACTGATTTGTTTTTAGCTAATTACTAATTTGGTGCCTGCCTTGTAATGTTTGTGGGTGATATGGGGCACATTAACTCAGAAGTTTCCTTTTAAAAACTGATTACTTTCTCAGTCTAATATTAACAGTCCAGAGTTAATGTGTTTCGCACAGAAAACAATGTACTTTATGATTTTTCTGTGTATATTTATCTATATATGTCATAGTTTATACCATTCGGTTTGGAGTCCAGGTGGCCTTACACATGGTAGAGAACTAATTCTCTTCAATTATGTTTCTTACTGCTGACACTGGATAGAGACAAACAAAACAGGCTGTTGTAAGAGAGACATAGTGTTTTACACCAGAAAGCTATGGCTCAATAGTGAACATAACTCAGTATTTTCTATATCTGGCTTTGTAATTAGACTACACCCCCCCCCCCCTCCCCCCCAACATCCAACAAAACACAAAGAATCAAACTTACCTGGACTTCTCCCTTGCGTTTCTCTAAGACACTGATCAGCTGAGACTCTGCTTTTAGAAAGCCACGATGAAGCCTGTCCATCAGGAGTTTTTCCCTTTGCCTAAGCAACTCCTTCACAACAAAGCAAAATAAGAAGACAAGAGTTATTACATGTGAAATTAACAGTTTCAAATTGTTACATTTACCGACACAACACACAGAAATATGTCACATTTTTCCAGTCAGTTTAAGAATACTGTCATGCAAAGGCAGAGAGATGTAACTGACAGCGTGATCTTTTCCTACTTTATTGTTACTTGCCAAAGGCAGATAATAATAATAATAATAATAACATATTGCATTTACATAGCGCCCAACCCCGTCGATGACAAGCTCTGGGCGCTTTAACAAACTCTTACACACACACACACACAGGCATACACAAAAGAAATTCAAAAATATTTACTATTGTTGCTGCCGAAAAACACCTAGCCTAGTTTGTCTGAAAGAAATGGGTCTTCAGATGGCGTTTGAAAGAACCAATGTCATTAATTTCCCTGGTTGTCTTTGGAAGAGTGTTCCAGATAGATGTATCTGCTACCAAATTAGTAGTTTCCAGTGAGTCAAACCCATAAATAAAAGTATTTATACATGCAGACTGGCTATGCCACACAACTGCTTTGTGTGTTTCTCAAAACTATGAAATGACCATATATGGCACTCTGCCTTTGCACGGCAGAATATAGATCTGAAGCTTTCTTTTATTTTTGACTTGGCATATTAATGTTAATTATGAGGCGAATTTTAATTACAGATCTAACATAACGATTTTGATTCTTTGCTGATGAAAAGAAGTGTGAGACACAAGTGGAATGCTGAATGTTGTTCCGGAGTGGTTTGTGGAGTGTTTTTCTTGCATCCACTGCTCATAAGGGCTCATGGTAATGAAAAGATGATTTGATTTCAAGTCCTACCCTTTAAGTAATATCCCAACCAGCAAACCCTACATCAATCTGACGTAGATTTCCACATGATTGGTAGGATTACCATTGAGGCAGGTTCCCTACATCAAACCGACATCGGCGCCACCATGTCGTAATCAGAGGATCCACAAAGGAATAATGTCATTCCTATATGCAGACCTGACATCAAAACTATAAGTCGCTTTTCCGTAAGGTTAATGGCCGGGATTGTTTCATTCAGTAGCTTTACCCACCTCTCTTCTCTCCAAGAATTCTCGTTTCTCCTTGACATATTCAGCCATTCTTTTCCTGGCCTCTTCCTCCTTGTGCAGAATAAGCTCCTCTTGTGTCCTCTTCCGCACAGCCTCTTGCTCTAAGTACAGTACGTGTTCATCTCGTAGACGCCTCTCCTCCTCCTGCACCTCCTCCAGTGAGATACTCCCCAGCATCACCACATCATTGCGTACACCCTCTTCAAAGTCCAGGAGATAGGATCTGAGTTCTTCCTCTTCAATCTGCCGTCTGAGCTCTGAATTAATGGACATTTGTAACAATCTCACAAACATGTTTCTTATAAACATTATAGAGTGATTGTTTCCACACTGGCCAAATTTGGATCTTGCCTGCATAGTGAATTTTTCTGGAAATCAGAGTATGAGTAACCATTAAGGTTAAGATCAAGTTTAGCCATTAAGCTTCACCAAGTTTTCCAAAACTTCCCAAAACTGTGACCTTAACCTTCCTTGGAAGTGAAACAAATATTGTTCTTTTCAGTAGACAGCTGATATGATCTATGTGAGTTCTACTCATGGCACCACCACCTTTCCTGATCGTCAAACTACTTTTGACCTGTAAGCATTTTTCCCCCAAAAGATGGTAAAAGTATGCGGGTCTGCAAAGAGTGAAGCACATTTCAAACTTTGACTGACATAAATCTGAACTGATGAATTTGAATGCATAGGCCTGCTTCATGATTTCCATCAACAAATGAGCCAGTGTGACATAAAAATACTACATACAAGCAGTAGTCTATACTACGTACGTTCAATTTTGTCATAAACTTCAGCTTTCTCTGGATGCGGAAGAAATTCCTTGGCATGTTCTTTGATCACTTCAATGTCCGAGTGTTCCTGTCTCAGTGTGTCCAACAAGTTGAACATATCTGGCAGATCTTCATTGCCTGGGGGCGGGGCTAGGAAAGAAAAAAATCAGTTACAACGGATGTCCTGAAACTGGTACACAATGGAGCTCCCTTTACAATTCCTGATAAATTCCATTATGTCATATGTTTAACCTCTTCACTGCTACATGAAAACACTAATATGTGTGTTCACCTTGCATGGGAAAATGTACGTTCATGGAACAATACTCCAAGAAGTAAAGCACACATAAATGAACATATTTTAGCTTTTCAAACAGTACAGTACTGCGGCAATCTTTTTTTAACCCTAGTCCTGCGGGAGGCCACTATATTGGCCTCCCCGCGCAACACGCGAGACACGGGAGGCCATTATTTTGTCCGACACGCTTAACCGCGGGTCCTGCGGGAGGCCACATTTTTGTATAGCAACGGTGCGCCTCGCGCTTTGGTTATTCGGTTGCCAAGGCTGTGGTTGTTGTTGTTTTTTCACGTTTTTTTTTCCACACTATTTTCGCGTGTTTATCTATCCTGTCACCCCTACTATATCTAACAAAATGGTATCGTCCGATTACGTTTATTACGATGCAACTATTCGCAACTATTCGTCATACTCGTGTAATAGTACTGACGGTCTGAAGTTTGAACTGGGGAAAGTCTTGGGGAAACTTTTACTTTGATGCTGGTTGTCGTCTACATGTGAAATGAGAAGAAAGGGGCCATGTGCGTATTTGAGACGCCGTTCTATGTCTGTAATTATGAATTCCGGTGTAATGTTAGGGCATGCTGCATAAAGGCGTCTGTCAGTAGGTTTTTCATCAGGGAAAACTGGGAGAAAATGACCGACTTTGTTGTTGGTCGTTGTCTTTATTTGATGTGGTAATTAGAGAGATACTGTGTTCCTTTGATTAAACCGCTTTTCAGTACATGTATGTGCTCTACGACCTGGAACTGGAAATCAAATCTCTCGCTAAAACTAACATTATAGTAAGTGAACGCTTTACATAGAAGAGGAGGGAGAAGGCAATGTCACGATACATGTGGTTAGTAAATTAAGCGAATGGCCTAAAAAATAATTTGTTCACCTGAATGGCCTGACATAGGGACAGAAAAAGCGCAGAGGTCTTGGGAACATGATAAAACATGTGCTAAACGGCATGTAAATGCAGATAATTCTTGATTTGGGGCCTTCCATTTCACAATAAAACCTACTGCATATCATCACAAGTACTTTATCCAAATATCATAGGGATCCCTTATGATTTATCCACCACTATAATTGTTGTTATTGCGTCCTGAAGTATACGCGATACAGGTGTTCACACGGACCCGATTGACCCGACCGCCGAGGTTATCGGCAACATGCGAACGATCGGCTGACTGGCCGCCGGCTATCCCCGCACGGGGCGTTACGTGGACGAGTTCACTCAACGCAGGACGAGGGTTAATCATTTTGGTCTATTTACTAGTTTTTACAGAGCACAGACAAGCTAACACAAAATCAGGATACAGTCTAGCAAATAAAAAATCAGTTCCATTAGGTTTAGTGTGAAATATGAGCTTATGTAAAATTTCAAATAAACACACAACAGACAGTTTTCAACAAAATCAATGTTGGCCCTTCTAAACTAGATGTACTTTTATCTTAGCTTTTTCTGACTTAAGCTAAATACAAAATTAATTCTTTCAACTGTTACTGTCATCAAATCCCTGATGAATAGTGTTCCAATAACATACCGACAGCCTGTGGCTGTTTGTCTCCCTCATGGCTGAGCGATGCTGATGTTGATGGCTGTGGCTCTGTATGACCTGCTTCCATACCGACCTGTCATAAAACAAAATTGTACAGTTTAACATGACATTTACTTCCTATTGGTACTGCAGGTGTTCACCAACCTAACCCTGATTTTAAAATTTTACAACCGCACAAAAAAGAGGATTAGAAGTTTCTTCTCAAATGTTTAAATGGATTAAGACACTGACAACACAGCACTTCATATGTCTATGTATAAAATATAACCTGTCTGTGGTGATGTCCTGTCTATTTATAAGCTAAACAGTATTGCTCCAAATTCCAGTCAAGTGGATAGAAAAGTTCAATAAGGTAAGACATCTTCATCATTTCAAGTTTCTAAAATTGCACATATCATCACTATTATAAAAGAATGTGGATGCTAAAATTGTTATCACCGAACTGAATTTAGCTAATTAAATGGGTTCATAATGCTCTACATTTATCCATAATTTAATAAAGAGACTCACACTGGTAGACTGAATGAGTCTCAAAACTTCTGAGTAGTTTTGAAACTCTGCCAAACAATTTACTGCTAATATTCAGGGAATACAATGCATTTTTAAATCTCTGACACGAAGCCCACTTCAGATTGGATGATATAAAATATAAGAGTAGACTATAATCCTATCTTAGGAAGAAAAAGCCACCATGTTGCCACAGTGACAATACCTGGGAAGGGAGGTTATAATAAGGCTAATCTCACCTCTTCTCTTTGTTTCTCCCTCTCTCCTTCTTTATCTTTCTCTCTCTTTTTCCTTCTCTCTTACTCTCTGCGTATGTCTCTCTCACTGTCCTTCTCTCTAACTCCGTGCATCTCTCTTTCTCTCTCTCTCTTTCTTTCTCTCCCTGTCTCTTTGACTCATGGGCCTTCTCTCTGCCTTCTCTTCTCTCTCTTTCCCATCTCCCTCTCTCTTTCTCCATGTGACAAGCTTTTACCTGGTTTTCCAAATCGGGCTGTTCAGATCGCGATGACCTGCTGCTGCTTGCAGGCCTTTCCCCAGGTTCTGTCTCCATATCACAGGTTAGTTTTAACAAAGACTGCAGAGTTTATCACTCACCTGTATACATATTCAAACATAACACCATGAATCACAATTTTATGTTAGAACTAAATATTAAGTGCGTTTGTTTATAGACAAAAGGTTATGGGGACTGTGATTTACTTTTACTTCCTTTTCTTCTCATAAATTGAAATGTTAAGAAATGATGGCAGTGTCCATTTTTTTTGGTTGAAAAAAAAAATTTATGAGTAAATAAGTTTTAAAAATGCTGATAGTAAATGAAAATAATGTAAGCCTGTATACCGGTTTTGTAGACATATGTGTGGTACATAGTAATTACACCTTTCAGTGCAATAAAATGGGATTATGCAATCTCTTGATCCATCATGTACACAGATGGCTGTAGCAAAACCCTATCTAGTCCCATAGCCCAGCTCTTAATTGTATTAGTAGCTTTCACATTTATACTACCTTCCTCTTAAAGTAATATGAGCCTACATAGCCCAGCCAAAGAAGGTGGGTGGGCAGTGAAATGGGCACAGGTAGGCAGTGGGCCAAAAAAGTCTAGGCACAATCTTACATTGGGGAACAGCGGCCTCTAAATTTGTATGCACAACTTCTGTTTCCCTTTTGCAGTCCAACAGTAGATATATTATATATAATTAATCTCAAATTTCACCTCTCTCCACCTGCATTTTCCACTGAAAACCTCAACAAAAAAAATATTTAGAACTGACAGATCAGTGTAGACACACACACTGATAATGACAAAGTAAGGTCCTTAGGTGTTTCCTAGCTTTCTTGGCATGAATCCAACCTGCCCTGCCTAGGCTGTTCAATTGTGCAGGGAACCAATAAAATTTATTTGTTTTGCCCTGGCCTAACTGGTATTGTTGGGCTTCCATACACCAGGCCAGGAGAGGAGGAGGGGGGGACTATTATTGTGCATGAAGTCAATGGTCTGGTGACAGGTAGCTTGGTTCTTTATTTGTAATGCTGAGACTGGAGCTGAATGGTGTAAGGAATTTTGGAAGGGTGTCCTGTTTAGACAATATGCTCTGAGATATAGAGAGACAGAGAGAGAGAGTGAGCGAGACAGGGAGAGAGAAAGAAGCAGTGTAGTGTGTTGAGCGCTTCGCCGGCGCTCCATTCTGCTCTGTGGTTGACAGTTTTCTTCTGTAAAGCGCATAGAGCATTTTAAAAATGGATATGCGCTATATAAAATTTAATAATAATAATAATAATAATAATAATAACTGACCATGAATAACTCTAAAAGTGCTGCATGGCATGGATACAACCAAATGACTGGATACTTAACTAAAAGTGATTATTACACCAAAAATTGAAAGAGTACTATCTGATGGGTATCCACATGAAATTTCATAACAATATAATACTTCCATAAATACGCATTTTGCTGACAAGTCATAAGCACCAATCACAAAATGCTATCTTTTCCCCGTGCTTTTAGCATAACCTGCTACTTGTAGTGAAGGGCTTAATGAGTAAAGTGATAACCAAACAAATGATTTACTTTGGAGGGCCAGATTAAGGCTCCTGGGCCATTCAACAGACAGGTCTGGTTTATTGTATCAAAATTAATTCATGAGAAAGATGTAACATGGGTAGGCCTATAATTTACTGAACATTATTTTAATTATATATTCATTCCATTTTATGTGCTGGGTTTCGAATTATTTTTTTTTTCTAGTCCTGAAGATTTCGGTGCCAGTGAAAACATTAATAATGTCACTTTACAGTGAAGTTACCAAAGGCAAAGCAGCAAGAGCAAGAGGCTAGTGAAAATCAAACAAATCAGTACATGTGTTCTACACAGTTCTGTTAGTATTATATTTATATGGATACCCGTAATTGGTGATATTATACTGATACGAAAAGCAATGAATTTTTGTCACGATACATTTGAAATTTATGCAATTCCAAAGGACATTGTTTCTATGAAATGTTATGTTTTAAACTGTGGTTTGGTTATCATTTGCATTTAGTGGGCCCATCTGAAAATAAAGCTTACGAGTTACAGTCACCTAGAGTACGTCATGCACTGGGTAGAGTTCACCATTAAAATGTCACAGATGGTCTATGATTCATAGCTCTGCATCATAAAATTTTTTGACAAGCTGACCCTGAATGATGTCAAACCATTTTGCCACAAAAATTAAAAAATGGAAACTGTATTCAACGAACTTTGTAAAGATTTATACCTTTTCATTACATCAGGAAAAATTTAGCCTAGATCTAATACATCTGAGAACAGAAAGGAAAAAATCTAATTTAATTTGTTGCACTAAATATAAATGTTGGTTTTCAGATAACATTTTGCAAGTGGTTTTATATTCAAAAAGTTTGTTACTTCAACATTTAAATTTAACCAGCCTGACTCACCCCTAAATGATGCATGACTAACAGCTTGTTCATAATTCACACCCGTCACACATTTGCTATTGAATGCAAAAAGAATCCTTTCATTGTTCAGCCAGATCAAAAACACTTTAGCATAAATGCTTGCTCTTTTTCATTTGGTTCAAGGCCAGCGGGATGTGTGCATGACACATTTGACAAATAGCAGTTGCACCTGTGACTCCTAATGTGTGAGGCATAAGGATCATTCTGTCTTCAGTACACAACCAAATTACCATACTGATAAATTCTGTAAATTTCTGCCTTTGATGGTACGTGGGATTTTTAATTATGGCAAAAAAATTGAAAAAATAAGATTCATATTTTGTTGAGTTAACAACTGGTTTTGTTGAGCACACCCCCACTCTTATATGGAGGAGAGTTACATTATAGCAATACTACAAGAATGCGACTTTAGGAGCATCTGTGAACGGGGTTCAAGTTAGTCCTCTAGATGGTTGTTTTCATAGAAAATGCTGGGCTTGGTGGATTAACGCTAAGAACATGAAATATGTGCCATCTAAAGCTGTGTAATTCATACGGTGCTCCTCCCTCAAACTGCTCCTAGGTTCAAAAAGTTATGTGTCTGAAATTTAATTTTTTTTTTGTTTAATTAGATCTAGATCTAGATCTTTCAATTTTCACAATAGATCTGTTGGCAATCGTTAAGTTTCCCGTTTTTTATTCCAGTATTCAGTATTTTTTTTTGTTCGATATTACTCATATTGGTTTTATCGTATAATCGGGTCGATTGAACGATACTGTTATCGACGATACTCATATAACGGGTCATAATCGGGTCGATTCGATACATTAAAAATAGTTATTCATTGTAATAAAATGAATAAAAAATTCTTGCAAATAAAATGTTTTTTGTTCGTTCTTCAATTTCTTTTTTTGTTGTGATTTTTCTTCAATTTCTGTTTCAATTTCTCATCAAATTGGTTGGTATTTTTGTTTTTTATTCCTTACATTTATTTAATTATCATTTCCTCGATTTTATGCAAATTAAAATGATGCAACTTTATGGTGCCACTCACCATAGACGTGGTGCCACTTGATGACACTTGGACTGGCCCGTTCATGGGGATGGAAGCTTCACGTTGCTAAGCATAATATTTACGTAAATATATAATGCAATACTATGATTATACAAGTATACGCCCCCACATCTGCGAGCACAGAAGAAGAAATAGAGCTGTTCTATAATGACCTGCAATCAGTAACAGACAAAATCCCAAGCAGAGAAATATGCATAATCATGGGAGATTTCAATGCCAAAGTGGGAGAGGGTGAGGATCTGGAATGTGGGATAGGACCCTATAGATTAGGAGAACGAAACGACCGAGGAGACATGTTAGCATCTTTCTGCCATGCAAATGAAATGAGCATCACGAACACTCTCTTTAAACACCCGATGCGAAGAAGATACACATGGATAAACCCTGGAGGCAATCTCCGAAACCAGATTGATTACATCCTGATTGACAAAAACTGGAAAACAACTGTGCTCAACTCAAAGACAAGGCCAGGGGCAGACTGTGACACTGACCACATTTTAGTGACAGCAAAGCTGAGATTGAAAGCCTATAGGAAGAGCAAGCCAAAACCCACCACCAGATTTGACACGGACAAACTGAAAGACCCTGAAATCAGCAATGCTTTTCAGATCGAAACAGAAAACCGTTTCTCAGCATTACTCAAGGAGTGGTCAGCTGAAGAAAGACACCCAGATACACTGGAAAGACATGAAAAGAATTTGGAGTGAAACAGCTGAATCGAAACTCGGGAAAAGAACGAGGAAAACTCCCAAACCATACATCAGTGAAGAAGTGATAGAGCTTGCAAAAAGAAAGAGCAAAGCCAGAAAACTTAGTAAACAAGATGAATATCATGCACTGAAGAAGGAAATCCAAACAAAGATCAGAAGAGACAAGAATGCATGGTTAGAAAGAGAGTGTGCAAACATAACAGAATGTAATGCACAAAGAAAGTCAAAAGAAATGTTTGAACAAATAAGAAAAGTAAAAAAGAGGGATTTCCAACCACAGAACTTGAGTCTGAACAACAAAGAAGGCACAACACTGACAAACACAAAAGATGTGCTCTCAAGATGGCACGAATACGGCAAGATGCTGTTTGCGGACAACATCAGACCAGACCCGAGGGACCTCCAACAACCAGACTCACAACAGATAGATAAAGAACCAGAACCTCTCTTGGAGGAAGTACAGGCTGCAATAAAACAAATAAAGAATAGAAAATCCCCTGGATTAGACAACATACCAGGTGAACTCCTGAAACATACCAGCGAATCAGGAATAAAAGCACTCCACCAAATGATCTGCAAAATTTGGCAGACAAATGAATGGCCAACAGACTGGAAGCTACAAGAATTCGTCATGCTATACAAAAGCGGCAATGTCAAAGACTGTGGAAATTATAGAACCATCGCCCTCATCAGTCACACCAGCAAAATCCTGCTCATCATCATACTCAACAGAATGAAATCTAAGGTAGAAGAGGAACTATCAGAATGTCAAGCTGGTTACAGGACCAACAGAGGAACCGCTGACATGCTCTTCATACTACAAATAATGATTGAACAGATAAGAAGCAATGGAAACGAAGCCTTCATCACGTTCATAGACTACAGCAAAGCGTTCGACAGCGTTAGGCACCATCACCTGTTCGATATAATGATTAAGATGGGATTCCCGAAACACCTTGTGACCCTCATCGCTGCACTATACCACGAACAAAAGGCAACGATTAGATGGAACAATGAGAACTGTCCATATTTCAACATCGAGAAAGGAGTCAGACAGGGTTGCATACTTTCACCTCATCTTTTCAATATTTATACTGAGCAGATCATGAGAAACGCAGACATAGAAGATATGGGAATAAAGATCGGAGGCCGAAACATCACAAACCTTCGCTACGCTGATGACACAGCTCTTATGTCAGATAACATCACCAGCATGAAAAGAGTGTTGCACAGAGTGGATGAAGCGGGCAAGACAGCAGGCCTACACCTAAATGCTAAGAAAACGAAAGTCATGCATACTGGAACAGGGCACCATGAACACCAGGTGATACTAGTAAACAAAACAGCACTAGAAAAAGTGACTGATTTCAAATACCTAGGATCACATAAATCGCAAGATGGAAGCTGCTCAAAGGACATAAAAACAAGGATAGGAATGGCAAAACACAAAATGGTTCAACTAAACAA
The DNA here is from genome assembly GCA_963931925.1 of Onchidella celtica. Lineage (NCBI taxonomy): Eukaryota > Metazoa > Mollusca > Gastropoda > Systellommatophora > Onchidiidae > Onchidella > Onchidella celtica. The sequence continues at coordinate 18,939,629 of OZ007579.1, read as the reverse complement.
CATTTGGAAGGATAGAGGCACACCAACGGACCTCAAAGTGAACATACTTAAGTGCTTGATCTGGCCAGTCCTACTATATGGTTGTGAAGCCTGGACACTCAAAAAGGCAGACATAACAAGATTGGAGGCAGCTGAAATGTGGCTTTACAGAAGGCTACTCAGAATAAGTTGGACAGAAAGGAGAACAAATACAAGCATCTTAGAACAGCTTGGCACCACCAGAAGAATAACACCTGAAATAAATAAAAGAAGACTTGCATACATCGGCCACGCGGCCCGAAACAAAAGCACGGCCCTTATGATATCAATCCTTCAAGGAAAGACAGAAACAAAGAGAAAACAAGGAAGACCACCCATTACATATCACGATAACATCAAGAAAGTCAGCCAGCTGGAAATAAGTGAACTAACTAGGAAAGCTGAGGACAGGATTGGGTGGAGGAGATTTTGTCGTGACATCCACTGTAGCAGCTAACATCGATGACGATGAAGCCGACAGGTGACAGGTGACTATGATTAATGTGCTTTGCACTCTATTTAAATGAGCTTCTGAAAAATTTGAACTGGTTCACCAATATATAAGTTATAAGGCTGCACCTTGGGACAGAAATTTCACAACAGTATTGACATGGCAACACTGATATAATAGATGTAGACAGTGTGATCTATACAATATTTTTTTGTGATATTGATATTGTGTGTTCAAGAATCCACGATAATCGACCGTTGAGTACCGAATCTGCGATATTAACAGCGAGTACAAATACCGAATACCGAGTACTGGAATAAAAAACGGGAATCTTAACGATTGCCGATCTGTTATCTAGCGGTGTCACTGCTAGACAAGTTCACGTATAAGTATGCCGTCATATGCAAAATTATTTAGAGTCATTCTGATTATTAACAATTCTATTTCAGCAATTTACAGCCAAAGAATTTCTCCTCATTAATTGTAATGGAGCAGGATTTAGCCTAAATGAAAAAGGAAGCCACATTATCATTGAACGTTGAGTCTAGATCTAGATCTAGAATATAGATCTAACTGTCATAAAATTATCACAGGTTTTTCGCGCCATGATCATTTTACAATTGTCACTCCACCTCAGCTTTGTCTAATTGTGTTGCTATAATACTACTATCAACAGTGTTAACATGGACGTGGTCTACAAACCTTGACAATTGAGCATGAGTGTATTCCTTATCGACCGCGAACACCCTTATATCGAGATGGCAGCCATTTTCAAACGTCTCTATGTGACGTCATTTGTTTTTGTCTAGGGCGTGAAAAAGAAAAATACGGATTGATCGCCATATTATACTTTTCCCTTATCTCAATAAGGGCATCTCGTCGAATGAAAAATATTGTTAATTCAAACTATTTCATTTATTCCACCTAATAATTATGAAAAGAGAGGGACAGAAGAGATTTTTTTCAAGCAGAATGAAATATAAAAAAAAAAAAAATAAATAACACAAAAGTGAGTGTGGTATGTGGTATTTTGGGATTCAGTATTTTGTCTTAGAGGAGCGTGTTCCAATCACAGTGCTTAACTGTGAGCGACAGTTAGACTGACCCGCCCCCAAGACCGTGGGAGGATGGGAAAGAATCGTATAAAACCCCGGGCCTGTCAAGCCCCAAGCACTGCGTCTCTTCCCCCAGTCGAGAGCAGGTGTGTGTGTTATTGAATAAACGTCTTTTGTGCCCTACAATAGACTTATATTCTTCTTTGACAGTGTGAGCAGTTTTACCGCCCTGGCATGAACCGAGTGAATGTTGCGGCCTAACCAGCCGCAGTAACAAGAGTGAAACCCACATGAATGGTTCATCTACACCATATCTACACCTACACCTTCACCCTAACACCATCTTGTTACAATTTCTGGCGCCCAACGTGGGGCGGTAACTGACTGTCAAACGGGAGCGGAATGAGGACACAGCCTGGAACTGTATGAGTTGTATTACGAGGCACCGTGACCAGAATGACCACGTGTGAGTATCGCCGGTGCGCTGGCCTGAGAGCTGCAGCGAAGACTACGAGACTGGCGACCCACCCAGGGATTCGCCGCTGACCTCGAGACTGACGACCCACCCAGGGATTCGCCGCTGAATGGGCCCCAACGTGTGTTGCAACGTTGTGACTTTGTGTTGAACTGTAGTGTTGTGGTCAGTAATTTAACTGTCTGTGTTTGTGTTACTACCTGTTATTAGTGTCAATGTATGAATTGTCGCTAGAGGTTATCTCTGACGAATAATTATTATTTCAGAAGATTCTTTACACAGAAAAAACAGACGAGAGGGACTGATCACCCCTGTCGTTTGGATTTCGTCTGGGGTGGCCTCGGCTGTTTAACATGTCTAATTTTTATTTGTATTAATTTGCTTCCTTTGATGAGCATTTTTATATATTCATTGTATTATTCAATGCCATTACTTTATGCATTCAGCTATCTGTGCGACCCTGAACCCTTATGTTATTTTCAGCTATCTCTATTTATCTGTTTCCTGACTTCCCGTGCAGCGATGCAGTGATTAGCACTTCATGGATAGTATTTTGTCTTTTGGTAGTTGTGGTTTTCCATCCCTTCTGGCCTTTCCCTTTTCTTATGCTTTAGTTTAGCGTTTGCACCGAGTGACCTTTCTGTCCCTCCTGCAGTTTCTGGCACATTGTCGTTGGTTAGTGTTCGTATGCGCGGAGATTTCGCACGGTCAGTATCAGCGATAAAGACATTATCTGCTCTCCGGTGGTCTCCCGACTCTCTTTGGGCAGGAGCACTTTGACGGCTATAAATCAGATGCAATTAACGAGCATTCCTTTGGGTCCATCGTCCACACCACCCTCCATGGTCCGCTTCGTGTAGTAATGATGTCGTGGCAAGTCGTATTGTTCATGACAAGATAACGCGGGGAGTGGGAAGTGTTCGCGTGGCTGAGGAATTGATATTGGTCGAGATTCCTACACCCACAGTGAACGCCGTTGCGAATTAATTAAGTTGTTCGTCTTTATCTGAAATTACTTGACCCGGCGGTGAACATTAATTATACCGCTGTGTTTTCGTTCGTGCACTGTACCGTGACGCACTGACCGCCGTGCAACCGATACGCCCCCTCCCCTTTAACTTCGCGGTGTAGCTGGGAGCGTAGAAGTGTCTGCATTTAAGCATATTATTTCAATACTGTAAAGTTTTAATTGCTGGAGTTGTTTGTTGATACTTTTCTGTCATAAATAGTGATTTATAGATGGCGTCCAGAAAGACAGCAGTTGCCGCGGCAAAGGAAAACTCAGACCTTCAGTCCATTCTTGATTCGATAGATTTACTGAGGCCTGAGGATAGGGAAGAAGTCGTTAAGAAGTTGCGGGGCCCTAAAACTCCGTCAGGTTCTGCAACGGAAGAAAATGTTAATACCATGTATCCTATGAGGGCAGCTGAGCAGCCCAGATTGTCTACTTTTTCGGGGGACGATGGAGTTTCGTCTCACTGCTCGTATTTGCAGTGGCGTTTGGAGGTTAAAGACCTCCAGAGGTCACAAATTTATCAAGACCGCATATTAGTTGCTGCAATGCGTCATTCGTTAAAGGGCCTCCCTGCCGATCTTATTGTTCAGATGGGAGAGGAAGCAACGTGTGACGGAATATTACACAATTTAGACTCTTTATATGGCAATATTCTACCATCGGCCGATCTCCTCCAAAAGGTGGCAACAGCTGTACAGACACACGAGGAGTCTGTGACAGCGTGGGCTGTGCGTCTTCAATCATTAGTAGCCCAGATATCGCAAAAATCTCCACCGCTGATGACATCAGCGGGTGCGGCCGACATGTTGAGGTCGAGATTCTACCATGGTATGGTAGATCTCACCATGCAGCAGGCCATCAAGCACAAATACGACTCAAATTTAGATTTTGAGAAATTGTTAGTTGCCGCCCGCGTGGAGGAAGTAAAAAGTAAAACCTCAGTCACGGCATCGAGGCCAACCGTCCACAGTCTGGAACAGGTGGCTGACGGTGATACTGTACTTAGATTAGAGCGCAAGATGAGTAGTTTGGCAAAAGCAGTAGAGGGGTTGAAAATGAACGCTCGACCTCAGACTAGAATTAATGTTACAGAACCTAGATGCTATCGTTGCAATAGGCCTGGCCATAAACAAACTCAGTGTCCTTTAAACGAACGGAGTCTGGGACGGCGGGGCGACTCCTAGACGGTTACAATCAAAGCCCTGTGCCTTTAGTTGGACGCGCTAATGAGGTCTTCATTAGTCTGAATAATGTTCGTACAAAGGCATTACTGGACACTGGTTCTATGGTGTCGTGCCTTTCATATCAGTTTTGTGTAAACAGAAATATTGACGTTCAACCCCTGTCCTCTGTCATGGAAATTTATGGGGCAGGTGGGGAAACTTTAAAGTATAAAGGTGTTTGTGAGATTAATGTGTCTTTGCCGTTTTGTTCCAAACCATTGAATGCGCTTTTCCTTGTAGTGCCTGACACGCAACATAACAAACGTGTCCCCGCCCTAATTGGCATGAATATTCTGCAGGAGCTTGTGCCACTACATTCTCCAGCTGTTTCTCTTCCATCCGCATGGGAATTAACGCTGGGGGCGGTGATGTCCCATGTGTCAGCCGTAAAGAGTGATAGAAATCTTGGTTTTCTTTGTACTAATAGTCAAGAAACTTTGCGACCTGGTGAGGCGAAAATGATTGCGGGAGATTTATGTATGCCGGCTCTGATAGCCCCTACCACAGTCATACTAGAAGAATTCACTAATAGTTTGCCTGGTGGCGTCAGAGTGAGCTCAGGGGTGATTAATGTTAAACCCATGAAATCAATTAGTCAAGTAAATGTACTAGTTAGGAATACGTCAGCTCGCACGCTAACTATTCCTATGCGCACCAATGTTTGTTCCGTGCAAGTGGCGCAGATTCAGACAAAGTCAAATCAGATTGCAGAATATCCACAAGTGTCTGATGTCACCGAAGCTATGTTACAGACCATACCATCTAATGTGACTGAAAGCGAGGCGCGTCAGTTAAAACAACTCTTAAAGAAATATAGCCATATCTTCTCGAACCATCATTTGGACTTGGGAAAAACTAATATCACGAAACACCATATAAAGCTAACAGATGAAACTCCATTTAAAGATAGATACAGAAAGATTCCCCATGCGATGATTGAAGAAGTTAGGAAAGAGATAGCTGATATGTTGGATCAAGGCGTGATTCGTCCGTCACCAAGTTCGTTCAGTTCAAACTGCGTTCTAGTTCGAAAACCAGATGGAAGTTTACGAGTATGTATAGATTACCGAAAGCTAAACGCGAGAACAGTCGAGGATGCATATGCTATTCCAAGAATTGAAGACACCTTAGATGCGCTTCATGGATCCCAGTATTTTTCTTCACTTGACTTAAAAAGCGGATATTGGCAGATTGAAGTTGCGGAGGAAGATATTTCAAAAACTGCTTTCACGGTTGGGAATTTAGGTTTCTATGAATGTTGTCGTTTACCATTTGGCGTTACCAATGGGGTTGCAACTTTTCAGAGATGTATGGAAACATGTATGGGAGATTCGAATCTTAAAGACTGTCTTCTTTACCTAGATGATATCATTGTATTCAGTAGAACTTTTAAGGAGCACCTTCAGAAGTTGGAGACAATTTTCAGAAAACTGTCTGATGCGGGACTTAAACTAAAACCTTCTAAATGTAAATTTCTCCAGAGTGAGTTGAAATATCTTGGACATGTAGTTTCCACAGACGGTGTGTCTTGTGACCCAGAAACAATAGAATGCGTGCAGAAATGGCCAGATCCAAAGACACTTAAAGAACTCCAGAGTTTTCTAGGATTCGTTGGTTTTTATCGTCGTTTTGTACCAAACTTTTCTTCTATTGCCAAACCCCTTCATAGGCTCCTACAGGACGTCGGGGGAAAGAGGGGCAGCACTAAACTAGTTTGGAGTGACGATCAACAGGCGGCATTTGATCAGTTAAAAGATCTTGTAGTTGACGCACCTGTTCTGGCTTATGCCGATTACTCTAAAGATTTCATTCTTCACACTGATGCTTCATCTGAGGCGATAGGTGCTGTTTTGTACCAGGAACAGGATGGCAAGAAACGTGTGATAGCGTTTGCAAGTAGAGGTCTTTCTAAGTCTGAGAGAAATTATCCTGCCCATAAACTTGAATTTCTCGCATTAAAATGGGCTGTTACTGAGAAATTTTATGATTATTTATATGGAAACAAATTCTGTGTGTACACTGATAATAACCCACTGACTTATGTAATGACTTCAGCTAAGCTTGATGCTACTGGTCACAGATGGGTTGCGCACCTCTCGGAATTTGATTTCGAATTGAAGTACAAACCAGGAAAGTGTAATCGAGATGCGGATGGTTTGTCTCGGATTAAATGGCCATGCACTGTCCATAGTAATGTAATTCAAGCAGCCCTACAGGGTTCCACTGTTGATACATCCTTGAGTGATATTTTGGATAGTGGCACAGATTTAGAAGATAGGGAGGCTGATAACATTCCTGACAATTCAGCCTTGTTTGAACAGGTTGACACAAAAATTGACTGGGCCAACGCTCAGCAATGTGACAGAAATATTAATGAGGTGATATCGTGCATAGAAGGGTCCGTATCAAAGTCGAAGTGCACTACGGGTGTAAGGCAACTCCTGAAAGAGGGAAGTAAGCTGAAAATGAAAGAAGGTGTATTGTATAGGCAATGTCATGAACATGATAATACCATCTTCCAGTTGGTGTTGCCTGTGGCTTTCCGCCAGAAAGCTTTGAAGGGAGTTCATGATGATTGTGGACACCTTGGAATTGATAAGACTTTGGATCTTTTACGTAGGCGATTCTTCTGGCCTGGCATGTCACAGGACGTGAAAAGATATATTGCTTCGTGTAAACGTTGTGTCTGCAGGAAGGCAGATACACATCAGCGGGCTCCTCTCGTAAGCATTACGACAAGTCAGCCTATGGAATTAGTTTGCATTGATTATCTGTCTCTTGAACCTTGCTCAGGAGGGATAGAAAATATACTTGTCATCACTGATCATTTCAGTAAATATGCACAAGCCATACCGACGCGTAATCAAACAGCCCAAACAACTGCGAAAGTCTTGTTTGATAATTTTATTGTTCATTACGGTCTACCCGCTAGACTTCATTCAGACCAAGGACGAGCCTTTGAAAGCGGAGTCATTCAATCTCTATGTCAGATCACAGGTATTAAAAAGTCCAGAACAACACCTTACCATGCCCAAGGCAATGGTCAGACTGAGCGTTTCAACCGCACACTGCTGGACATGCTCGGCACTTTGGCTGATGAACACAAAGCAAATTGGAAAGCTTTTGTACCTCAAATGACACACGCTTACAACTGTACCCGACATGCTTCCACGGGCTATTCACCGTATTTTCTTATGTTCGGTCGCGAACCCAAACTTCCGATTGATCTTGACTTTGGTTTGTTAGAACAGTCGATGCCGGTACCATCTAAATCCTACCCTGATTATGTGAAAAATATCCAGGAACGTCTGGACTATGCTTATAGATCAGCTCTTAAAGCCTCCGAAAAAGCAAAGCACTCGCAGAAACAGTGTTATGACAGAAAGATTCAGGGAGCTGCTATTCAACCAGGTGATCAAGTTCTTGTTCGAAGACTTGCTTTCACTGGGAAACATAAACTAGCAGATAGATGGCATTCCGATGTTTATGTAGTATTGAAAAGACCTAATTTAGACATTCCTGTATATGTTGTGCAAAAGGCTGACGGCCAAGGTCCTAAAAAGACATTACACCGAAATTTGTTGCTACCCTTCACACCGAGAGAGGTTGGCGAGCAACCTGATAATGATAAGGTGACTGTTTTAAGTCGCGCCCCACGAAAATGCAATAGGTCCGTCGCGAATTTGCGAGAGCGACATGAGTCTTCTCCTTCAGATTCAGAGCAAAGTATTTGCGTTATCGAACGGTCAGACTTAGAGACGAACGCAGTTCGAATGACAGGCACTGATGACCATCTGCCATCCAACCACGACATTAGTTCTCTGGCAGATTCTGAGTCCAGTGAGACTCCGGTAGAAATTCGGTCGCCTAGACGACGACGAAGGCCAAGATGGATGATATCTGGTGACTTCGTTATTTCACAACAATTAAGAACTTTAAGAGATAAAGTTCGGGACTCTTTTATTTTCCGTAAATTCCGTAGACATTAATGGTATGCATGATTCCAGTTGACTTGTCCGAGACCTTAGATGTGTCTTAAGGTTTCAGTTAGGTGGTTTTGTTCTTATTTCGTTCTTTTTTATTCCATTCTGAGCAAAAATCGGGACGATTTTTTGTGTTCAGTGGGGAGTATGTGGTATGTGGTATTTTGGGATTCAGTATTTTGTCTTAGAGGAGCGTGTTCCAATCACAGTGCTTAACTGTGAGCGACAGTTAGACTGACCCGCCCCCAAGACCGTGGGAGGATGGGAAAGAATCGTATAAAACCCCGGGCCTGTCAAGCCCCAAGCACTGCGTCTCTTCCCCCAGTCGAGAGCAGGTGTGTGTGTTATTGAATAAACGTCTTTTGTGCCCTACAATAGACTTATATTCTTCTTTGACAGTGTGAGCAGTTTTACCGCCCTGGCATGAACCGAGTGAATGTTGCGGCCTAACCAGCCGCAGTAACAAGAGTGAAACCCACATGAATGGTTCATCTACACCATATCTACACCTACACCTTCACCCTAACACCATCTTGTTACATGAGCTAGAACGGGATCAGAGACTTTATTAAAATTAAAAGGAGCAAATAAAAAGAGAAAAGCAATACATGTATCAAAACGCAGATTGCCAAAAAAAAAAAAAAAAGTTAATAAATCTTCCTCACCTCTATTTATTCAATCCCATTCACAATGTCAACTCTCTAAAGAATTTTTTTTTAGTACTAATTATAAGAAAAGGGACAATTTTCAGATTAGAATATCTTGAAAATGATAATCACGATTAGAACATCAACAACTTGTCTTTTTAAAAAAGGGAGGATGGAGGTGAGTTTACGGAGAATGAGATAGTATTTTGCTTTGCTTTCACTGTCAAGATAAAATCTTTAAAAACTCAGAATAATGTTCCGCAAATATTTCAGTTTCCACCTCAAGTATTTCACTTTCAGTCACTTATTTTCCTTTTCTCACTATTGCTCCTTTATTTTTGTTTGTTGTTTTTAATGGGCACCTATTTTAAACAATGAAGTCAGATTCTTAACTTAAAAAAAAAAAAAAAGGATTATCGAAATTAATATCCGTCGATACAGTTCATCTCTCCAGAAGCGTGTCAGCTGATTACTTATATGAAGGAAAACAACAAAACAATACAACGAAACCTACGATGAGAATTGTTTTTGTTGCGTATGTCTTATGTACACAAACTAAAAGAATGATCAAATAACAGCAAAAATGTAGAATCTATTTATTGACAGATCCGAAACTGTTTTTAAAATATAATGGAGTCTTGAACACCAGATGAGATGTTTCAACTATGCAACAGTAGGCCCTCAGGGGTTAAAACCACAAGGTGACTCAACTGGAACGCTCCGCATTAATCAACTACTATCGTCTAGCTCTTGATGTATGCTGATGAGTAATCGTAGAAATTCAAAAACAACACATAGTGGCAAACAAAATGCACAGTAGGGCGTAACTATTGTTGAGGGAAACTTGCAATCTATACAAATTCACACAACCGAAAGAGGATTTACGATCACTCAGGCTGCTGGCAAACTACTATAAATGAAGGTAATTGATTATACCAGTAAATTTACAGGTGACAAAAAAATGACAAAAATGAACATGTTCAGGGGTTTTTAAACTCATAATAATAGTTAGAATAACAACAACTTGACTTTAAAAAAAAAAGTGTGGTTTAGGGATAATGGGATGGTATCTTAGATTAAAAACTGTTTTCCTTTAACTGTTTCTGCAGTGTCCGAAAAGTGGTATACTACTTCAAATGCAATGCTAAAGAGCAAGTATGAGAAAGAAAAGGAGGGTGAACTAAGTAGACAAGCAGGCAGATAAGCAATAAATGAAGATCGCTAGGTTTCAGGAAAGAGAGAATAATACCGAGAGCCAGGGAGACTAAACTCACCTCAAACTGCACTATTGATGGGGTTTTTGGAAAAGTCATAGAAAAAAAAAACAGACTTTTAATCCATAATGGAGAGAGAGAGAGAGAGAGAGAGAGAGAGAGAGAGAGAGAGAGAGAGAGAGAGAGAGAGAGAGAGAGAGAGAGAGAGAGAGAGAGAGAGAGAGAGAGAGAGAGAGAGAGAGAGAGAGAGAGAGAGAGAGAGAGAGAGAGAGAGAGAAGAACGAAAGAAAAAGACTAAGAGCATCCAATGGACATCAGCCTTAATGAACTCTACTGATTATACATTATCACTCACTTGAATTAGCATGAATAAAGGAAACAACACAGCACTGACAAAATAATGACACTATCATACCATAAAGATCTTAAGCCCGGAGGTGGGCATGGGGTGGAGCATGGCTCAGTAGCAGGGGTTCCGAACCAGGGGGTAAATTTTGTCTATGAAGTGGTGGGGGGGGGGGTAAATATTGACTAATGTATTCTCATTGATTGACCGTGTTTGGTACAGGTATACTGGTATAGATCTGTTTATCATCATATTTTCGTAAGCAAATGAAATAACATCGTCATGTGCTATCATTAGACTATTGTTACTGTCATTTGAATGTAATAATGATACTGTTAAACACAGCATTTTAAAAATTTCCCCTTCGTTGGTTGTTTTATTATGGTAGAAATGTAAACTCAATTTGCTGAACAAAACAAGGTCAAAATGTGGCAAAAAGAAAAAGATGTATTTTGCAAAATCAAAAAAAAATAATGGGATACCCCCCGGAACCCGCAGACGATACGTATCAATATGAAACACACCACGATTTATGTATTTATTTGTTTAAGTTTCTATCCCGCTGCATATTTTTCCGTTGACAGAAAGTTTGATTTGTCATTCCTTTTCCTTTGCGTGTTATTGTATCATTTCTGCACTGTTTCTTACGCGAGGCTTTGCAATGTATACATGTAGCCTACAACTTTTACTTTCTGTCACATTTTGACGTCGCTTCAAGCCTTGCTGCGACTCGACAGGTTTTTTTCTTCTTTTTTGGTTACATTTTGAACAAAACATGGTGGGGATAAATTTGCTTTCGAAAAGTTGCCAGCGTAAACAGATAGAAAAGGGTTGGAAATCCCTGATCTATATTTAAAACAACAAACCAATCACTGCAGCAAGTTTATCCTAGGGCCAACATTTCATTGGTCGATGCAGCCGTCATATTGAGAAATGTATCATTTTCTCAGAGTCAGGCTTTTCACAGAATGATTGGCCAGTGAGAAATTAAATAACTACTGCAGTTTATTTTCTGCCATTGGTTGCTGTTTACAAGGGTTAAATTATGTATAGTTTCATCTTTTATTATAAGGACATTCTAATGCTCAATGTTCATTTTAACTTTGACCGAAAGATGTCTGTAAGGCATGATGACAAAGTGTAACTTCATTTTCATCTTGCTCTTTACTGTTACAGGCCCAGCATTATAGTGAAAGTACGTGCACTGCGATATGACTGGACAACGTATGATAAAAAGTGTAAGAACATAATTAAGCAGGTAAACTCTTATAAAATGTGAGAGAAAAAAAAAGTTACTTGTATAATGATGTTATGAAGTTTGGTTCTTACTCGACACAAAATATATATTTATAAGCTTTATACAAGAGAAAGCACGTTCGTGTCTCTTGCTTAAAACGGCTCGGTCATACATGTTTATACAGCTACACTAATAAGCTAACAGTGTAAAAAGATGCTCCTATATATTAGATTGTTATAATCTATAGTGACATAATGTGAATGTTGCAGTTATGGTCAGTCTTTCTGTCAAAACTATACAGGTCCCTTGGCCACAGACTGATGGCTTGTCGGTCTAATAAGTTGACAACAATCATACATTCACCGAAATAATTGAAATACGAAAAAACAAAATAAGTTAAAAACATCTTTCCTTACCAAAACCCAGTTTGAATTGAACAATCCTGAAAATTTCCCTTTTCTGCAACCTGTGGCAACCGAGAAGTTTGCAGAGAATGCCACGAAAGTCCATATTTATTACATGGGCTATGACTTTCTTGCATGCAGGATACGGACGAAAAGTCATCGAGCTGATGAGATCTTTAAGAGTGGTATCTGCATGCCAATATAACCTTACATTATTTGTTGTATTGTGAGGTATTTATAGGCCAGATTTTCATATAATGGCGTTCTGGATTCGAGAACAATGAAAAGTACAATCAAATGAAAAATAGCAATTTACAAGGAATGTTTTACCTTAAATATGCATGATGATAGTACCATTCAAAGGACACTAAAATATGCCTCTTAGCTACCCAGTAGTATTTTATACAAATACCAGTCCTTCATTTAGAGGTATCAATTTTTGTTCATTATCATATTCTTTTTGTAATCTAAAAGTCTTCACCTTGCAATCTTCTTGCACCTTCATAATTGAATTCTTAACCACCTCTAACAAATCCAAAGTGTCCTTAAAATGTTCCTGAAAGAAGAGAAGTCAAGTCCTTAAGTGAACAGTTGAATTTATGCGAACAGCAGTGGCTAGGCTGTATGATTACTCCCTTGTCCAATCCACCGTGCTATGTCAGAGCCCAGACACGGTGGCTTCGGTTTCGTTTCGGTTTCGATTCGGTTTCGTTTCACTTTCGGCTCGCTTTCGTAGTTTTGCCGAGAGGCGCCAGTTACAACGAGAAGCAAACCAAGACGAAAGCGGAAGAAGCACCTGGGCTCTAAAGTGTGCAGTGAAAGTTTTTGACATCTCAGCTATTCGGCAAGACGAAATTGGCGTCATTCAGCAAAACTGCCAACGAAACTGAAGCAACTGCTAAGCGTTCAGAAGTGTAATTAGAATGCCTAGGCTTTTAGTCAGCGAAGGAAATGTTCCTCCATAAAATATTGATAATAATAAGACGATGAAAAGCATGTTTTGAAGAGCGCAATATGAACATTTGAGAAAATGGTGATGGAATCAATAATTCTGACAACTGCCCGCATAAGGACATCTGTTCACGTTAGGATATCAGAAAATGTTCCACTGCAAAAATGTACAGCACTACATGTCAGTCAATCAGTAAATTATGCTATGGTGCTGTAGCCCGTTTTAATGGAGAGCAGTTGTATCCCTCCGCCGATGATCATCACCAATGCGCCGATTAGAGCGAAGAAGACAGAGTAATAGGGCTCCAGGTCGTCATTCTCATCTCGAGCTTTGCCAACAAAGACTGCAGCACCAACGGCGCTAACAACGGCTGAAAGAAAAGAATTAGAATTGGCAATGCATTATAAATTTATTTAATCTTGTTTCGATATTTAGTTGTTTGTTTTGTTCAAGAGGTCTTAGCCCAAAACTTGTTAAGGGGAGGAGAGATGGGGTGAGGGAATGTGTGCAGTTTAATTAATTTTTTGTTGTTGGAGCCAATCATGATCAAGTGGAGATCGTTTTGCAGTCTGTCTGCAGCTGCCTTTTTGTCAGTGTATCACTGTCTGTCTGTCTGTCTATGTCATTTTCTCTTCCTCCTTTTCCCTCCTCCCTTCCTCACAATAATTTGTTCTCTATCTCCCATTCATTTCAATCATGATATTATTCACCAGATCATAATTTAATATGTCCTTTTAAAAACTGACAAGGCTCCACTTAGATTCTCATAGAAATGATGACCAGTTACCTCCAAAGACGGTTAACACGCCACCGAACGCCATCATTTTGTTGCTATGGTAACAGCCACCAACAAGAGACCCGAGCACTCCAAATATGCCAAAGATGAGCCCAAGTGAGCACAACGCTTTGGCGGCAGGCTTGTACGCTGAAAATAAACAACAAAAAATGGCAACGACGTAAGGTTTTAATCGGAAATGAATTCCAGTCATTTACAGCGTGTTTTATAATAATACTAGCCGAGGTACCCGGCACTGCCCGGGATAAATCTGTTTTTTAGTTTCAGTTCTGGGTGATCATAATGAATCTGCTTCACCTTGCTCATTCCTTTAAATCTATTTTGTTTTTGCAGCTGTTTGTTTCTTTATCCTTAGAATGTCATATCTTACTGTATCTAGCATCTTTGGTCTTACTGTATTTCTTTGAAAGAAAGAAAGAAAGAAAGAAATCCAGAAAGTAATCTGTGGGTTATTATGACGTTCATCAGGCTGGTTAACAAAAATGTGAATGGCCACTAGCTACGCTCAAAAGTGTTTTTTTTTTAAATCAGTAAATTTTTGCTATGTCCCTTAAGAAGCAAGTATTCAACCAGTGCATAATTCTAACGATTACCTGTGGTTGCCAAACATAGCCGATTCCAAAACAAATTAAGAACAATTTAGAACCACCCAGGGGGCAATGGACGAAAAATTAATGAACAAACTCAGACTGCAAGATAAGATCCCCAGTGCTGAAATACGCAAACAATCAATACTAACGGACATAGTAAAATTCATGATGTATGTGGGAAGGGTGAACGACGGACAAAACGCTACGCTGAATGGCAACCATGGGCAGGAAGAAGAAGATGGCAAGACGATATAAAACAGACAGAAGGAACATGGATGAGGAAAACATCGGACAAAAAAGAATGGAAGTCATTGTCGAAGGGCTACAACCTGCAATGGATGGACAAAGCCTGGATGAAAGGTGAAAGGTGACATTTTACAATAAAATAAAACAATGTGTTCGCTGACCGTCATCATTGTCCATGTCCTGACACTTGTCTTGCAAGACCACCTGTGTTGTTTTCTCCGTAACTTTTTCGCATTTTCTCCATAGTCCGAAATGCGAGTTCACGATGACCACAGTTGGCGGTTTGTCCACTTCCTCGTCATCAAGGCCGGCCCATCTGTTTGTGCTGAAGCCAATGATGTAGGCGACCAGGCCTGAACGTGTATAGATTCAGGATTTAGTTCTTAGGACGTTGTTAGGGGGAAATAGACTAGTTACAAAGCCAAATAGAGAAAATACTGAGTTGTGTTTACTGTTCAGCTATAACTTTCTGTGGAAAATATCATGCCCCTCTGACAACATCCTCTCTTCGTGGTCGATACACACATATCCGAAGAAGGCACTATGCCTGCGGATCCATGGAAGACTTATTTCCTGACGTGGACCCACGACGCACCCTGTTCTTTCTGAGAGAGACTAAGATCTACAACTTGATTTAATAACTTTTATACTCTCTCTGAATGCACATTCAGTTAAAATGTGTTTTAGTGTTGGTAATTGCATGCCACACATTCGGGAGGATTGTGTGAGGTGGGTATGACCCAGACGGAATCTACTAAGGTTTTGTTGAGAGGCATGGGTCCACTACCTAAGTTGATCTTGGATAAGGTGCAGTTTATTTGATGTTTGTCCACCCCATCTTCCCTGCCATCTCGATTTAATGAGTTACTAGCAGCTTTAAAGACAATGCAATGTGGTGCTTTTAGGTGTTCTGGCGGAGGTTTCAATGTTTTTTTGGCAAGGGTGTCTGCTGTTTCATTACCCTTAATGCCAATGTGGCCACGGACCCAATAGAGCCGCTTAAACCCACCGTCTACAGCATCCTACAGCACCCACACCTTGCCACCCCACACACCACCCTCCTACCCTTACTCCATGGACTCACACCTCCAACCCCCCCCCGCCCATCCTCACCCCATGTGCCCACCCACCAAGCCACGCTACCCCACCATTCTAGGCATCTGTACTTTAATCCTACAATCTTTATTCCAAAACACCACAGCCATTATGTTTTTGGCCGTTTAACTCCATAGTCTACATAACCCAGGCAAACCAGACTTGAGACCGTGCAACATTAAGGCTTACAACGCACTGACTCAAGACTGGTTTGCCTCGGTTTGTGGACTGTGGAGTTAAACGGGACCTCCCACACTCCTGACTCGGAAACAAGTCTACCTGTCTAGCTCGCTGCTTGATTCAAAGGAAGCGCAAGTCTGAGTGAAAACCGACGCAAGACAGATCTGATCCGGTGCGCCACTAGCCTCAGAACTGGGTAGTCGGGACGTGGAGCTGCGACAAGGGTGTCTCTCCCTCTCTCTCTTTCTCTCTCTCTCTCCTTCTCTCTCTCTAGTTCTCTTTCTCTTCCCCCTCTCTCTCTCTCTCCCCTCTCTCTCTCCCCTCTCTCTCTATTTCTCTCTCTCCCTCTCTCTTTCTCTCTCCCTCTCTCCCTCTCTCTCTTCCTCTCTCTCTCTTCTCTCCCTTTCTCTCTCTCTCTCTCTCTCTCTCTCTTTCTCTGTCTCTCTCTCTCTTTCTCTAACACAACACACATAATATATTATTATACACCACTCCACATTCACAGCTACTAAACACCGCACAATCATACACCTCCATACACGTTTACATAGTAAAATTGCACATCTACATTTCCTTGTGTGTACATGGGCTTGAGGGGGTTGGGGGAGGGGGGTGATAATGTTTGTGCGTATGTGCGCGTTTGTGATGAGGTCGATTCATGACCGTGTGCTCGAGTATGTGTGTGCGTGACTGAGCGTGTGGGTGTGTACTCGTGTATTTAGGGAGAGGAAGGAGCGGATGCGTGAGTGTTCAAAGATGCTAGATGATGAGACAGCTAGCGCGTTTAGCGTGCACATATTTCGCACCGTCACCTGGCCGTGAATGCGCAGAAGTCATGGACAGTGCTGTATTTTACAAAGCCATTGTATAGAAAATTATATTGAATTTTGTTCACTGTATAGCTATCAATATAGGCCTTGATTGAAGTCACTTATTTTGTAATTACAACTTCAACCGCTGTAGGGCAACTGGCTTGTGTGGGTGTGTGTGTGTGTTATTATTTGTCGTGGTAGCACTGTAACAAATCAGCACAATTAATTTATCATTACATCAAGCATTCTTTTCAAGCTGTGAGCCATGGGCCCCACCCCAGATCAGCGTGCAAACTGCTTGCACGATTTCTTTTTTTAGAAGCGCAAAGAAGTGAGTGTCTCATCTTATTGTCTCTACTATCTTTGGACTGTTAAAGCATAAAAGGCTCAGCAAAGGAAAAGTAGCGTAGACTGCGAGTAAGAATAAGCTCAGCTGTGAAAGTTTCACTTACCAATAAACACTAAGACGGTGCTCAGTTTCCACAGACGACTGGTGCCCAAGATGCCGCCCTCACTGGACACTGGCAATGAGATAAGAATGTGGTGAGATATTAATTTATTGTTAGAGATAAAGGGTCATCCTTAACCCCTTGTATACCAACACTGTATTTTTATGAATAATCTTTAGTGGGGTCACTGTGATGAATATGGTTACAAATTTTTAGACATTTGATAAATTTTGTTTGAAAGTTCCCCTTTACCTTTTGGAATAACCGACACAAACATGTTCAAAAGTAGTCAGGGCTATTAAAACCATGGCTATAGTGTTTGGCCATTGACAGGGTTAAAGTACGTATGTTTGGAATGGTGGGGAGAGGTAGGTTGGTGGACACATGGGGTGAGGGAGGGGTGAGTCCATGGAGTAAGGTGGTGTGTGGGATGACAAGGTGTGGGTGCTGTAGGATGGAGTGGGTGCCTCTCTCTCTCTCTCTCTCTCTCTCTCTCTCTCTCTCTCTCTCTCTCTCTCTCTTTTGCTGTGTCTGCGCATCTCCATTTTGACATAATAAATTATGATTGCCCGCATCTAATTCACTACACAAACACATTATCACTATAAATTTTACAATGTACACTCCCGGGTCACGCCCTTCTCCTCCCATGCATTACGTGTGAACTGTACGTATGCGTGATGGACAGTGATACCCACCATACAAGCAGCTGTCATTTTTCAGTACGGTCCGTGTTATACTGGTGAGTGGGGAGAGATGAAGAGAGAAAGAGAGAGAGAGAGAAAAAAAGGAGACAGACAGTGGCAGACAAGTAATGGGGAAAGAGAAAGAGAGAGAGAGATGGGTGGTGAGGGAATGAAAGAGGAAGCTGGGAGAGATAAAGAGAGAGCGAGAAGAGTCAGTGAGAGAAAGAGTGAAAGGCAGAAAAAAGAAAGAGGATGCGGGGGGGGGGGAGAAAAAGAAGGTGAGTGAGAGAGACACACACATAAAGCGGAGGGGGAGAGAGAGAGAGAGAGCAAGAGAGAGTGAGGGGGAGAGAGAGAAAGAGAAAGAGGGAGATAGGGGGAGAGTACAGAGGGAAAGTGGAGGGTGGGGGGAGGGACAGAGAGAGGGAAGGAAAGACAGAACATTGAGACACGGAGAGAGCGGGGAAGAGAGAGAGGGGGAGACAAGGACAGAGAGAGAAAACAGACAGAGATAGAAAGAAAGTATGGGGGCAGCGAGAGGTAAACAGAAGGGACAGAGAGAGACAGACAGACAGAGGAGAGAGGGTAAATTGCACGCAATAATTATGGCATAATTATTATGCATGTATATCAGGTGTTATGAGTCAGGCTGGTCCTTGATGGTTGAAATAATTTTACGCTCTTTTTGCACACGACAATGACTGATCTAAAACCGATGACCGGCACGGATACATGATATTATTATACAGACAGTTAGACAGAATATGTTAAAATATAGCAAAACACACAGCCAAGAGGCAAATAGACAATCAGTTACACTCAGTCCATAACTGACAGACCAATAGGACGTGGAGAGTGTGTGTGTGTGTGTTTGTGGGATGGATGGATGGGTGGATGGATGAATGGGTGGGTGGGTGGGTGGGTGGATGGATGGATGGATGAATGGATGGATGGATGGACGGACAGACGGACGGACGGACAGATAAGCGCGCCAAGAGATATATTAGATAGATAGATAAGCGGACTGACGGACAAACAGACAGACAGACAGACAGACAGAAAGACAGGCAGATAGATAGATAGATAGATAGATAGATAGATAGATAGATAGATAGATAGATAGATAGATAGATAGATAGATAGATAGATAGATAGATAGATAGATAGATAGATAGATAGATAGATAGATAGATAGATAGATAGATAGATAGATAGATAGATAGATAGATTAGATAGATAGATTAGATAGATAGATAGATAGATAGATAGATAGATAGATAGATAGATAGATAGATAGATAGATAGATAGATAGATAGATAGATAGATAGACAGACCCACAAACAAACAATGAGTCACACAGACACGGGGATGTATAATCACATCCACCGTGACGGCTGTTGCCTGAAATTCATTATAAAAAGACACATAACTACTGCAATGGTAGTGAACACCTGTTATGTTATATTGAAGGCTGGTTGTCAGGACGGATTGCAAGGCCTAGCATTTCCTGAAGAGAGAATGCCACAGCTGATACATCGCCTATTGGATACCTCGATGTAATAATAATAGACTTATCAATTCATTTGGATTGATAACAAACGTTCAGAATTGAATATCATTATGCAGCTCGCTAGTTGTTTCAATGACAGGGGAATTTATGAGCTATAATACGAACAAAATGATTTGAAATAAAAATTGATTGTCCATGCTCTTGCTTCGTGTCATAAAAACTGAGAAACTGGCAAACGTTGGTAGAGGGAAGAAAACATAGGAAAGAGAAAAGCCAACAACGCTTGAATTCGAACTACTGGTTGAATAATTTGACAAATTATGGACACGAAGGAATTATTATTATTGTGGAAAGAACGTATTGTGTCATATTCTTGGTATTTGATACTAGAATTGGGCCTTATAAAAACTTTCTCAATCTCTCTCTCTCTCTCTCTCTCTCTCTATCTTTATCTCTCTCTCTCTTTCTTTCTCTGTCTTGCTCTTTCTTTCTCTGTATCTCTTTATCTATCTATCTCGCTCTTTCTTTCTCACTTACTCTATAGCACTTGACCGACACAACAGGAAGATACACAACCAACTCAAAACCGTCCAGCTCAGTGTAAATCTCGAGAGTCGTTTATTTCTGTTTATTACCCGAAGTCCTTCTTGGGTTGACTCCGTTCAACACCTCTGCGCACCCCTGCGCACCACACACCTCCCCCTAGCACAGACATCTCACAGAGTTATTGGTAGCGCCTAGGTGATCGCACTGGTCGTCCTGAACGGGAAGTGAGCTGTCTGTGGTCAAATACAGTTGTGGGTGGATCATTATTGTTTCTAGTTCTTTTGTTAAGTTGTGGCTCTTGTGAGACAGGAGGTCGACCTCTGTGCACCGGCTGCTGAAGTTGTACCGGTTCTGATGAGTCCACTCGTGCAGGCTTAAGGCGGTCTACTGAGATGCGTTCGGCACGACCACCTCTGTCTATGAGAAATGTTTTATCTCCAGGAGTTAGCACCTTATAAGGACCGGTGTAAGGCCTTTGTAATGGACTTTTCACTGTATCTGTGCGTATGTAGACATATTTGGATGATAACAAGAGCGGTGGTAAGTGCGTAGATGGGTTACTATGGTGGATGGCTGGCCTAGGTACACGTAGACCGTTTTTGTCTCGGAGAGCTGTTAAAAAATCTGATGCAGACCAAGACTGAGTCTGCGACGGAATTAACTCACCGGGGATAGTCAACGGTTCCCCATAGACAAGTTCTGCCGAAGAAGTTCCCAGGTCCTCCTTTGGAGTTGTTCTGAGTCCGAGGAGTACCCAAGGTATCTCTTCTGCCCAATTGTTCCCTGTTAGTCGTGTCTTCAAAGCTGATTTGAGTGTGCGATGAAACCTTTCCACCATCCCATTGGCTTGGGGGTGAAATGATGTTGTCCGATGGAGTCTGACTCCTAGGCGTCTCGCAATTTCAGCCCACAAGGAAGATGTGAATTGTGAACCACGATCCGGCGATATGTCCGCGGGAACCCCGAAGCGAGAGATCCAGCCTCCAAGGAGAGCCCGAACACATTCTGGTGCTGTAATGTTTGTCATAGGAATTGCCTCTGGCCATCGTGTATTACGGTCAATGATGGTTAGGAGGTAACGGTAACCACATGACTGGGGTAATGGACCAACAATATCGATGTTGATATGGGAAAATTTTTTGTCAGGTACAGTATATGTCTGAAGGGGCGCCTTGGTATGTTTCTGAATTTTTGATGCCTGGCAATTGTGACACTCCTTTACCCAATCGCTAATTTGGCGGCTGAGGCCATGCCACACGTATTTCTCTGCAATGAGTTTAACAGTAGCCTTAACTCCTGGGTGAGCAAGGTTATGGACAGCCTCGAACACCGGGCGTCGATAATTTGGAGGAACGATAGGGCGGGCTCTACCAGTTGAAATGTCGCAGAGAAGCTCTGGTCCTTCATCAGTCAGCTTTGTCGTAGCAATTTTCATGTTTGTGATGGCAGTTTTGTACGCTTGTATGTCTGGACTCAAAATTTGCGCCTTGGCCATAGCTGTAAAGTCAATGCCTAACGAGACCGCGTTTGTGGAAGTGGAAGCGCGAGAAAGGCCATCGGCAACCACATTCTTCTTTCCCGAGATGTGCTTAATATTGGTGGTAAATTCTGAGATAGCAGTCAGTTGCCTTTGCTGACGAGCTGACCATAGTTCAGATGTTTTCGACATTGCGTGGACTAGAGGTTTGTGGTCTGTGTAGATGGTGAACTGCCTCCCTTCAAGCATATAACGAAAATGGCGTATTGCCAAATGGGCGCCCAGAAGCTCTCTGTCAAAAGTACTGTACTTGATCTCCGGACTACGTAGCTGGCGACTAAAAAAGGCAAGTGGCTCCCAGCGACCATGGTTGTACTGCTCAAGGACTGCGCCGACGGCCACATCAGATGCGTCACATGTCAAAGCTAATGGACAGTCTGTACATGGACGTACCAGCATGGTTGTATCTGCCAATGCTTGTTTACCGGCAAGGAAGGATTGTTTCATTTCCTGGGACCAAATGAGATCTTGGCGTGGTTTGGATATTTTCAGAGCTTGATAAAGGGGACGCAACATCAAAGCTATGTTTGGAATGAAACGGTGATAAAAGTTTATTATCCCAAGGTACTCCTGGAGTGCCTTTACAGTTCTTGGTTGTGGTAACTTCTTTACTGCCTCAATACGAGACGACATTGGTGCTGAGCCTGACGCAGACACTCGATGTCCCAAAAAATCAAGCGATGCCACTCCAAAGAGACATTTTTCAAGCTTGATTACCAATCCGTGGTGTTTTAGTCGCCGGAAAACTGCATTGAGGTCCTCTACGTGAGACTTGGCTGAGGAGCTAGCCACTAAAATATCATCAAGGTAGACAAATGCGCTGTCTAAATCTTGGAGCACAGAGTCCATGAGCCGTTGAAACGTCTGCACTGCATTTTTAAGGCCAAATGGCATACGTAAAAATTCCCATAACCCAAAAGGCGTGATAACAGCTGTTTTAGGTATATCTTCGGGAGTTACAGGAATTTGATGATATCCCCTCACAAGGTCAATCTTGGAGAAATATTTTTTTCCAGCCAGGCGAGCCGAAAAGTCTTGAATATGGGGTATCGGATAGCGATCAGGAACTGTGGCATCATTCAGTCTGCGGTAGTCGCCGCAAGGACGTGAGTCTCCGTTACTTTTAGGTACCATGTGTAGTGGGGATGCCCAGGGGCTGTTGGATTTCTGTACAATACCCATCTTTTCCATTTCCAAAAATTCCTTCTTTGCAGAGGCCAGCTTGTCTGGTGCTAGACGACGTGCACGAGCGAAGACTGGCCTGTCTTTAGTTGGGATAAAATGTTTCACCCCGTGCTTGACTTCAGCAGTGGAGAAGGTTGGCTGTAACAGTTCCGGATAGTCACTGAGAATTTTTACGGAACTTATTGCTCGTGGGTTCTATGAGAGCAAGATCAGAGTTATCTAAAACTGAACTGACAGTGCAGTGAATGTGAGCAAAAGATTCTGCTTCTATCAAGCGGCGTCCTCGAATGTCGACCAACAGGTTGTGCTGACGGAGAAAATCAGCCCCTAAGAGAGGTCGTTTGACATTAGCTGATATAAGACGTGCTTTGAAAATCCGGTTGATTCGTGAACCATAGGTCGCTATGGAGGTTCCGTTGGCGGCTTGCAAAGGTGTTCTTGTAGCACCTGACGTTCTTTCTGCCCATGTTGCCGGTATTACAGAGACGTGTGCGCCTGTATCCACCAAGAAGCGTCTTTTAGACTGTGCGTCCGTCACAAATAGTTGAGTTGCCTTTGTCTCTAGGTTTTGTTTAGTACATGGTGTAGTGGGCGAACATGGCGGACCAGCAAGTAAAGTTTCTACCGCTGGCCCGCTCTCCCGTTTCCCTGGTTCTTTTTAGTCTTGAGGTTGCTGAAATATTTACATGGGCTGGAACATCGCCTGGCATTTGAACCAAACTTTCGATGAAACCAACAAATCGTGTCAATCTCAGACAAACCTGCATCATGTGCTACGGTTGGTGTTGGTTTAGGTGGTTGAACCGCAGTGCAGATTGTCGCGTTTGTTGTCAGAGAGTTAAATAGGTTATCAGCCTCTTTCGCCAGTGCTCGGTAGTCAGTGATATTGGGGGAATTAGCAAGTGGAGCACGAATAGATTCAGGTAACAGTCTGAGAAACAGGTGGCGGAAAAGGAAGCATGGCTTGTGGTCTCCCAAAAGAGCTAGCATTCTGTCCATTATTTCTGACGGTTTGCTGTCACCTAGTACTTTAATGTTTAGCAAAGTGTCTGCTTTCTCTGCTTCTGATAACCCGTAAGCATCCGTAAGGAACGATTTAAGTGTGTCGTACTTACAGGTTGGAGGAGGTGAGGATATGATTGATAAAGATCTTGAAGCTGTGTTAGCGTCGAGTGCTGCTACTACATAGTAGTACTTCGTTTCGTCTGTTGTGATTCCACGCAGCACGAACTGAGCCTCAGTTTGAGCGAACCACGCTGAAGGACAAGTGGTCCAAAACGTTGGTAATTTAAGTACTACTGTTTCTATTGACATCGTGGACGAATCGTCGTTGAAAGATTAAGAATAGGAATATTCTGTCTAGATCTAAAGATCACGTCGGGGTCACCACTATAGCACTTGACCGACACAACAGGAAGATACACAACCAACTCAAAACCGTCCAGCTCAGTGTAAATCTCGAGAGTCGTTTATTTCTGTTTATTACCCGAAGTCCTTCTTGGGTTGACTCCGTTCAACACCTCTGCGCACCCCTGCGCACCACAACTCTTTCTCTCTCTGTGTCTTTTTAACTCTCTTTCTCTCTAATCTTTCTATCTTCCTATCTTCTCTCTCTCTCTCTATCTATCTATTATCGATCTATCTACCCATCCACCCATCTATCTTGTTTTCTATCTCTCTATCTACTTATTTATCTTTCTCTCTCTGTCTCTCTCGATCTCTCTCTCTTTTACCCCATTTAAACATTGTACTCAATTTTACTGCTCATAGTTTTCTTGTGTATGTGACATAATTTATAATATTGACACCTATATATAATATCTGATTGGTATATATGTAATGTGGGTGTGATAATATGGATACCCCTATATCTGATTCATGATGTCTTATAAACGCCGGGTCCCACGCCCCTTTCTCAACGTACATTGTGTGTAGGTTTGACAGTGAAGAGCACGGAACCTTATGCGGGCGGGCAAATATTATAATTTAGCATTACACACTACACCCGCGGAAGGATATTGTGTTGTTGGGCGGAAGGATATTGTGTTGTTGCCTTTGTTGATATTGTTACACCTGTTGCTGCTCCTGTGTTATTACTGGGGAACTCAGACCATCTTATGATATCTATGCAACCAAAGTATCGACCTGTGTTAAGAACTTATAAAGCAGACACCAAAGTAATAAAAACATGGACAGACGAGGCCTGCGACCAACTTCAAGCCTGTTTTGACTGCACGGATTGGGACATTTTTACAAACACATGTACTAATTTAGACGACCTTGTTCTTACTGTTAACTCCCACATCCAGTTTTGTGAAGATCTAATTATACCTAAGAAAAGTGTGTGTGTGTATCCAAATAGTAAACCATGGTTAACAAAAGAATGCCTTGAAGCTATTGTTGACAAAAAAAGACTCCGAAAAAACTATAGTAAAAGCGACCTCGCTAAAGTAAACAAACAAATTAAAAAGAGAATCAAAGTGTGTAAAAAAGAATACAAAGATAAAATTGAAGCAATTTTTAAATCAAATGACATGTCATCTGTGTGGAAGGGAATGAAACAGGTTACGGGGTACGATTGTATGAAGAATAAAGTGAATGTTGTGAATGAAAGCGAATTTGCCAATGAATTGAATCAGTTCTACTGTCGCTTTGACAAACACGATTTCTCCAACCAACACCAGGAAATAAGAGACAGTTTTGATTTTGATAATGATGAATGTAATATTTGTTTTGATTATGATGCTGTTGTGAAACAATTTAAATCTGTTAAGGAAAGAAAGGCATCTGGACCAGATAACATTGGAAGCAAAGTAGTGAGAACATGTGATGAACAACTAGCAAAAATTTTTACTTTCATCTTCAACAAATCCTTTCAAAACCATTACATACCAAACATTTGGAGATTGTCAAAAATCTTACCTGTCCCCAAAAAACCAAAAATATCTGAAATGAACGACCTTCGCCCAGTTGCATTAACTTCCATTATCTTTAAATGCTTTGAAAAACTTGTTTTAACTGAACTAACGAAGGAGGTCAAACAAAATCTCGATCCTTTGCAATTTGCATACAAAGAAAACAGGAACACAGAAGACGCCTTATTGTTTTTATTGCATAACATCTACAGTCATTTAGACACTGGTAAAACCTGTGTTCGTGTGCTCCTAGTCGATTTTTCGTCTGCGTTTAACACCATACAACCGCACTTAATGTTTCAAAAGCTTACCAACCTACACGTGAGTTCTTTTTTAAAGAGCTGGATCTTCGAATTTCTAACACAGAGAAGCCAGTTTGTGGATATAAACAACACATTTTCCAAATTACTCACAACAAACACAGGAGGTCCACAAGGCTGCGTGCTGTCACCTGCCTTGTATACATTGTATACAAATGATTTCACTGTGACACACAACAACGTTTACCTTCTTAAATTTGCCGACGACTCTGCTATTTTAGGCCTTTTACCTAACTCTGGCCACGAATATTCTAACATTGTACAATCCTTTCATTGTTGGTGTAATAACAACTATCTTCTACTGAATGTTAAGAAAACAAAAGAGCTTGTTTTTGACTTTAGGAAAAATAACAACGATCCTGTTTGCCCTCTTTCTATCAACAATGAAGAGGTTGAAATTGTCACAGAGGCCAAATATCTTGGCATTACTATTGATTCATTGCTTAACTGGCATGCGCATGTAACATATGTATACAAGAAAGCCAACCAGCGCATGTATTTCCTCAGAAAGCTCCGCTTTTTAAAAGTTAGCAAAAGCATTCTGAAAATATTTTACCCCATGGCTATTCAGAGCGTTTTGATGTATGGAGTTGTCTGTTGGGGAGGAAACATCTTACAAAAAGATAAAAATAAGATCAATAATTTAATTAAAAAAGCCTCCAAAATTTGTATCTGTGATCTGCCATATTTTGATGAGCTGTACACTGGTGCTTGTATTAAAAAAGCTAATATTATTATAAATGACCCCCAACATCCCCTGAACAAGGAATATATAAGATCTGTAAGAAGTTTAAGGCTGTTGTCAAAGAAAACTAAAACTGAGCGCTACTTTAAATCGTTTATTCCATCATCAACTAGGATGTTACAATAATGTCGTCATCTTGATCGTAATCTGTGCACAGTTGAATTATGTCCTGCGTGTCAGGTCAATGTGTTTTAGTTAGGGAAGCATATTGTGTGCACTGTTAATTTTGTTAATTTAGTTAATTTATCAGTGTGTGTGTATATATGTGTGTGTGCGCGCTATGTATCATACTTTCTGCTTCTGTAACTGTATTGTTATGTATTCAATGATCAAAACAAATTTCCTTGTACAAGGACGAATAAAATTTATCTTATCTTATCTTATCTTATCTGTGAAATAGATCTCGAATTAATTCGCTTAACTTTACGTGGTGTTAGTTACTGTAGGCCTACGTTTCCGAGAGAGGTGAGCTACAGGAAAGTGAAGGGGAGAGAAACTAGCTCGATCAGCTGAAATAATTATGGGGAAGAAAAAAAAATGCATCTCTTAGGAGCAAACAAACAAACATTTTTAGGCCTATAAAAATGACAATTGATAAAGGGTTACCAAGGACCTTCATCAGGCGAAAAAAAAAATGACAAAACTGATTGTCAAGCAATGTTTAATTTGAATTTGCTATAATATTTACACAGGGATGGGTGGCAGAAACAGTACGGTACCGGCCGTTCGGTTGTCGTCTATATGAAGGCAATAGAGAGATGACATGATACAAATTAGACAGTTTGTTACCGGCGTAACTTTCAAGCCACTGGGAACATAAAGCAGTAATAGAAAACATAATAAGCTATTCCGTTACATAGGGCTCGTATCTCCAAAGTTACTCTGGGGTCGGAAACGTCCTATTATTTCGTAAACAACAACAGTGAAACCTACGGGAATGATCTACTTACGTGAACAGCTGTCCATTGTGTGAACAGTTGCCAAAAGCACAAGGAATACTGACCTTTTTAACAGTTTACAAAATCCTCACATCATGGCATGTGCCACTTCAAAGCATGCCCTAAGTCTTTTTATGTCAATATTCTATGGTTATGATTTAAAAGTGAAATTTAATTAGCTGAGTGCTGTATCAGGATGAATTAGGTGGGTATATATTATACTATAGCCCTGAACAGCACAGTCAAACTGCCGGCAGACAAGAAGTGCACACCAAAATTTCCTATATTTTCTTAGTAAATCCGGCAAGACACAATCACGCCAAGCCGGTAAGACACCGTCAGCTACTGCCATTACTTCTTACTGGTCATGTCCACAGCATGATCCGCTCGTCGGCTCCGCTATTTCACGGAAATGACGTATGAAAAAGAAAAAAATATTCTTTGCCTCTGTAGCGATGGGGGATGGGATGGAGCGGAGAGGAGCGGATGTTGTGGACGTACACAGAAGCAAAGACTGTTTCACTTTTTCATACGACAATATCCATAAAACAGCGGAGCGGAGCGGATGCTGTGGACAAGACCAGTGTATATTTTGCTGGCAACAACTGGTTGTGACGTGTCGATCTGAGCATGATACCATTGTATACAAGGGAGTAATCATAAGTACGTTACGACCTGGACTTGCTGTTCAAACAAGGACAACTGTTCCACCCAAAGACCTGACGTATCAATATTCTTTATTTTCATGAAATACAGCTAATATCCAACACAGTCACAAATTCTCGACCTTTGAATGCAAAAGGATTTTTTTATTAGGCCACCTACAGTAACCAAATTTTGCATGTAGGTTTCAAATACCGCAGGATGCACGGAAGTTTCGATTTTTTTAATTTTTTTTTGAATTAATAGAAAATGCATTGTGTCATCGTGTTGTCAACACTTCTAATTTTCATTCTCCATCTTGGCTCAATTCTGTTACAGTATCGTGCATGTTTCCAGTTGGAAATCGTAATGAACAGGCCGAACAGGCCGCTGCCCAGGCAAAATTGAAATTAATAGATTAAAATTTATCCATATCACCCCCCCACCAGCAACAACAAAATTGATTATTCATTATTAAATATATATTAATATTAATAAATATTCAACTATTATTTGAGTTGTGAGTTGTGAACTGCGCCTAACAGGCTGCGTTACAATTTGCTCTGAGATAGAGAGAGGTAGAGAGAGAGAGAGAGAGAGTGAGCGAGACAGGGAGAGAGAAAGAAGAAGTGTAGTGTGTTGAGCGCTTTGCAGGCGCTCCACTCTGCTCTGTGGTTGACATGTTGTTTCTGTAAAGCGCATAGAGCATTTTAAATGGATATGCGCTATATAAATGCCATCTATTATTATTATTATTATTATTATGTCATAAAAGCCAACTACATCAAGCATTCAATTCGGTTATTATTGTCTATTGAGGCAGGAAAGATTACTGCATCCAACATATATCCTATAGAATTCAGCACAAACTGGGGAGGAAGGAGACGTCTGTACTGATCTGTATCCTTCTTCTTTAAGCCTCTTGATTCCCTGAGGAACACAGGGCAGCAACAATACTCTTCCAGCGCACGCGGTTCTGGCAGGTCCTCCCTAGTCCAGTCCACGTCATTCCGGCCGCCTTCACCTCATCGACACTCCTGCGCCAAGTCTGTTTTGGGCGAACCACCTTCCGCCTTTCCTGTGGGTTCCAGACTAGAGCCTGCCTGGTGATGTTGGATTCAGGCTTTCGTAACGTGCGGCCGATCCATCCACATTTCCATTTCTCTATCCCAGTTTCAAAAGGGGCTTGTCTCATCCTGTTCCACAGTTCTTCGTTGGAGAGATGACTTCTGACCACCTGATGTGGAGGATATTTCTGAGACATGGATTTGTGAATGTCTGCAGCTTTTTGGTGTTGGTTTTTGTCACTAGTCATGTTTCGGAACCATATAGTAGGGCAGACTTCACATTGGTGTTGAATATCCGGAATATGCGGTCTGTGTCCACTACTACGATATCAGAATTCTCATTGAGCCAAACACATGGGAAGCTCTAGCCTCCGACCGCCCAGCATGGGGCAGCCGGGTCCACTGAGGTTTCGCCGCCTACGAGGAGCATAGGATCGACAACGCCATTCGGAAACGCCAGTAACAACAGAGAAGACACTCATTGTGTAAACGCCTGGAGCAGCGATCTTCCTAAAACAAAGACCTCCAACCAGGAGAAGGCACTTAACCCGCCTACACAGGACAGTACCAGCCACAGCCACACCCCTGTCCCCAGTGCCACCGACAATTCAGAGCCCGGATAGAATGTATTAGTCATCTATGGACCCACCCAGTATGAAGCTTATGCTGCTCATCTTCGCTTGCGAAGGAGAAACAACAACAATCAAAATTTTACGCAAAGTGAAATATAAAAAAAACCAAATGCAGATCAGAATTTTCTTATTTTTGTTCTCAACCAGCGAAAGACACCCATGAAAGGAGGCAGGGGAAAATACAGGCAAATGGAAAGATCGTCAGAATAAAATGAAAGAAAAAAGTGAAAGTAAGAGTGAAAAGAATGAGAAAATTAAAAGCAGTAACAACAACAACAACAATAACTAAAATAAAAGGCGTACCGTACAACACTGTGGACTGTTGAATTCGTTACTGTTCATTCACAGAACAAGAGCTCTAACAAAACCATTATCGAGGCAAAAGTATAACTTAACAGGTCTTGTCCACAGCATCCGCTCCGTTCCGCTATTTTTTATTTTTTTTACGGAAAATGACATGAAAAAGTAAAACACTCTTTGCCTCTGTATACTTGTCCACAGCATTCGTTCCGCTCGGGTCCTCACCGCTTTAGAGGCAAAGAGAGTTTTTTATACGTAATTTTCCTTAAAAACAGCGGAGCAGATGCTGTGGACAAGAAGGTGTTAATGAAGATAACAAGTGATGGCATGGAACGTGTTCTGTTACTCTCTCTTTTCAATGGTGTCGTATTTATTCGGTACTGGTAATTATATACATTGTTTCATGTGTGCAGAGAACCAGTTGAGATTCTAGAGCTGGTCACAGATCCGTTTGTCACCAATATAACAGAACTGTTGAACATAGACCTATTTAGCATCGCTGCCACAACGAGCCTGTTGAAATTTGGAATCCTATCTCATAAAACCTCAGAATGTATCATTCTCTGCATAGTTTCGGAGGGCGATCACATCAGAAATAGATATATGAGAAGGACACAGAAAAAATAAAAATAAATACAAAACAATGGAAGAATTGTGAAATACAGGAATGTTATCCATATCACCAACTCACCTAGCGTCATATCTTTCAGTTTCATGTTTACTCAAAATATCCAGTTGTGTCGCTCGATCAGCTCTGTAAACGAAACCTAACACTCCCGCACTGTCCTCACACTGCTCAACTGGTGATGGTTAACACATAGAGATAACGAAATGAGTCATGCTGCTGCCGCTGCCCTGTTGAATCCATAATGTAAACGCAAAATAGACTGTAGATTCAAATTGTAATGAGCCATTGTCGCAGCAGTTTTTGAAGTGCGTTTCATAGCGGGGATTCTCAACCCACATTCTGCAAACCCTTAGCCAAGCTTGGGGGCGGGGGTTGGGGTGGGGGCAATGGCGGATCTGCTATGAAACTATTGAAGCTTAAGCTTCAGGGTCCCTAAGCCCTGAAGAAACTTTCTTCAATGAGTTGCTTTTGCATGTAGCCCTATTATTGCTGGTTGCGAAGGGGCCCCATAACAGCTCAAGTTTCAGGGTCCCCAAAATGTTGATCCGCCACTGGTGGAGGGTAAAGAATGCATGTGTAGGCCTACACTACGAATTGCCCCCTATTACTTTTGGCCCAGGCGCACAATAGCCCATTTTGATCACAGCAGACTAATTGGATGGTGACGCCAATGTTTCGATGAGATCTACAGACTAATAAATTAACCAGACTGGAAACACGAGCTTAGGGGTGTGTCGTTTTTCACGGAATTTCCCGAGCGGCGACTGTATAACCAACATGGCTGCCGCTGGGGAAATTCCGAGTCTAGTTCTATCTGCACTAGAAATTTCTTTTTATTTGTCAAGATTGGTTGTACATGTATTAATTTCTTGGTGCGGAACCAAACTTCCGCGTTCAGTAGGCGCGTCAAAATGGTATTATTCAAAATTGTAGCTATGCTGAAGCGTCGGTCGATACCTGAAATCTAACATGGCGGATGGTTCATGACCTTTCGCTGTTTTGTGACGTCACACAATGGGATCATCCAGTCTGGGTATTTTATTAGTCTGTGGTGAGATCCAAATCGCCGGCTGGTGTGGGAGGTCTCATTGAATCTTATTGTCGTGACGTAATCATCCAATTAGCCAGCCGACTGGAGCCGGCTGTACAGGAGTCGTTCATAGGAATGCTTGAGCTCTTGAGCTCTACAGACTCCAAAGCCAAGCGCATTAGCCGATTTTGCTTAGCCGATCTCATGCACCAGCCAATAGTTGGATCTCAGTGAGACAGAATGTCGTGACGTCACCACCCAACTAGTCGATAGATTAAAACCGGCTGGTGTGCGCCTAAGCTAAATGCGTGAGACCGTATAATTCAGGGTGGGGTCCATAGTTTTTGTCAAATCTTCCAATGGGTTCAGGTCAGACATAAAGTTAAGAATCGTTAGCTCACAGTAGTAACAGCTCGGGTGTGTTCAAAATTAGGGCCTGCTAGTGGCCTAAAACCAGCAAGTTTTTCTTTTGTTTTGCCAAGGCAGAATCTGCCTCTCTCTCTCTCTCTCTCTCTCTCTCTCTCTCTCTCTCTCTCTCTCTCTCTCTCTCTCTCTCTCTCCCGTAGTCTTGTGGACCGTTTGGGACGCCACAGGTGATCTGGCAACCAGCATCCTCCAATCCTCTCGGTTTTCTGATCTCCTGATTGTATCGCTCAACCTCAAGCTCGTCCATTCTGGGATATTGTCCTCCCATCTCTTCCTCTGTCTCTCCTTCTCCCTCCTTGCACTGTGCCCTGCAGGAATGTCTTGGCAACCCTACAGTGTGATAAAACCTATTTCAAAGGGCTATTGTTAGGGCACAGTAGTAGTTTTACACAGTAGACTATAGAATAGATGAACAGTGAACTCAACTCAGTATTTTCTCTATACGGCTTTGTAATTACACTACGGTCCCTTAACACCACTCTTTCACAAAGCCACACAAAATACCAATTCCAACACTGGAGTAATGAAATATGGTGTGTTCGGAATGATAATTGCCTGTTTCATGTTTGCGACTGCTTATGTACCGTATGATTTATGATTAGTAACCCACTGTGCCTGATAAGTGTGTGTGCATGCGACTTTTTATTTTGTCATCCCTTTCAGTGCATTCATGAGTTTTTCTTTTGTATCTATCTGTTGTCTGGGAAATGACTCTTGTGCAGTGATGATTTACATTCATTCACATTCATAACGTGACAAATACAACAACTAGCAAATCCCGAAGAGAGAAATCAAAGAATAACTGCGTCAAAAACACAACATCACACAGACACACACACACACACAAAAATTACCCCCCCCCCCACCCCAGGAAAAAAAAAACAACCCCAGATGAGAACATTCTTTCTACTTCACCACTTGAAAGGTTTTGACGTTTCCTTTGCCCTTTCCATTTCCGTATATTATGAAAACACAGCTTTACTGGCCCTATGAAAACGTAGGGCCTAAAACATTTTTTGCCTCTACAGCGGTGAGGAGCGGAGCGGAACGGATGCTGAGGACAAGTGAACAGGAGTAAAGAGATGTTTTACTTTTTCATTTTTCCGTAAAAATAGCTGGGCGGAGCGGATGCTGTGGACAAGACGAGTAAGTCGTGAGGTCGACAAGCTCTAATTTAGAACTTTTGCAGTCATATCATGACATTCACTGCATTCAGAACGGATATCTACAGATCTCTTTACATCTCTCTACAGAACAGTATCATAGAACAACACATCCACCTGCTGATACGATTGTGTGCCTTGAACTCTTTCATTATATACCCTAAAAACATTATTGTCATTCAAGTTAAGAGCTACATGAACTATGACAAAAGCCATTCTACATCATTGATAATTATTGTTGTTGTTGTTGTTGCTGCTGCTGTTATTGTTGATGTTGTTGTTGATGTTGCTGTTGTTGTTGTTAGTGTTGTTGTTGTCCTTGTTGTTGTTCTTGCTGCTGTCGTTGTTGTTGCTGTTGTTGCTGCCGTTGTTGTTGTTATTGTTGCCGCTGTTGTTGCTGTTGCTGTTATTGTTGTTGTTGTTGTTGTTGTTGTTGTTGTTGTTGTTGTTTTGGCAGCTGTTGTTGTGGTTGTTGTTGTTGCCCAGCCAGAAACCCTACGGAATCCGAGGAGTAGGATTAATGTCATTTGCTCCTCCGTAGATCCTCTGGTTACAACATCTTGCCGTCGTCAGTTTCATGTAGGGAACCCGGACCTGTGGTAATCTTACAATTACTACGGATAGCTACGTCGGACTGACGTCGGGTTTGGTAGCTGGGTGATGTTGTTGTTGTTATCGTCATCGCTATCATCGTTGTTATTTTTGCTGTCGGCGTTACTGTAGATGATGCAGTTGTGGTCTATGAACGTACATTTCATGTTTAAGTCTAGACGCGCACTAAAGGATTTCGATCAGCCAACTAATTGAATGGTGACGTCATGACACCGAGTTTCATTGAGATTTAGCGTCTAAACTGGTACGTTAGGTCTCAGTAAAGTGTATCTCGTCACCCTCCTCTCTCCATAGAGTACGTACACACTGGGGGAAAGCGGGGTTAGTGTTGACGTCAGCGTACTGAAAGCATGCATGGGGAAGAAGTGGTTTCTGGAGTGCATTATCGCGGCATTAGTTGTTGTTGTTGTTGTTGTTTTATAACCATTGTCTGAAAAACTGGAGATCTTTTAGTAATGTGTAGAAAGAGTATACCAAATGCACACTTTGACACGTATCAAGCTGTTTCACATTTCCGATTTATTCTAATTGCTTATCATAACACTAAAGCCGCAAACATTTAACGCCGAATTTTTCAGTTGTGCAAAAAAGGGGAGTTAGAACAAACAAGAACTAAGGTCGCGATATGTGCACTGGTAGCAACGAATTGCATTAAAAGTGCAGCTTTATTAATTTTTCTTTCAACTGAAACGTTAGTGGACTAGTGACATACAGAAATCGATATTTACTCGTGTACAGGTTAAGTATCTAATGTGCAGACAAGTAGTCCTTGCAAAATAACGCTGTGTTTCAAAACATCAGGCCTTGACATGGGTATTCACCATTCTAATGGTCGTACGCTCGAACAACAGGGAAGAGGCGGTTGGGGCCAGCCGTAGGAAATGCTTCCATGGAGGAGGAGGGGGGCATCGCATAAGTCGAGCTACGTGCTATTTGGATGGTCCTTTTCTCAGCACTCTAAGGCCCAACGGGCAACAACCGATTTTGATCAGCCGATTTGAAGGAGGGTGACGTCACGACACTGAATTTCAATGAAATCCAACAAGGCATTGCCGTGGAGTGAATAGATTTTCCACTGAGGCTGACGGATGACTAAGACATACATTTCAATCGTCGACAACTCTGTATGAAATGGATATCAGGAGTGCACAAACATACAAGCGCAACTGTTGGCCTATTATGATAATTATGGTTAAGGTGAATGCTCATAATTTATGTTTGTAAGTAATAAATAACGCCAGCGAGGCACGGGTCACTGACTATTTAGAACACACTGGGAAAGATAATTATGGATGGCCAAAATACAACTCTCTTTCCATTTGCATTTTCTGTTCTTGCATAATATGCAGTATTAAAACGCCTGCTTTACTGGCACTCCTGATTGTCCGAGAGTAGATTGGTGAGGAAAAACGGATTGCCATAGCCAAGGCGCACACCAGCAAATTTTGATCAGTAGTTGGGTTGTGACCTCATGACATCGAATTTCAGTGAAAGTGGCTTCGCACACCAGCCAACTAGTAGGGTCTATCTCACTGAAACCAGAGAGTAGGCTATGTATTTATAATTATAGAGATCTCACTTCTGCCAGATCGCGAAACAAGGTCACTGTGGTAAACAAGAATTGAAAGAGACCTCTTTCACCATAGACAGTGTGCGTAGCTGTTTACTGTGGTTTGTTCATATTTTGGGGCTGATTGAAACTATTTAGAGCCGTTTGTAAGCTCTTACGCCCCGTGGAGAGGCACAAACGGATATTGTTTACCGCAGCGACCTACTTTCCGCTCCCTGCTAACAATGGTTTCGCGGAGCCTTCCGTGTCTCGCAGTGCGAATCGACCAATAGTGAAACCTCCCTCTACACACATACTCTCTGCTGAATCGCAGTGTCGCGACGTCACCATCCAACTAGTCCGGCCCACAGACTAATAAATTAACCAGACTGGAAACACGAGCTTCGGGCTGTGTCGTTTTTTACGGAATTTCCCGAGCGGCGGTCGTATAACCAACATGGCCGCCGCTCGGGAAATTCCGATTCTAGTTCTATCTGCAGTAGAAATTTCTTTTTATTTGTCAAGATTGGTGGTATATGTATTAATTTCTTGGTGCGGAACCAAACTTCCGCGTTCAGTTGGCGCGTCAAAATGGTGTCATTCAACATTGTAGCTATGCTGAAGCGTCGGTCGTAAACGTAAACCTAACATGGCGGATGGTTCATGACCTTTCGCTGTTTTGTGACGTCACACAATGGGATCATCCAGTCTGGGTATTTTATTAGTCTGTGGTCCGGCCATCAAAATTGGTGGATGTGAGGCTAGGCCTAAACGTCTGAAAGTGTTACACTACATCGCAATGAAGGGTAGGCTTAAATCTTGTTACCGGTATATAACTTCTTCTGGTTGGGTCTGAAAGCCGAATTCTTCTTTCTGTGAATGTTGATCTCGGTCATTATGTTCATGTTTAGTAATTTACCACAGAAAAAAGAACCGGGGTGGGGATTGGGGGGGGGGGGGGTGAAGAATAATGATTTTTGCTGGAATATATCAATCAAGCTACATTTCATTGCATATTGTTAGTTAAAAGCCGCGCTCCGCGCGGACCCCCCCCCCCCCCCCTCCCTCCCCCGCACTACCCCTCCCGTCACATTCTACCCTCTCTACTCGGCAAACCGAAATAATTCCCAAAGCAAGCAGGGTATTCCTGTGTTCTAATTTAGCCGCGAACACACTGAGTTGTTAAAAGCAGCCGGCGCGAAGTCTTCATGCCACGGGTAATAAGCTCATGGAAAAAGGGATCGGAGGCCAGAGTTCAGCGACACAAAGCAAACTCAAACAAACTGATAAACCAAATCAATTCCAAAAATGCACCCTCCACAATATTTGAAACCTGCATGCAAAATCTGGTTACCGGAGGTGGCCAAATAAAAAACCTGTTCAAAGGAGAATTTGCGAATTATATACATAGACATAAATGTATAAATTGTCCTGGGCAACAAAGAGCGAAGAGATTGAAGGACCAAGCGTGTTGTTTTTCTTTTTAAATCTTGCTTGCATAATTCTTATGTATGTTTTATTTTTATTTGACTACACTAAACTTTAAGTTGAAACTTGTACCTTTTTTTTTCTTGAATCTAAACACGGAACATTGTTTTTTTATGTTCTCATTGGCTTTGACAATTCCATCCCTATGATGGCGAAAACTTGGACAAAGACACAGGATTTCAGGCTGGTGATGCCTTGAGTCATGACTCTTTTGTCTCCATCTTTAGTGTGAGACGCGGACTGTGGAGTTAAAAGAGACCTGAAAAATAAGTCGGCATCACTAGACCGGGTGTATCAAAACTGGGGGACGGAGATATCACCCAGACTGAGTCAAAACAGGTGTAGAATAGACATGACCAAGTTGCACCACTCAGCTTTAGACCGCAAGTTCCAAAACAACAGGAAATTAACAGACATGATTTCAAACATAACTGGTGCTTAAATATTTTAAAATCTATTTTTAATAGCGCTGGACTCCAGCCTGCCAGCTTCACTAGGCCACTCCGACGTAGATTTCCGTAGGATGATATGATTACCGTATGGACGGATGCCCTACACCAAACCGACGTCGGTCAGATATCGTAACCGGGGGATCTATATAGGAATGGTGTCATTCCTTAAGGCTGTCGGCTGTACTCACTTATCTGTTGAGTGCTAACTCCTCCGATGATCCACTAGAATGTTGGCAGCTGGCAATGTCTCTCTTGGCTGCTGGTAAATGTCTTCTTAACTCTTTGGCAGCTGGTAAAAGTCTCTCTTAGAGTTTTGGGAGAACTTTCAGTTGTATTACTCTGAGATGATGAAACAGTTCTCTTCTATTGTTCTTCGCACAGTCCTGCGTGTGTAGCATTAGGGGTCCCTTTACGCCAGAAAAAAAGTGTTACAAATAGATAAATAACAGACTTCGCATTTCTGAAGAAGACAACTTATCTAACTATGTCAACATCCAACATTGATTTTAAATACCCACAGCTCTAACTCAAAAAAAAAAAAAAACATATTTAAACAATGCAGATCATTTTAAAAGAATGCGGGTCTTTACTGTATGACACAATCGATTGACAATTCTGCCCTGCTAGGGAAAAAGACGGTAAGGGCTCAAAACAAGAAATTCATAGGCCAAACAAAAACAAGCAATTCAAAGAAAACACAAGCACACACACACACACAAAAATAATCTTTTTGACAATTTCTATATTGTGGCCACCAAGAGGGAAACTATACCTGTGTATTCTCCGAGTCAAATGGCCAAGTAGTAATTATAATTAGGATAGAAAGGCACCACATTATTTCATTTGGTAATATGGTGCTAAATCGTGAATTTGACCTGCACTGGAGTTTTTTGGTATTTTTCTGCAAAAAGTGAAGGTGTTTTGTCTCGGAGTGCTGCAACAGGGGCTGATGATATTTCGCAAATGATCAAGTAACTACGTGGACAATCAAAACATACTGAAGCAGTGATTTTAACCAACGTTTTGTGGCTCTTTACAGGGTCCTATCGAAAAGACCCTCCAGTGCTGAAAACGGAAGGCGCCTGGATGTTGAGTTAAATTACAAATAAAAGTCACAGTAGTCTAACCTACTCTGAAGCACCTATGGCAAAAAGCCTAACTTTGCACTTAGTCCGTTTTGATTTCCAATTCCTCAGATGTTTATGAATGATTAAACAAACACCTACATTACAAATACCAGATTGCGGGGACTCTGTGTTAAGTGGAACTTTGATTCACTGACGTCGGTGCACAATAAAGCAAAGGAATCTGGGTCTAAAGGCCCCGGGATGCTATTTTTGAAAGAAAATGATGAATAATGTATACTGGTACTGATAAAGGAATGAGTTGTGGCCGACTGGTTGAACAGATTGAATTTAAAAAAAAAACAACACCTTGACACTTTGCAAAGTACCTTTAAAGACAGACGGGCCGTCGGAAGAACGGATAGATTGATAAATAAATAGAAAGATAGGCAGACAAGCAGGCAGGCAGGCAGGCATTCAGGCAGACAGACAGACAGCCAGCCAGACGGACGGACGGACGGACGGACAGACAAGCAGGTACGCAGGCAGGCAGATAATTTGTTCCCAGGGGATAGCTGGGGCCTTTAGGAGAGGGTAGGGAACTTTAGCTACGCCCCTAGGTTACAAGTTATTTTGAACTGCAAAAATGGTAGTAATACCCATCAGCATATTTTATTTATCATCCTCTACCAGCCAAAATGTTGCCTTTATGTGGACAACTGAAATGGGCGAAAAGCTCATTTTCGTAGGTAAACGTAAAATACAGTACATCATTGCATTTGTTTAGAGTGAATGTGTGTTGTGATGTGTGTATGTGTGTATGCGTGCGTGTGCGTCTGTGTGTATGTGTGTGTGCGTGTGTGTGTGATAAATACATATTTGAGTATTTGGTCTGACTTGTCGGGGGGAATTGTTGGACTTGTCTTGCAAGTGTGTGCGTGTCTCGCCAGGAGTCCCGATTGTTTGTTGAATTTTTTTGTTGTTGTTATTCTGGGGGCGTGAACAGGTTAGTTTATGTGGTTTGCTATGATAATTGT
Organism: Onchidella celtica; assembly: GCA_963931925.1. NCBI lineage: Eukaryota > Metazoa > Mollusca > Gastropoda > Systellommatophora > Onchidiidae > Onchidella > Onchidella celtica. Next base: position 18,899,968 of record OZ007579.1, on the reverse strand, counting down.
CTTGCTAACGTGGTAGCCATAATTATGTATACAATGTGAAAACAGGACAGTTATCGACCTTCGAGGGTGAAGCTTCAAAATAAAGGACAAAAATGGTAACAAAATGACATATTGGGTCAAAACTGAGTTCTTACCGTAAGTGGCATCGTAAACCATTTCTAAACATTGGCTCAAAAGCATTTAATGATTTACTCATCCAAAGTAGTTTAGAAAAGCATTTTCGAATCCCTATCGAGTTACATCTGTGCGCTATCGACTGTTATAATATTCTTTTTCATTTGCTTCGGTGGGTGTACAAGTGGAAGCTGCAAGAGAGTTTGACTAACTTTGTTCTGACATTTTGAAACTATCACTGTTTCAACTGCAACTGCGAAAGAAGTTTCTCAAAACTTAAATGAATCAAAACGTATCAGAGATCTGCAATGAACCAAGAACCTAACAATACTGTCAATTTCAAAGCCTGAAAAAGAATTCACTTTCAATATTTCAAAACACTCTTGCGCTCTACCCAGCATGTGTGTGTCAAAGGGGTTTGAGTGGAATACTTCACGAAGCTGCAAAGCGCTTGTCTTGAAGTGCTAGTTTTCTCGCCCTTGAAGGGTTATCTATGTTCTCTAAATGATTGTAGTTGCAATTCTAGTATAAATCAAAAGCACAGGGCGATCCTATTCCGCTACAACTCAAAATCTGCACTTTCGGCCAATTTTTATACAACCAATCCTGCGGTCCACAATAATGTGTTTTGACGCTGTGTTTCGTCAAGTCTAATAACAAGACCTGGCATTTCACAATAGTTGAAAATAAGATTTTTGGGAAAACCCAGCAGGTTGAATGTAGGTCAGCCATAAAAAAGAATGGTGGGTGGAGAAGGTGAGGCAAACAACTGGCCATAAGTAAAGCTCAGACTAATCATATCAACTGACAAGTACGAAATGCAATGTTTGTCTCACTTAAGAGCAAAATTAAGGTCACAGAATTTGGGTATTTTTGGTATTGGTGAAGCCTATTGAAACATTAAATTTTAATTGGCAACAGCAATAAGAAATCCCCTAACAGAGACAACATAAAAAAATACATCCCAGTCTCTCGTGAACTTTGCAAATGCTCAACAGTTATTGTTGTTATTGTTGTTGTGCATTGAATTCTGTTTAGAGAAATTAAAATAAGTGAGTCAAAAATAAATAGAAAATAGTGGCACGGGGACTCCAGCACACACTACCCTACCTAGCACAGATGTACCGTGTGACTATGTGGTTGCGAGAGCACTTTTCCCATGACATGGACGATCCTAAGTCTAATACACTAAAGTACCAGTTGCCCCTTAAGATCTGAGGAAGTAGGTTCTAATCCGTATGTTTTGTCCGGCCTACCCCCGACCAAACTCCACCCCAACTCTCAGTCCCTCAGTAGCGCATTAAGGGAGGAAATATCGCCAGACCCTAAGCTTTACATTACAGATTAGTTGGGCATGACTAGCCGTGCGAGTACCTTGGTCGACCGCCGACCTCGACGCTACATGGAAGCAGGAGCCAGTGACCACCCAGGTTTCCACAGAGCGGCTGTTCTGTACTATAAATGATTTGAGGTCTTTATTTTAGGAGGTTCGCTGCCCTTGGCATTTACACCTCACTTTACTTGTTTTATTATTTCTTGTTCTGGCGGGGGGGGGGGGGGTAGATGATATGGATAAATTTTAATCTATTAATTTCAATTTTGCCCGGGCAGCGGCCTTTCGGCCTGCTCTTTACGGTTTCCAACTGCCAAGGTATCTTTAACGTGCGCAACGTGCACAACGTGCACACGGGCCCTCCGAATTTTTTCGTCCTTATCCGAGAAGACTAGGTACTCGATCCTACCCCCCAATAGGACCAGGGACTTGAAAATATGAGAAAAATCCAATTTCCAAGAACTACTCGATCCTACCCCCCAATAGGACCAGGGACTTGAAAATATGAGAAAAATCCACTTTCCAACATGCCTGCACTGCCCGGGTTTATTGACATGAGAGGCGAGCACCTTGCCTCTAGACCAAAATGAGATTTGAGGTCTTTATTTTAGGAGGTTCGCTGCCCTTGGCATATACACCTCACTTTACTTGTTTTTTATTATTTCTTGTTCTGGCGGGGGGGGGGGGGGGGGGGAGATGATATGGATAAATTTTAATCTATTAATTTCAATTTTGCCCGGGCAGCGGTTTGATTTGAGGTCTTTATTTTAGGAGGTTCGCTGCACTTGGCATTTACACCTCACTTTACTTGTTTTATTATTTCTTGTTCTGGCGGGGGGGGGGGGGGGGGTAGATGATATGGATAAATTTTTAATCTATTAATTTCAATTTTGCCTGGGCAGCGGCCTTTCGTATCTTTAACGTGCGCAACGTGCACACGGGCCCTCCGAATTTTTTCGTCCTTATCCGAGAAGACTAGGTACTCGATCCTACCCCCCAATAGGACCAGGGACTTGAAAATATGAGAAAAATCCAATTTCCAAGAACTACTCGATCCTACCCCCCAATAGGACCAGGGACTTGAAAATATGAGAAAAATCCACTTTCCAACATGCCTGCACTGCCCGGGTTTAGAACCCGGGACCCTTGGCATGAGAGGCGAGCACCTTGCCTCTAGACCACCTTGTCCCCCGGGCAGCGGCCTTTCGGCTGTACTATAAATAAATTTGGGTTTTTCTTATATGACACAGAATCCGTGTATTGTCTGCCATTATGGGTTTGACCTCATTATGCATAAACTCACATAATAAATCCATTTCTTTACAAACCTTACTTAAAATACATGGTTTTCACTCACACACGTTCGATTAACACCATGAGCCAAAGATACAAGCTTTCTATTGGAAATAGGGCAATCAATATTCTTTTTTGCAAAAAATGTAAACTACAAAACATGATTACCTCCCTTTGCCCCTGACATCTTCTTGACTTTTATCTACAAGCAGAAGTAGGAATCGATACCACTATATATTCTCCTTAGGAATCGATACCACTATATATTCTCCTTAGAGTGAATGTCACAACGGATTGGATACTTTCTCTTATTTTCTCGAAACTGAAACTTTCCACTTGTATTTACGTGAGGTTTTTTCTTCCTTCGGTTTACAAGTTTGAATAAAAATAAAATAGGTCTAATAAAATATTAAAATGATTTCATAATAGTTTTATGTCTGACATTACAAGAAAGTCCCTATTTAGGATTCCAAATTCGATACCAAATAGATACATCCATTACCAAAGAGATGACCTCACCACCCTCATCACCGAAAATCCCAGAACTTCTAAATTATGACCTACGTCGTCGATGGCGTGGCCCAACCCGCCTATCTCATGGAAACAAAATTTTACAGTAGACAAGAAAAACTTGTCGGACTTGCCAGACCTCACTACCCTTAACACTGAAAATCCTATAACCTCTAAATTATGATATATTTTATAATATCGATGTCATGGTCCAACCACTTATCTCGTGGAAACAAAGTTTTGCGAAAGACTTGCCAGACTTGTCGGACGTGTGCAACAGATTTCTCGGACTTGTTGAACCTTTGCAGTGGACTTGTTGAACTTGTCGAACCTGTGCCGCGAACATTTTAAACTTGTCGGACTTGCTGAAAATGTCAGACTTTTCAGACTAGTTCAGAGCTCGAACTTGTTCGACTTGTCAGACTTGTGTCACAGGGCGGTCGAACTTATGGGCTGGACTTGTTGGACTAGTGTAGCGGACTTGTTTGACTTGTGCGGCGGATGTCGTACTTGTCGAACCTGTGATTCTAACTTTCTGGACTTGTTCAATTTCTGCAGCAAACTTGTCTTTGTTCTGTGGATTTGACAGACTTGTGCGGCGGACTTGTCAGCCTCGACAGAACAGTGCTCCTGGTTTGTCAGAGTTATGCGGCAGACCTTGTGCTGCAGATTTGTCGGACATCTGGGGTGGACTTATCAGATATATTGGACTTGGCGAACTGTGTTGGACTAGTGCGGCGGATTTGTCCCATTTGTCATGATTGTGCAGCTGGTGTGTCATACATGTCAAAGTTATGGGGTTGGTGCAGTGAACTTGATGGTCCTGTCAGAGTTGTGCGGACGACTTTTCAGATTTGTCGTACTTGTCAGATTTTTTTCGGCCAACTCATCGGACTTGTGTGTTAGACTTGTCGGAATTTTTTGGCCAACTTCTTGTACTTGTGTGTTAGACGAGTCGGATTTTTTCAGCCAACTTGTTGGACTTGTGACTTGTCGATTTTTTCGGGCCAACTTCTTGAACTTTTGCATCGGACTTGTCGGATTTTTTTTTCTAACTTGTTAAACTTGTGCGTTAGACTAGTCCGATTTTTTTGGCCAACTTGTTGGACTTGTGCATTAGACTTGTCAGATTTTTTTTCTCCCAACTTTTTGGACTTGTGCGTTAGACTTGTTGGATTTTTTCGGCCAACTTGTTGGACTTGTGTGTTAGACTTGTCTGATTTTTTTTTGCCAACTTGTCGCACTTGTGAGTTAGAATTGTTATATTTTTTTTGCCAACTTGTTGGACTTGTACGTTAGACTTGTCAGATTTTTTTGGCCAACTTGTAGGACTTGTGCGTTAGATTTATTGGATTTTTCGGCCAACTTGTTTGACCTCTGCATTAGACTTGACTGATTTTTGCGGGCAACTTGTCGGACTTGTGTGTTAGACTTGTCGGATATTTTCGGCCAACTTGTTGACTTATGCGTTAGACTTTTCAGATTTTTTCGGCCAACTTGATGGATTTGTGTATTAGGCGTTGCATTTTTTCAGCAAATTTCTTGAACTTGTGGGTTAGACTTGTCTGATTTTTTCCACCAACTGGTCGGACTTGACGGATTTTAAAATTTCGGCCAACATGTTGGATTTGTGCGTTAGACTTATTGGATTTCTCTGGTCAATTTCTTGTACTTGTGAGTTAGACTTGTCTGATTTTTTTTGCCAACTTCTTGAACTTGTGCGTTAGACTTATTGGAATTTTTCGGTCAACCTGTTGGACTTGTGCGTGAGACTTGTCGGATTTCTTAGGCCAACTTGTTGGATTTGTGCGTTAGACTTGTTGGATTTATTGGACAATTTCTTGAAGTTGTGGGTTAGACTTGTCTGATTTTTTTGGCCAACTTGTTGCTCTTGTGAGTTAAACTTGTTTGATTTTTTTGGCCAACTTGTTAGACTTGTGCGTTAGACTTGTCAGATTTTTTTTGCCAATTTGTTGGACTTGTGCGTTAGACTCGTTGGATTTTTTCCACCAACTATTCGGACTTGTGCGTTAGACTTGACGGATTTTTTTCGGCCAACTTGTTGGCTTTGTGCGTTAGACTTATTGGATTTTTCTGGCCAATTTGTTGAACTTGTGGGTTAGAGTTAGACTTGTCTGATTTTTTTGGCCAACTTGTTCTCTTGTGCATTAGACTTGTCGGATTTTTTCAGGCAACTTGTCGGACTTGTGCGTTAGACTTGATGGATTTTTTCAGAAGATTTTTTTGGATTGTGCGTTAGACTTATTGAATATTTTTGGCCAATTTCTTGAACTTGTGCGTTAGACTTGTCTGGTTTTTTGGGCCAATTGTTGGACTTATGCGTTAGATTTGTTGGATTTTTTTGGCCAATTTCTTGGTCTTGTTTGTTAGACTTGTCGGATTTTTGTGGCCAACTTGTTAGACTTGAGCATTGTACTTGTCAGATTTTTTCGGCTAACTTACTGGACTTGTGTGTTAGACTTGTCAGATTTTTTCGGCAGAGTTTGTTGGATTTGTGGGTTAGGCTTATTGGATATTTTTGGCCACTTTCTTGAACTTGTGTGTTAGACTTGTCTGGTTTTTTTGGCCAACTTGTTGGACTTGTATGTTAGACTTGTCAGATTTTTTTCGGCTAACTTATTGGACTTGTGCGTTAGACTTGTCGGATTTTTTTGGCCAACTTCTTGGACTTGTGCGTTGGACTTGTCGGATATTTTTGGCCAACTTATTGGACTAGTGCGTTACACTTATCAGATTTTTTCGGTTAAGTCATTGGACTTGTGCATTAGACTTGTCAGCTTTTTTCTCCCAACATGTTGGACTTGTGCGTTAGACTTGTCTGATTTTTTCGGCAAACTTTTTGGTTTTGTGCATTAGACCTCTCAGATTTTTTTCTCCCAACTTGTTGGACTTATGCGTTAGACCTGTCAAAATTTTTCGGCAAACTTCTTGAACTTTTGCATCGGATTTGTCGGATTTTTTCGCCCAACTTGTTGGCTTTGTGCGTTAGACTCATTGGATTTTTCTGGCCAATTTCTTGAACTTGTGGGTTAGACTTGTCTGATTTTTTTTGCCAACTTCTTGGACTTGTCCATTGGATTTTTCAGACTTTTTTAGCGAACTTGTTGGACCCATGTGTAAGGCTTGTCAGATTTTTTTGGCCAACTTGTCGGATTTGTTTGTCAGACTAGTTAGACTTTTTCAGCCAACTTGTCAGACTTGTGTGTTTGAATTGTCAGAAAACTTGTTAAATTTGCGTGCCGAGGTTGTCGGACTTGTCGGATTTTTCCAGTCAGCTTCTTGAACTTTTGCATCGGACTTGTCAGATTTTGTTGCCCAACCTAAGGGACTTGTGCATCGGTCTTGTTAGATTTTTTAGCAACTTTCGCAATTGTGCGTTGGACTTGTTGGAATTTTTTCAACCAATTTCTTAGACTACTCGGAATTTTAAGCCAAATTGTTGGACTTGTGCATCGGATTTGTCGGATTTTTTGGCTAACTTCTTGGACTTGTGCATCAGACTTGTGGGATTTTTTTGGTGAACTTTTTGAACTTCTCCGTCACACGTGTCTGATTTTTTGGGCAACTTGTTGAACTTGTGCATCGGTCTTGTTGAATTTTTTGGGCAAAGTTGTCAGACTGCACATTTGACTTGTTGGAATTTGTTTGATCAACATGTTGGACTTGTGCCTTAGAGTTGTCAAATTTTTTGGGCCAATTTATTGGACTTGTGTGTAAGACTTATCGGACGCTTTTGGCCCACTTATTGGATTGGTGCGTTAGACTTGTCAACTTTTTTTGGCCAACTTGTCACACCTGTGTCTCAGACTTGTCGGAATTTTTCTACCTAAAGCCTTGTCAAATGTTTTTTGGCCAATTTGTTGGATTTGTGCATCAGGCTTGTCTAAACTTTTTGGCCAACTTGTCGGACTTGAAGGAATTTTTTGTCTAACTTGTTCAACTTGCGCATTGGACTTGTTTGAATTTTGTGGCTAACTTATTGGACTTGTGCATCAGACCAGTCGGAATTTTTTGGCTAACTGGTTGGACTTGTGCCTCGGACTGTCAGACTTTCTTCTGCCAATTTCTTGGACATGTGCTTGGAACTTGTCTGAAGTTTTTGGATCACTTACTGGACTTATGCGTCAGACTAGTCAAACCTTATTCGTCCAACTTGTTCAATTAATGCGTCAGATTTGTCCAAATTTTTTGGCCAGCTTGTCGAACTTGTGCGTCAGACTTATCGGAATTTTTTGTCCAACCTGTCGGATTTGTGGGTCATACTTGTCAACATGTTTTGCTCAACTTGTCGGACTTGTGCGTCAGACATGTCAGAATTTTCGGTCAACTTATTGGACTATTTGTGTGTATGACTCGTCAGACTTTTTTTTTTTTGTCAACTTCTTGGATTTGTGCCTCGGACTTGTTTAAATTTTTCGGCCAACTTGTTAGACTTGTGAAAAAAAATTTTGCCGACTTGTCGGTCTTGTGCGTCAGACTTGTCGGAATTTTCGGCCAACTTGTTGGACTTGTGAGACATTTCTCTGCCAAACTTTTGGATTTGTGCGTCGGACTTGTCGGAATTTTTCAAACAACTTGTTGGACTTGTACATCTTACTTGTCAGAATTTTGTGGCAGACTTTTGGACTTACGCTAACATTAAAACAAAAACTTGCAATTCTAAAGGGTGACAAGGGGCATCTGAAATAGATCTATTTATGCGTTAATGGTATATGTGTGTTTGTGTGTGTGTGTGTGTGTTAGTAAGTGAGTATGTGAGTGAGTGGATGTGAGTAAGTGTGGGTATGTATGTGTGTGTGTGTATTGTGATATTGATTCTTTTAACATGCAAGTCTGATAATTAACAATCATTAAACTAATCACGACATCAAAGCATATGCACTATTATTTAGGAACACCTGATTTGTCTCAAAAGAAAAGGTATTTGAGTGGTGAGGAAGTTACCCAGCCAGCAGCCCCATGTCAGTCTCACGTAGACTACTGTGTGATTGGTAGGACTACCGTAGGGGCAGATTCCCTACATCAAACTGATGTCGGTGTGATGTCTAAAACAACGTATCTACGAAGAAACATTGTCATTCCTATGAGCAAACTTAACGTTAAGCCTACACGTCGGATTTCCGTAGGGTTGCTCGTTTCGTAGGCATGGTCACCTAAACACCAGTTGGTATGATGACTCAGGGAATACACAGAATATGTGATTTTTAAAGTTGAGTTTCGATCACCAATGTATAAACTGAGGGGCAGAACGAAATTTCCTGTCATACTTTTTAAGGCTACTCGAAGAAAATGCGTCTTTTTTTTTTTTTCGTCCGCTCAAAATATCGGAACACTTAATTTCTGCGATTCAATTCAGTTGTGGTTCAAACTCAACGAAAGCATTCAATATAGAGCGAACTCCAAGACCGTTTAACATATATGCCTACGTACACCCTTACAGCGTTCTTTGCGTAATAAAGTATGTTGTAGAATTTAAGGCTCAGCGATTAAAAAGCCTTTCGTGATTACATGGAAAGCCTTACTTCCTTTATATTATGATGATTGCTTTGTCTCCCCGGGTCAGATTTAGGTGAAAAAAGGCCCTAAGCTGTTCTAGCTTTGAAGCCCATGCCAATCCCCAGCCTTCACGCCTAAAGGAATAAAGAAGTGTTTTAAATACTTTGAGTAACGCCAGTGATGATGTTTAATATTCTACACTTCGCAATTCCTTGTCGAAAGGACATAAACTAGGAATATTCCAATAGATTTGTTCAGAAACTACAGTGCATTGTAACATCATAATTATGTAAGAAAACGCTACGCGTGTCACAAAATATTATGCAGATTGGCCCGATGCGGCGAACCCCCCATCCCCCTCTTCGGCAATAGATTTTGAGGCCCTAGGCATCACCCCACCTAGCCTAATGATAAATTCGGTACTGTTGTCTTCTTTGGTTGTCTTTTTTTTTATTTCGTATAATTTACAAGCCATCAGTTTTGAACACCTTGTCTATTGACGAGTCCCGGAAATATAGAAAACAGAAATGAAACGTACGAAGAGAGAGAAAAACACTAAGCATCGAACGGTGTTTTATCTTAATGACTCAGCGGCAACATGTTGCACCCAGAATTGAATTGTTAAACCTTACAAATGTTAATGAGTCCTATCTGTTGCATGGTTAAAATTGCAATGCTGAGATAACATCCATTCAAAGTTGAAAAACAAAAATTGTATTAAAGTATATGTAATTTGTGTTGGGAGACACACCCACAGACAGAAGGGCGGACAGACAGGGAGGGCGGACGGGACGGCAGACTGACTGACTGCCTGACAGACAGACAGACAGAAAGGATGGAGGGCCGGACGGACGGGAGGGCAGACTGACTGACTGCCTGACAGACAGACAGACAGACAGACAGACAGAAAGGATGGAGGGCCGGACGGACGGGAGGGCAGACTGACTGACTGCCTGACAGACAGACAGACAGAAAGGATGGAGGGCCGGACGGACGGGCGGGCAGACTGACTGACTAACTAACTGACTGACAGACAAACAGGCAGGCAGACAGACAGACAGACAGACAAACAGGCAGATACATAGGTAGATAGACAGATAGACAGGTAGATAGGCACACAGATAGATCGACAGAAGGATAGATAGATAGATAGATAGATAGATAGATAGATAGATAGATAGATAGATAGATAGATAGATAGATAGATAGATAGATAGATAGATAGATAGATAGGTAGGTAGGTAGACAAACAGACAGACAGACAGGTAGATAGGCACACAGCTAGATAGATAGATAGATAGATAGATAGATAGATAGATAGATAGATAGATAGACAGATAGATAGATAGACAGAATGATAGATAGACAGATAGATAGATAGATAGATAGATAGATAGATAGATAGATAGATAGATAGATAGATAGATAGATAGATAGATAGATAGATAGATAGATAGATAGACAGATAGATAGATAGACAGATAGATAGAGAGATAGATAGATAGATAGAGAGACAGATAGATAGATAGACAGATAGATAGATAGATAGCTAGATAGATAGATAGATAGATAGATAGATAGATAGATAGATAGATAGATAGATAGATAGATAGATAGATAGATAGATAGATAGATAGATAGATAGATAGATAGTTGACAGGAATACACATTTTTCGGGGCTTCTTCTTTTTGTTGTTGATGCTGATGTTGTGACTGGTGAGGTGGATCTGCCCAAACTTGACCTCTGCGACGCCATGTGAACGCTGAGAATTATTTTAAAAACTACAAGAATATACGAGAGTAGTTTTCAACTCTAGATAGTGTCTGAGATTCCGTATAGCTTTCAGCCGAAGCTTAGTATATTATATATCTCTTCTGCTGACCTAGTCCAGGCAGTCACAGATAGAACACAATGGCGTTACGTTATAAGACAAGCTTCAAGGACTTTTGAATAAGCGAGCCGCATCAAGGCCCAGGCTGCTAGAGAACGTCGGCACCAGGCCGAGTCCATCCCCGCGACAAAGTAGACGTCCAGTACCCTGTATGCTTGCGACTCGGCAAGTCTCAACTTGGACTTTGGAGCCATCTCCGCATACACAAATGGCCATGCCATGCACAAGGTCCTCTTCGAATACCATGGACCACCATCATCATCATAGTATATTAACATTGTTCCATATGTATATCATTTACCTGAGCGCTCGTATGTTATGGCAGAAAATCGCTGGCCTTATCTTCATGGGGACCCATGCAAAGCTGGTAATAGGCCCAAGCCAGGTGTGAAATGGATGCCTCCAATTCAAACTGCTCATTAAATATTTTTTTATTAGTGCTAAATATATTCATACCTATACTTCATCTGTAGTAGTCATCTTTGAAACATTAATATTAAAATTTTGTATTGAAGCCCCCCCCCCCCCCCCGAACTCTCTTTAGAATTTTAATCGTCTTTACAGAGCGCCCCTCTCCCTCCCCCTTTTGCCTCTACCAGGCCTCTACCCCTCAAATCTCAGGCCCATGCCAAGTGGACTGCCTACTCCCAGCACCACCAGACCTCCCAAACCCACCAACCTCCGTCCTGGCCTGTCATTCTGGCACGTTGGTCTAGAGGCAAGGTGCTCACATCTCATGCCGAAGGTATCAGGTTTAATCCTCGGTCGGTGCAGGCATGTTGGACTTTTTTTTGGAGGTGGGGGGGGGGGGATTCCTCTCCCTGAATCTATGGTAGGTAAGATCGAGCACCTAGTCTTCTCGAATAAGAACGAAAAACTCGGAGGGTCCATGCGCACGTTGCACACGTTAAAGATACCTTGGCAGTTGGAAATCGAGAAGAGCAGATCCAACAAGGCCGCTGCCCGGGCAAAATTCTAAAAAAAAATAAACAATCCCTGGCACAACAAGAAAAATAAAACAAGAACAGTGAGATGTAAACGCCAAGAGAAGTGAAAACTCTTAAAACAAAGACCGAAATACCAGATTGCAATTTTTGTTTTATCATAACATTGCTATGAAGGAATTTTTTTTTTTTTTTTTTTGGGCTCAGATTCAAATGCAATGCATTCATTTCGTGCATGACTCAGTGATTGGAGATCACTTAATAGGTCTGGTATATTTTTTAAAATTTACGGAAATTTGAAAAAAAACCCAAAAAAAAACAGCAACAAAAAAACCTACTTTAAGAAGGTATCCATATAAAGCAAATAAACATGTAGAGAAGTCTAGTTCAAAGTGGCTGGTTAAATGAATAAATAGATAAGTATGAAGTACGTATGACCTGATAATAGTCCAGCAAATAAATACATGGCTGTCTATAAGGACTGTTCTGAGGATCGGACCCAATTGCAGTCTTTTATCTCCCAGAATTGTCAGTTGCTGAATTCTATGTTGTCGGCTGTTCTCGAACCATTTTGGTCTTTTCATTATCAGCTGACAGTTTTTACAATTCATTTTCAACAGCTTGTAAAAACAACAAAAAAAAAGGTTGAAAAAATATAAAAAAAACAAAACAAAACCTGAGTGAATGCTTCATTTACAAATTATTACGAGTGCGTGAAAAACAGCTATAATTAAATAATAACGATATAATGTATAAACATCTCAACAAATACAAAGGCAAGTAAGATAAAAACAAAGAAGAAAGAAAACGAGATAAAAATAAGGATAAATAAATAAATAAATAGGTTATTATCAGCCAGATGCGACACGACAATCAATTATTGTACTAGATGGTAATAATATATTGCCAATAACAGAATAATAATAATAGCAGTATACGGCCGTATACCAATTATACTTTACTTCATGCACTTTGGAATGTTCTAGTTTTTGCATTTTCATCTTTTCGTCATTGCCCTTTTTTTTTTTTTTTTTTTTTAAAGTTTATTTGTTTTCATTTTACTCTTACTTCATTTACACATCCTCTCCACTTTTCAATCGTGCATTCTATCTCTGATTATTTATTCGGATATACCTTCAGATATTTTTCCCTTACCTGCATTTCTGTCTCAAATGCAAATTTAAGATTCATTGATTTGCCATATTTTATTTTACCTATACACATTTTAGCAACTAATAGTACAAAGTTAATATCATCAATAATATTTTGATTTACAGTATAGTCCAAGTGCCCACGTATTATTCCAAAAAGTGCAATTTTCTCATTTATTTCAATTCTTTTACCAGTTTTATTCAAAATATATTGGGCCACATAAGGCCAATAGTCTTTCAATTTACTGCAATAGAAAAAGAAATGTTCTATAAAATCAGGCGTCTTACAGTGCTCGCATTTATTACTTTCCTTTATTTTCCTTTTATGTAAGAGAATATTGGTTGGGTAAATATTGTGTAGGATTTTAAAATGTAAGAGCCTCAATCTTGTTTCTTTGCAGGCTCTAAACCCGCTTTCAAAATAAGGATATATATCGACATTGTATTTTCGTTTCCAAAAACCCAAGCTACAGATCGTGGCGTTTTTGTTATTTATTTGCTATGAAGGAATTATTTCAACCGATGAGTTCCTTTATAGCTTTGGCACGCTGTTAATGTAATAAACTCACACGTTAATTACATGACACTTCATAATCTTATTAAAAAAGAGAATAATAATGGCGGAAGTATTTCAATTTGATGCATTTTTTTACCCTTTTACCTGTGCAATAAAGCCTAAATAACAGTTTCAAAAAATATATAATTAATTTTCTTAAGTGTAGACTAATCTAACCCAATCGCTTTTGTGTCGACCTGTTGTGTTTATTCAAGTTTCAGGTGATCTTTTTAAAAATATACCAACGGTCAAATACAATTATCTTTTTTATTATTCTTATTTTGGCCCTCTTTGAAAAGCCCGGAGACTGGGAGACCATTTGACACGCGTTCGGCTTGAAATTAGTTACTTGGCTGGGGGCAAAGCAAAAAAAACAAACAAACAAACAAACAAAAAACCTTATTTATGTTGGTCCTGAATTCATTAAATCAAAGTGAGGAGTTTATCGAAAATGTAGGAGGCTGCAGTTTATTAATCGAAACTTGAACTAACTTTACTTAGGCCATTTATATTTATTGATTAACATTGTTCCGATTTGCCCAGAATTCAACGTAAAATAGAACTCGCTGTCTCAGGTAGGAGCCTGGCCACGCCCGTCCCAGTAACATTTTACAGTATTTAATTACGTTACGTTGAATAATGACATGATGTATATTAACTCAGTATAAAATACCGTCTTGCTTAAATATGGATCATTATATCCAGATGGCCGATTTGACGAGTGCAAATATTGATAACAATTATTTTCTTTTTGCTTTTTTCCAAATTAATTGACCATCACCATCGATTTCTATCGAAAGATGTTCTTTTCATAATATTTTTAGTTTGTATTTTCCTAATATAACCTTTAAGACATAAATAGAACGTTGAAAATTTGGATTTTTTAAATTTTTATTTTGTGTTGCTCTAGATGTAGGTAATTAATTTGCTTACGTTGCTTTCTGTTAGATAGTGTTAAACTGAAAATTTTGAAATTGTTTTTTTTTCTCTCTTTAGCATTTTAATATCTGGCATGGAAGAAACCTGAATTTTGAATCTAATATTTCACACTCTACACTAAAATTAAGTTATCGTCTTGACGTCTTGTCAGATGTGACTGTGGACGAGTCGAGGCGGAGCAACAATGTTGGACTTTGCTTAAGGCATCGAGGTATCCTTTTGTCTTAATCCGACCCTTACAGAACAGAACCCCATGCACTAAAGTACATATATTTAATTGGACACTTGCCTATCACTATGACTGTGTCGTGCGCAGAGTTCTAAAGGGCATCATGGTCAAGTACATTGTATAATCTAAACCTTGCGCACCTCCAAATATGCGCATGGGTCTTCATTGAAGTAACTGATTTTCCATTCCGCACCGTTTACATCACTGGGACTGATTGTGGCTACTTGCAGACAATATCCTTGCTCATTGTCTTATTTTTTGCATCGTTCATAACAACACTGTTTTAACTGATTTTACTATATTAAAAAGTATACAATAGATACAACAGGTGGGTAGATCAGTGGCTTGAAGAGGTTTGATGATGACCCATCATACCCGAGGCCAACTCCTTGGTTGTTAAACCCAAGACTCAAGTGAAGGGCCTAGACTCTATTTGATTGGATGTTCCCCGAAAGATTGTTGCTACTTGTACGTAGGTATCCCGAGTGTTTTTGCCTGGGGTGCGTATTTAAAGCCTTTTGTAAATCCAGAGCTAGACAGCCCCCCCCCCCTTTCTCAAAACAGCCTTAACAACAGCCTTAGTTGATTATTCTTTCAGATTTTCTTTTTGTTTTCCTCCTGTGTTTTTGGTTCCTCCTGTGTTTTTGACCTACTAAGGGGCATGGTTAGGGATTCGATAAGATTTAGGATTGAGGATAAGGAAAGGGATATGCACGAATACGTGTGCGCCCATGGCGTAATATATTATGCTCGAGGTACGCACGTAAAAATAAGAACAGCCCCCAACCCCCCCCACCCCCCACCCCCGCCCCCCACCCGGAAATGGATGCTCTCTGCACGCCACTGGGGTAGATTGATGTGTTAACTCACCCAACAGTAACACAGTCTCGTGAACGATAATTGCACCAAAGTATTTTACTTCTTAGCCTGTTTGACTTAATTAAAAGCCTTTCTGTTTCGTACGTCTTGATTCAATTTTGAATTTTAAAGTTTAACATAATTATGTCTATATATATCTAGATATGTATTATTATTCAAACAAAGGAACAATAAAAATAGAAGCTTGTGGAGTTTGGCACAGAAATAAATTGCACCAAATTGACAAAATATAGGGGGAAAAAATCAGAGAAAGTTATATTATGCACTGCCATGTATTTAAAATGAAACATAAATTAATATGTCGCTGAAACGATTGATATTATCCCAGTATTTTGCACCTACTCACAAACCCAGTAAAGTCGTGAAACTCTCTTTTTCCATAATTATGGCGTGGATGTAGATAGATCCTGTCAAACGTTAAACTAGATCCAGACATGATCTAAATCCAGTTTCATGAGACAGGCGTATGTATAAATTCGCTAAAGGCAAGGATTATCCTCTCACCTTAATTAAAGCTGCATTTCCGTACGCACGGCAGAATAAATAATAGTCGCATGCTGCAAAAGCCCGCGGTAAAAAACACTAAAGAAATGCTCCCAATAAACCAGGAAAGAATTAGAGGGGAAAAAAACAAACTAATAGATAGGACACAAAATTGTTAAACGTTTTTAAGTTCTGTTTCTATTTTACTTTTCTTTTCCCTGTCGAAGTTCTATCAGGTCCTGTTGTTGTTGTTTTTTTTTTCATTTTATTTCTTTTGTGATTTATTGCAGCGTATTTTTCTTGTTACCAACGCGGAACTTTGCAACATACAACTATTCCATAAATATCTAGACTGTGAAGTACTGGTAAGTTAATGTTAACTTAAAGCAAAAACTGTGTAAACTAAAAGCTCTGTGCAAGGTAACTTGCTCATATTTGTGACATTTGTTTATATCTATTCTGGGCCTCTCAATTTGAAAAGAGAGGCGAAGAACGAAATTTCCGATCATACTTTTGGATTTTACTCGATGAAAATGCATGTCTTTTTCGCAGCCCATAACGCGGGTATAGAGCAAAATTGTTGTATCTCCAGGTTGATGAATTGGGGTTCATAATGGCAATACTGTAATAATGACAAACTGCTTCATGCAATTTATTTCGCTATTCCACTATCTTTAACCAATTCCAAGTTACAGAGAAGCATATTGTTGTATCTCCCATTGAGAGCAATATTGTGGTGTTTCCGAGTAAGCTCCCATTATTCATAAATCTGGAGATACAACAATTTTGCTCAGTTCCCGCGATAAGAAATGTAAATATACAATATAAAAGACTAAACTGCGTCTCAAATGGATGTGTCCATGTAATTTAACGTCGCGAATTCAGTCAGGACACAAAATTGGTCTATTGGACAAGAAATTTTAGACGTTTACATGTTCACCCTCTTGCTCTAGTACAGGATGATGGTTTTGTTGTTGTTGTTGTTTTTCAAGGAAAAATGACTGTGACAGCTAACTTCCATCTGGTTACCACCTTCAAGACAACCACCCGGGTATGATTCCAAAACTGATATTTCATACCTGTGTGACCTCGACTCTGTTGTTTCTCTGGGTTTCTCTTGCCGGTATGTACTTCCAGTTTTCATTACCAAGTTATAAGTTATACTACGTCGCAGTCTGTGTGACGAACCGGCGCATCTCCAAAACCTTAGTCTCCAGATAATGATGTACACCCACACGTCGTTTCGGCATGCACGGAAACTCTACGCACCGCGTATTTTATTGTGTCCAGGGCCGGATTTAGAGGAAGAAAGGCTCTAAGTCTAAGCTATTCTAGCTGTGAAGCCCCTGCCAAACCCCCACCTTCACGCCTAGAGGAAGATGGAAGTGTTTTTTAATTTCAGTAACGCCAGTGATGATGATCGCTGTTTAAAATTCCGCACTTCGAAATTCCTTCTCGAACGGACATAAGCTAGGAAAAAAATTACTAAAGATTTATTCAGAAACTGCAGTGCATTATAACATCATAATATGTAAGAAAAGGCTATGCATGTCACAAAATATTATGCATATTTACCCGAGGCGGCGAGCTCTCCCCCCCCCCCCCCCGTAGATTTTGAAGCCCTAGGCTTCAGCCTACCTAGCTACCTAGCCCAATGGTCAATCCAGCACTGATTGTGTCGTTTTGTTTTTGTTTTGTATTATTTCTTTCCGGAATCTTTGCTAGCTGTATACAACTTTTCTTTTTGCCACATTTAGACCAGACTAGGAGATATGACTCGGGCAAGTTTTGCACCGGCTAGTCATAACTTATATTATGATACGTCAATTCGACATACAGCCAGTAGGAGATTGGAAAAGACACACCAGTTGGACAAATTGGTTTTTGTACAAAAAAAGAAAAACTTCGAATTTTGCTGTACCCTTTCCAGAATATTAAGTTCGTAGCATGCAGACCTCAAATATGAAAAGAAAAAGCAAACAACCAAACCAAAAAGAAAATTCCTATGTTTAGCGATGCTCCTGTTCCTCATACACAAGGCGATACTTTCATGGCCAGTCACTCTAGTTAAGAACCAATTAACTTTGGTATGTGAGGTTTGCTCCTTAAGACTGTATACCAGATTAGTATGAATTTGTAACAAGTATTTTACATTGTCACTTAGAGCAGGAAAACGCTAAGTTTAGTTTGAGAGGTTTGGACTTTCAATTAGAATACCAGGTTAGTATTTGTAATAACTATTTTAGTGTTATTTTAGAGGTGTTTTTTTTATTGTTGATTTCTTTTTACGGGGGGGGGGGGGGGGGTCATTAAAAATTATGATTCACCGCTCGGGTGGAAATATTCGAAAAAATACATTTCTTTAAAAATCAACCTCGACCTTAAACTACATTTCAATGGCGTCATGTCAAACTTTTCAGTAATTTCAAATGGCGATGCTACTTTTAGAAGCTACACGTTTGAGTTTCAGTTCGGGTTTAACAACTCGTCGGCACGATAACGCCCACTTTGCGCCTCTCATGGTTTTTTCGTGTGCTACAGTGAGTGAGAAAACGTGTTAAATGTTTTTTCTCTGTCCTCAGATAATTATGTTTGTAGATAATGAATATTTTACGTCGTTAATTCTTTTTCTACTTCTGCTCTGCAGTCTACGCATGTCCTGGTCCAAATTATGGAAAACGGTGTCTCTTTCCATGTCACTGCAAAATTCAAGCAGAGTGTCTTGTGTCTGGCAAGTTTACCTGTGAATGCGAAGTAGGCTGGTTCGGTCTTCAGTGCCAGTTCTGTAAGTAGTCAATGTCTACAAAGTTCTCTATCTATCTATCTATCTATCTATCTATCTATCTATCTATCTATCTATCTATCTATCTATCTATCTATCTATCTATCTGTCTGTCTGTCTGTCTGTCTGTCTGTCTGTCTGTCTGTCTGTCTGTCTGTCTGTCTGTCTGTCTGTCTGTCTGTCTGTCTGTCTGTCTGTCTGTCTGTCTGTCTGTCTGTCTGTCTGTCTGTCTGTCTGTCTGTCTGTCTGTCTGTCTGTCTGTCTGTCTGTCTGTCTGTCTGTCTGTCTGTCTGTCTGTCTGTCTGTCTGTCTGTCTGTCTGTCTGTCTGTCTGTCTGTCTGTCTGTCTGTCTGTCTGTCTGTCTGTCTGTCTGTCTGTCTGTCTGTCTGTCTGTCTGTCTGTCTGTCTGTCTGTCTGTCTGTCTGTCTGTCTGTCTGTCTATCTATCTGTCTGTCTGTCTAGCTATTGTCACGATTAAGGTTGATGACCTTGTACGCCACGAGTATAGAGGGGGTAAACTTAGTAGTGGAGAAAGGGAGTTTAAAGTTGTTGTCGAGCATGAAAGATTAAATATCACGAGGAAGGTCGGTGGCCTTGTGCGCCACGAGTCTAGGGGGGTGAGCTTAGCAGGGGAAAACACGGTTTTTAACATTGTTGACGAGCGTGAATAGTTACACACGACTCGCTTTAAACTAGTCGCGTGTGCAAAAACCTCGGGAGTATAAGTAGAGGAGAAGCTCGACACACGTGGTTCCCAAGTTATTCAGTCCTAGAGGAAGACGGAGAGAGAAGTGGTCCGGGCGACAGGTGGAAAGTCGTGCCATGGGGACCAGGGGTGTTATGTATGTGAGGAATCTATGTGGTTCCCAAGTTATTCATTCCTAAAAGGAAGACGCAGAATTTATCGGTCCGGGCGACAAGTGGAAGGTCGTGCCAGTGGGGACCAGAAGTGTTAGGTGTGTGAGGGATCCATGATGTTCACATGTATTTCCCAATAAGAAGAATTTAATCGGTCCGGGCGACAAGTGGAAGGTCGTGCCGTGGGGACCAGAAGTTGAGTTCTGATGATAGGATGGGAACCCATCAGAAGCTCGTGATTTGCGATGGCGGGTGTGAACCGTCGATGTGCTGTGTGGGTTTGCAGAAGAAGAGTCTTTGAGGACGGGCTGATAACCCCTCAAGGAGCTAGTAATCTACGATGGCGGGTGTGAACTGTGTGTTCTTATTTGTGTGAAGCCAGGGACGTCTGTTTCCCCTTTTATCGTCGAAATTAAAGATCTAGAAAGGATCGTGTGAACTCTGGAGACGTGAAACTGCATCAACGAGGAGGGCAGCTGTTGACAGAGACTATTAAGTATACGTAGTTAAGTTTATAGACAGAGGGATTAGATCTAGATGTGAAACGGGGAATAGAGAATAGCCATGATCCCCAAGAGTAAATTTGAAGTATCTCTGTTTTTGTGATTATGTATATCATGAGTTGAATGTTTTGACATAAGTTTTGTCATGCATTTATTATTAAATATCGTTTAATTTAAATTTCACTCCATGTGTCCGTTGATCGCTGGTCTGCTTGCTTGGCTTGTTAGCTGGGTTTGAAAGGTAAATAAGTTAGGTACTCATCACACACGTGGTCGTGACCATCTTCACGCACGTGATCGTGACACTATCTATCTATCTATCTATCTATCTATCTATCTATCTATCTATCTATCTATCTATCTATCTATCTATCTATCTATCTATCTATCTATCTATCTATCTGTCTGCTGTCCGTCTGTCTGTGTCTGTCGGTCTGTCTCTATCTGTCTGCCTACCTGCTTGCCTATTTGTCTGTCTGTCTGCCTGCCAGTCTGCCTATCTGTCCATCTATCTGTCTGTGTGTTGTGTTTTTTAACCAGCCACCCTCTCTTTTTCACATCTTTCTGTGGCGTTAAAAATGTGTGACAGGGCTCCGTGTCCTGTTGACTGTACTCTTTTCACCAACAGTCCTTGAAGAGAAGTTGAAATACATCACACTCGATACAGCCGTTCAATCCCCGCGCGATAGTAAATCTTAGGCTACCGGACATAGGCATGCATCTCTTTACACACACAACCACTGAGTTTTGAACTGTGTTGCCACATTGAGGGAGGTAACAAAATAAACTTACTAAGATGTCTTCTTTTGTTTCCCTATAGCCCTTTTGCTGCCAAGCCCAAATACCCTTCCTTCCCTCAGACTGCCAGAATAATGCCTTATCTGGCAGAAAAGACAACAGGAAATAGTAAAATTAGGACTGCAAACACGCCGGAACAATGTCGGTGGATATATTGGCCTCGCGGCAGTTTTTGGCACTAACAGTAGGGCCAATGTATCTATCAGCCATGCGGCAGTATTCTGCAACATACAAAAAAAAAAAAGTTGTATTATGGTATGGCCCTCGACATCATCAACCCCCCCCCCCCCGCCTCTCCTCCATTTCCTTTCCTCCCCAACCTCCCTCCTGTCTCTCCCCCCCCCCTCCTCCGTCTTTTCCTCCGTCTCCCTCCCTATCCTTTTTATTTTCCACAGCCGATCTAGCCCCTAACAACTCCAAGAGCCAGCAGCCGACGCACTGGGCTCTGGATCACGACGTATCTACGTGCAACCCAAATTTGGACGCCACCAATTTTATCATGGTCCTGGATAGGGCAGTCTACCACAACTGGTTTAGACTGTTCCTCAATAGTGCAGGTGTTTCACTGATCAAATTTCTGAAACGATCTCGTCCACAGCATCCGCCCCGCTCCGCTATTTTACGGAAAAATGACTTACGAAAAACACCCGAAGCCTCTATAGCGGTGAGGGGCGGAGCGCAACAGATGCTGTGAACAAGTATAGAAAGACGAAGAGAGTTTAACTTTTTCATAATATGTCATTTTCCGTGGGTGCTGTGGACAAGTATACAGAGGTAAAGAGTGTTTTTCATTTTCTCATACGTCATTTTCCGTAAAACAGCGTAACGGAACGGATGCTGTGGACAAGTAGCCAGAGGCAAAGAATTTTTTACCTTTTCATACGTCATTTTCCGTAAATAGCGAAGCGGATCATATGCTGTGGACAAGACCGCAAACTCAGGATAAGCTTATGTCCAAATTTGGTGTCCTTGCGTGAATAACTGTCGTAATGTCCAGACTGGTTTCTTCAACATCTCCGCAAATGTTCATATAACGGCAGCTTCAAAGCAAGCATATCGTCGTCTCCTTTCAACAGTTATTTCCTCTCGCTTTCTTTCTCTCTCTCTCTCTCTCTCTCTCTCTTTCTCTCTCTCTTTTCCTGTTTGTCTGTCTCTCTCCCTCTCTTTCTGTCTCTATCCCTGTTCGTGTGTCTTTCTTTCTCTCTCTCTCGCTGTTTCTCTCTCTCTCTCTCTCTCTCTCTTTCTCTTTGTGTCCCTCTGTCTGTCTCTTTGTCTCTCTCTTTCTGTCTGTCTGTCTGTTTGCTCGTCTGCCTCTTTCTTTCTCTCTCTATCTCTGTGTCTGTCCCTCTGGCCGTCTGTCTTTCTTTCTCTCTCGCGCGCGTTCTTAAGTTTCTTTCTCTCTTTCCCTCTCTACCCCTCCGTCTGTCTCTCTGTGTCTCTCTCTCCTCTCTCTTTGTTCGTCCCTCTGTCTGTCTGGCTGTCTGTGTCTCTCTCTCTTTCTCGCTCTGTCCCTCATCTGTCTCATCACTCTGGTTCTCTCTCTCTTCCTCTCTCTCTTTCCCTCTGCCCGTCTCTCTCTCTCTCTCTTTCTTTCTCTCTCTCTCTTTCTCTCTCTCTCTTAAGCCTCGGGTTTTCCCTTAACCCCATTCCAATAAGGAATTAATTTTGATCTATGGCCTAGATTTTGTAATGTTTGAATTGGCAAATAAATTATGCATGTATTGTTGGACTGGTGGACTGTTATTGGACTATTTCCTTCCAGATATTGTATTTAAATGTTGCGCACTCCAGCAACTTCCTTTACTGAAGAATATTTGACATGTTATTGTAATAGTAGTAGTTGTAGTAGTGAGACCCACGTGGATCGTGAACGATCATGGATTAAGTCCAGGGTTTTAGTTGTCCTGTCCATCTGCTTGTCCGGGGCAGCGTCGCTTGTGAAGACCGATGTGAAAGTGGCGCTCTCTCTCACAGATGTCACTTTTTTACACTGGCTCTGGTTTATGGGAGTTGATGGGCTCCTTTTTACGCGCCAGCTTCTCCGCCTCATCATTCGATCATTCGCCCGGTCCTCCTCCCCCAACTTGAGGTGCTGGTTCGGTGGCATAAGGGGGGGGGGGGGTGGGCTCTCCATCCTATCGGGACAGCAGCAAAGTCCTCCCGAAACGTAGTGTTGAACGCTTGCAAATCTTTCGTGCAGCCATCTTTGTAGAGGAGCTGTGAGCGGCTAGTTTACATCTTATCCAGTATAATAAAAAATTTTTAAAACTCACGCCAGCCTATACAAACTTTGGTCAAGCCTGCAGACTTTACATGGCAACGGATGTTGCTGAAAATTTTGCACAAAATTAAAAAACAATTTGGACTAATCGCGTTTGATGTCAAACACGTACTCCCCTTTTCTTCTTTGACAACTGAAGCCTTTGAGATTGTTGGAAATATCTAATCTAATCCAATCTTAAATAACACAATCATCACGTTATCACTTCCTGCGATTTCACTATTAAACATGATGCCCCGTGTGCCGATTCTTGCTATTTTATGAATATTGACGGGGATAGTTACCAGTGTTATATAATACATGTATAATTAAAATGGAAATGTACGGATTCTCCCATCCCCTCCCCACCTATGCTTTTCAAAATCTCATAATTGGCCTAACAAATTGAGCTGGATGCAGCCCCCTCTCCCTCCGTTGGGTGTTTCTGTCCTGCCATTCTGCTATATTCTGTCTATCCTCTTGCTTCGTCCTAGCACAACATGACCGCTTTCTTATCGACGTGGTTTTCCAAACTCACCGCCCCCCCCCCCAACAATCTCACCCACCCTATCCCACCCCATCCTTAGTATATATATTTTATGAATAAACACTATTCTACTGAAGGGTATGCAAGTCAAGTGGATTGTTGTTGTTCTTGTTTTGTTTGCTGCTGTTGTTGTTGTTGTTGTTATTCTTGTCTTTTCCTGTGCAGAACGTATTTCCACCGTGGAAATATTCACTAATGGACAAGACAAGTGCCACATCTTAAAAACTGGGAAACGTGCAAAGGTGTTCGACTTTTTCTGCGTATCCCGGGAAGTCTATCAATCGGTGCTGCTATCTGGTGCAGCGGTTGGCGACCTGTGCGATTTCCGGGTAAATCACGGTAAGGTCCCGTTGCGCACTCGCCCATTTTCATCCGCCAACTAGTTGGATGGGACTTAAGTTTCAATGAGACCTCGCGCACTGGCCAATCAGTTGGATCTAGTTGCATCTCAGTGAAACTCAAAACTCACCCGATGCGAGCAAAAGCAGAGAGTATGTATTTATAGAGATATCTCACTTCCGCCAAATCTCGCAACTAGGTCGCTGCGGTAAACAAGAATTGAAAGAGACCGTCATCACCAGAGATTGTGTGCATAGATCTTTTTATTGTGGTTTATTCATACTTTTTGGGTTGATTGAAACTATTTAGAGCCGTTTGTAAGTTCTTACCCTCTGTGGAAATCTACAAACGGGTATTGTTTACAGCCGCGACCTACTTTCCGCCCCATTCGAACAATAGTTTCGCGGCACCTCCCGTGTCTCTCAGTGCAAATCCTATAGTGAAACCACTCTATAAATACATATTCTCTGGTAAAAGCCAAATTTGATCGGCTCACAAGTTGAATGATGACGACACAACATTCCATTTCAGTGAGACCTCGCACACCAGCCAACTAGTTGGGTCTCCCTGAAAGCCAGTGTCGCGACGCCACAACCGAAACAATTGGCCGATGAAAATCGGACAGTGCACAACTAGGCTTGGGGCACCAGTACAGTGGCTTCGGTTTCGTTTCGCTTCTAGTGGTTTCGCCAAAAGACGTCAATCTCAGTGAAACATGAAACGAGACGAACGCGGAAGCCACTGTGTTGGGGCCCCAAGCCTAGTTGAGCCTTCTAAAAAGCGCAGTGAAGGTTTTGACGCCTTGTCGGCTTTTCGGCAAGATCAGTTTGAACTCATTCAACTGAGCTACCGAAAGCGAAATGAAAAGGAGGCCATTGTTTCTGGGCTCCAAATCTGGGATCTCTTTACATGAACAGTTCTGTCTTGCACAGAGCGAAGTAACTGATAAAGTAAACGTGAGCACATACGTGCCTCTGCTTTTGCACGTCAGAATTGTCACCTCCGGATTAAGGCATGGGCTAATATCGAAACCTTATTTTAATTTTTATTGCAGGTCGTTCTCCTTAAAACAAATAGTATTATTTTAAGGAAATCTAGGTGGCTCGTTGACTCGGGGAAGACACAGATGTGATTTTCAAAGATGTATAATGTATAAACTGAGACACAGAACGAAATTTCATGCCATACGTTTTAGTTGTTCTCGAAGAAAATGCATTATTCTTTGTCCTACTCAGAATGTCGGGACACTTTCTTCTGTTCAACTCAGTTGTGACTAAAAAAAAACAACGAAAGTATTAAGCAATAGTAATATAGCGAACTTCGAGACCTTATCATCATCATCATCATCAACGCCTTTTCACCCTAATCTACAGGGTATAGGCCACGAACGACAGCCTTCCAATTGTCTCTATCTTGGGCAGATGTGTAGCCACCTCTCTTCATATCCTCCTCCATGCCTCTCCTCCATGTTGTTCGTGACCTGCCCCTTTTCCCGTTTCCTTGCGGGTTCCAGAGCAATGACTTTCTTACCGTGCTATCGAGACCCTATGCCATTGTACATATTTACGTCTTTCTATGCGTAATACTATATTATGTAGAATTTAAGTCTCAGCGGTTCAAAGCCCTTTCATTATTACATTGAAAACCTTACTTCCTTTAGAAAATGATGTTGATAAATATTATAATTATATAATTTTTTTAAAATTGGGTTTTGATATTTATAAAACAAGCTGTATTTCAGTCATCATCTAATATAATCATAGATAAATATAGATTTTGAGATTATTTATCAATCTCCTTTTTATAGGATAAATTGATTTCAAGATTCCGAAATTCGTGCTTTTATTGAATATTTACTGGGGGCCTCATAATATCTAGAGCCCAGAGACCTACAAAATTGAAATCCGGCCTTGACAGTTGCCTTTGTGAACTGTTGACCTTTTTAAATTTTTATTTGTGTTGGATGAACTACGAGTGGCTAATGTGGTTACTGCGTGGGTTCAATAGTAACTCCCTTAAGGATACACAGGATTAACAAACACAGGGTTCTGCTGGCAATCTTATTTATTCAAAAAGCCTAACAAAGGTATCACTACCAAAAAGGCATGGGAAAACCCTACCAAGAAAAAGAAACCCAACCAGCCATAAGCCAAAGTCTCTCTGCTACTGGCGCAACTGGACTAGGCCATGTTTTGGGCGAGGCGCGCCACGGCAGGCCGCCGCCGGTCTATTGTACTGCAAGGTCCACTTGTGCTTCCTATTGTTGCGGCGTCTTTGATGGAGTCTACTGACCACTCGAACTGGCATCATCTTTATGAGCCAGCGCGGACATCCGAGAGGGCTATTACGTAGTCCAGTTTTGGACAAGTGAAATGTCTGGGCATGGAGTCCAGCCCGACAACAAAACCGGCCAGGGTCCTAACACAATCGAATTTACAGTACGGTTAAAAGGGTGCACACCAAAGTCAATTAGGTATCCCAGTAAACTGCAGAAATTACTCTAATGTCCCCTCCAGCAATAATTGAATAAATTTGACCCAGGTTGGATTTATCGGGGATAACATGCGTCTAACTCGTGGTTTACTTTAAATCCGAGATCCTCTTATTAATTATTTCTATAGGACCTGTGCATCAAAGTACAACGAAATTGGTACCATTATAAAGTAGAAACTTGCTGCTAATATTCTAACTGACTACTTATACCAGAAACCCGGTAATAGTTTTAATATAAATTTTCAAAGTGTCAGGACTAACAACATTTGCCAGATTTGTGTGGGATATTTCAGTCCATTAATACGACGTATCTCCATTGATAACAAACGTTATCATACATACCTATATTGTACCGATAGGGTATTGCCTACTCTCAACAATGAATTCGGGTTCCCGTCTTTCTGTCGGTGGATAACAACGAAGGAGCGAGTTGTAAGAAACTTAAAGCCATGATATAAGAGTTGAAAGCCCGGTGGTCAACATTTCCAACTGACCAATCAAAATGCGCGCTTTTCACCGCGATGTGAATAACGGGTCCCGCGCTAGTATCACAAGGGAAATAATCCAATTAATGGTACTCGGCCAAGTGTCCATAAACTACTATGAGTGGCCGTCCCTCACTCACGCACTAGCGTTACCATGAAAGCACATATTAAAAATAGAAAATCGTTCATCCTCTCACATTTGTATGATTTTTGTCAGGTTTGAAATTTTTATAGCTGTCACCGGTCCTTTTTGCCGTTGGATTCGGTCTTTGCTCGCAAAAACTGAGTCTCACAATATGACGTGAAAGATGGCCCATTATTCTCTGACCTGGATACGCAGCACGTCTTGTCCTTCCTTTGGGAGGCTGAAATCTACAAGTTAAATTCAAAAGATTCTTGACATATACATCACTAAATTCCTTTTAGATTTATACTCTGTACAAAGCATTTTCAAAACTGTGCAGATAAAACTATTTTGTACTGGTCTTTTCTCGTTACATTTTGTGAAATTTTCATTGATCAAGCACTGAGAATCAAGCTAAAAGGGTATCCAGAAAACCGTGAAAAGCGCCGAGTGGCCGTTAACGTTCCTTCGCGCCGTTAGACCCAGATGCATACTCAGGCTGGTTAACGTTTATAATGAAGAACAATTAAACGTCTAAATTCCTCCAACAACAACAACAACAAAAGTTATCACAGGTGCAGCTGAACCTGGTTCCAAAAAAACGTTTCAAATAAAAATAAAGTGGACATATACAAACATTTCGAAAAACAAAATTTTATAAATTCATGCTTTATTTTGGTTTACATTTTGAATTGTCTAGACAGTATAAGGGGGGCAACAAAATGTTTTAAATGCTTGGGGCCTCTAAAGGTCATGATAATCAAGCTCAATCTCATTTTTTGCTCAAGTGTTACGTTAACCAGTTGGCGCTTTGACATGGAGTATTCACAGATGTGATATCTAAAGTTCGCTTTCGGCCAGCAATGTGAAGAGAGGCGAAGAATAAAATTTCCGATTATACTTTTCGATTCTACTGGATGAAAATGCGTCTCGTTTTGGGGGCTAAAAAATCGTCAATAATTAATATTGGCGACTGAATTTTGTCCAAAATGAGTGTGTCCACCATAATTTCTTGCAATTTTCTTTTTTTAAATGAGCCGATACACAAAGTGTCATGATTTTTTGGTCACATAGTCAGGATTTGTAAGTGTTCACCTTCTAGCTCCGTTATTATGATATGATGTAGTGTTCTAGTACCATGGCCAACTAACTATATCTGCCTAATCCCCCTCCTTCCTTCTTTCTTCCTCCCTTCCTTCCTACCTACCTCCCTCTTCTTTCATTCCTTCCTCTGCCTCACCCTTTATTGCCTCCTCCTAGTGGGGGGGGGGGGGGGCTTATGGTAAGGTCCCCAATTGACCTGTCATTCTGTTATGTTCTGTCTGTCGTCTTGGTTTCTCCTAGTACAAGGCTGTGGTTACTTGTACGTAGGAACCCAAAGCGTTTTGTGCTTGGGGCGCACAAGTATACGTACCTACTCCTAACCCCGCCCTTATCATCAGCTCTAAATCGTATCGAATCCCTAACCCTGCCCTCTTATCCTTTCAACCAAGAAATGAGAAAAACATTAAAATAAATCTGAAAGAATAATCAATGAACGCCCTTGTTAGGAGTATTTCGGGGGGGGGGGGGGGGGAATTCTCTGGCTCTGGAGTCACTAAAGGCTTTAAAATACGTACCGCTAGCGCAAGATACCTCGAGCACATACGTACAGATAACAACAATCACAATGTGGTTCTCACCTTGTAGACGTGCTTTCTCCAACCTCAGCCTCAAACTACCTATTTCCTCCCTATCTCCTCTCCACTGACCCATCCCCTTCATTCCCAGGTCGTGACTTGACCTTCCTACAGGAAGGGACCGGTCCAGGTATTAACGCCATCGCACTCGTGGACAATGATGTGCGCACTTGTCTTGATAAAAAAAGTGGCTTCAGGAATTCCCATTGGTTTCTCCACCTATCTTATCCTGCCATGATTCACATGTACGTGGTAACCAGTACCCAAGGTGAGATTACGACTCTGTAGAGGCATTTACATATTACTAGCAGGGCAGGGGAATGTGTGTTCAGACTGCAGGCAGTGGTGACCTTCATTTTGGGGACCCTGAAGCTTGAACTGATATAGGGACCCTTGGCTACGGACAAAAATAGGGCAACATTCAACATCCGCCCATTAAAAAAAGTTTCTTCAGGGCCTCTTCTGGATTAGGAAGCGCCTTACGAACCACCCGTTCAAGTCACACTGGTAATTCGTTGGGGAGGGACAGACCCGTCTTAGTGCAGTTGCCTAGGGCCCCCAAGGGTTTAGAAGACCCATACATGCAGATTTACATGGGTTCTGCGTGGCTGCGTAAGGGAGCGGGCCGCAGCCTATTTGTTTTGCCCAAGGGCCCATAATGACGTTAAGCCCTGGAGGTTGGGGGGGGGGGGGGACTAAGGTGAAGGCACTGAGTCTGGACAAAGCCTCTCTTTTTTGCAGCGTCCACTTCTTCACCAGGACAACGTACTTCACGGTTTTTACCCTATTACTGCCTGCAGTGGATTTACTCTTGTCAATTTTCACAAAGCCCTAGTGCCAGGGACAACGGAGTCAGCTTTGTCGACATTTGTATTCATGTACTTTGTTGGGTATTCCAGCTTAGCGGTATCATCCACATTATCCACCGCCCCCCTCCACCCTCCGCCATTTTTACGGGAAAATAGCGTATGAGCAGGTAAAACACTCTTTGCCTCCATAGCGGTGAGGAGCGGAGGGAAACGGACTGGATGTTGTGGACAAGTAATTAGATGCAAAGAGGGTTTCACTTTTTCGTACATCATTTTCCGTAAAATAACTGACCGGATCGGATGCTGTGGACAAGACCACTAGCGGACGCTTCTTTCCCAAAGATGAAATTTATAAGATAAGCACTTCCAGCTCGAACACTCCTGCCAGGAAATAACAATTCTGAAATAGCAGTAATAGAGTAAAGCATGGCCTATAGTGTACTATCTGGTGAATGCTTCCAACTTTCTTTGTCTTTGCACAGATGATAATGAGTTCGAGCTGCAGGGTTACGGGACCTCCGGAGAGATGGTGTTCAACTGCTCTCAGACCGGGAAGTCGAAAGTTGAGATTAGAATCCATGATCCCACACACCGTCCTATCATCAGTATTTCTATCCTCACAAAGAAACCATTACTGAACATATGTGAATTACAGATGTGGGGTGGTAAGTATCTAGGGGTTATAAAGGGGAGGGGGTTGATGACGGGGAAAAAAAAAACAGGGTGGTTAACGAACACCGAGAGTCATGAAGTCGGTGTGGCTGCGGTTCCAGCAGATGTCAGGAAGTAAAAGGCAGGATTATCTAATGAAAGAATCTACTCACCCTCTGAAGATCGTTTTCTGCCTCCCTCCACCCGAGGAATTTCTTACCCCTGTGAAACATTTTTAAGTGTTCGACAAATGTGTACTTTTATCCGTGGAGTTTTGTTCGCTGAGTATACAAAAATTGTTTGCACGTTCAAGGCGAATACACTAGATAAAGGTGAAAAAAGATCGGTGGGGGGGGGGGGGGATTGAAAACCTATGGCTGTTGCTGGCAGTTACAAATTGCATTTTATTGTATACTGTTGTAAGTATATAAATTGTAGCAGGCAGCAAGAAGAGGATAGAGCGAATGGCCGTGCGTTTTGTTTGTTTGTTTGTTTGTTTTTCAATGTTTTCAAAGATTGTTTGCATGATTCTTCTGTATATTTTGAATTGGCCGTCAGGCATACAATAAATTTGAACTTGAACTTGTCAATTGACGTCAGCCTCTATGAAAAACAAAACGAGAAGAAAGTGGAAACACTATGCGCTTTAAAAGGCATTATGAACGTTTTTTGTTGTTAATGTTATTGATGTTGTTTTGACATCTTCTCGGCATTTTGGCGAGTCGAAACTGACGCCATTCGCCACAATTACTGCAAGCAAAACGAAATCGGAACCGCTGTGTCTGTGCTCTTGGTGTGCCATAGATTCATCGACATGTAAACGTAAGCCCTTTCGTTGCACGTCAGATTTCATGCCATTTCGCACTTCATCAACTATTCCCACGTTTTGGTGTCACCGAATACACAAGCTGTATCTATAGGGAATGGAATTCAACGACACAATTACTATATTTAAAGTTACCTTTGACGTCATGGGACATTCGAACTGTTCATCTCGGTGGTTAAGCACAGTTGTTATGGACTTTGTAAGGGGGATTCGAGGCACAAAGATCAACTGCACATGAAAAGTGTGTACGAAGTCCACAACTGTGCTTAACCGCCGCGTTGAACAGTTCGAATGTCCCATGACGTAAATCTAAATATAGTAACTGTGTCATTCAATCCTGTTCCCTCTTGGCCTAAAGATAGACTTGTGAAGCGTCCAGCTATGTTGTCGTGTGTATGGATATGGAAACGGCAAATATCCATCAAGTAGTAAAAAGAAAGAATTTTTCCATGTGTACGGAAATGGCATTTCCGTACACATGAAAACATTCTGTCTATTTCTACTACTTGATGGATATTTGCCGTTTCCGTTGCCGTTTCGTTTATGTAAACGTGAAAACACAGCTTTCTCCGCTAACCCCTCCATTGCCTTAGGTCGTAGGGAAACGAACGTTTGAGAACTGATAGAATTCATCTCAAGTGAGTCTAGCTAGGTTTTTGTATGGAAAAAAAATGTTTACCTTATGAATACTGTGGTCTTTTGTATGATGATCTTATTATAATGGAGCTAGAGGGTGAACATGTGAACACCTAAAACTTGGCGATTAAGAGGCCAAACTTTCTGAAATTTTGTGTCCTGTCTTACTTTTTGACGAGAAGTTACGTGGACACACTCATTTCCGACAAAAATCACTCTTTAATATTATTTGTTTACGATTTTTTTTAGCCGCAAATACAGAGACGCATTTTTGTCGATTAGACTCAAAAAGCATGATCGGGAATTTCGACCTTGAGCTGTCTTTACACACTGATGATCGAAATCAACGTTATCACATCGGTTTATTTCATCGTGAAATTGCGGTGCGATATCAAGTTCTATTAGTCCTTGCATCAAATCCAAATGCCTAGATCTAGATATATGATTGGGCTTGGTACATGGAAAATTTGCAAGATTTATCTTGCGCGGGTCGGCTAGTCATTTTAATTATCTCAGCGAATGTGCGATTGATACCAACGTTTTAGACCGCAAAGATGAAGCTTGTGACATATTGCTGTTTACTACAAGTCCTGTTCACGCGAGCACCAAAAAGTAGTTGTTCGTAATTTTTTAGAAGGAGCTCAAAATATGGGAGTGCTTCGGGGGTGGGGGCTGTTGCCTCTACGGGATTTCTTGTTTTTTAATATAATCCCTCCTAACCAATTACCTTAATGGCATTTTTCCGTTCGCTGAGAATGATTCCTGGTGGCAAATACAACGAGCATGCAATTCAGATCACCACTTTGACCGCGTACCGGTTAGATCAAACAATACTGTGGGCGTAAGCCTGCCAGTCACAGTACCTGGTGGTCGAAAGTTAGTCCCGCCATTTCGGCTATGTTTGTTCCAGCCTCGCTTCATGAATACGAATTTGCCACCCAATCGGACGATAGGAGTTTGGTGCCGGCATTTGAATACCAGCTCTCGTTGTCATGTTCTTCAAAGAGTTTTCAACTGTTTTTGTTGTTGCTGTTGTTGTTGTTGTTGTTGTTGTTGCCATCGTTATGCAGTTTCCAAGTGAAGATTCTATTAGCCCCATTTAAGTTATAGTATTTTGCAACTCTTGCAGAAACACATTGTGACACAAATTATGTGGGTTCTTACTGTGAGCACATATGCCAATGCGAGAACGACTTTGGCTGTGTACCATATACGGGGGAGTGCATAACGCACAACATTGTCCATGATCGGCGCTGTCCTGCCCATTGCGGAGAAGGCTGTGAAAATTCCCACCTCTGGTGCATAAACTGCCTGAAGGACGTGCAGGGACTGGACTGCAAAGGTATTTGTGTCTCGTTTTAGGTCTTTATTTTAGAATGTTCTCTGCTTTTTGGCATTCACACCTCATTTTTCTTGTTTTTTAAAAATTGTTCTTGTTCTTGTTTCTGTGTATTTTTGTGGTAGGAACTTTTATTTTTTAAATTTACCCTGGCAGAGGCCTTGTCAGGCCTGCTCCTCTCGACGTTCAACTGCCAAGGTATCTTTAACGTGGGCAACGCACAAGGGCCCTCCGAGTTTTTCGGACTTATCAGAGAAGACTAGGTGCTCGATCCTACCTAGCATAGGATCAGGGACAGGAATATTTCCCCCAAAAAAATTCCAACATGCCTGCACCGACCGGGGATCGAACCCAGTCCCTTCGGCAGCAGAGGCGAGCAGCTTGCCTCCTAGACCAGCTTGTCCCCTGTGACTCGGTTTCTCATTTCGGTACGTATGTCTCAGGGGCCGAGCAGGGAAAACGTCATCCTTACCGGCTACGGCTGATTTCGGTCGAAACTGAGGTTCTGTTAGACACTGTTTTCCCTCCGCATCTGTTCCATGTGCGCGCGCTGTGGTTTTCATGAATGAAATGCCCAACCGAGTCAAATTAAGTCAAATGTGAATTTATATGACCAAATGGGTCCCATTTTCAAAACTTTGGAATCCTGAAACTTGAACTGTTATGGGGGCCCCCTTTGCAACCAGCAACAAGGGGATAACATCCAAAATTCACTCATGTGATAAGTTTCTTTTAGGGCCCCATAGGGATTTAGGGCCGTGAAGCTTCGTTGGTTTCATAGTAGATCCCCCACTGCGGCTGTCCATTCCTATGACTTCTGTGTGGATATGGTGCCCCATTTTTAGAATGAGCGGAAGCAAAATCTATCTTCTACAAAACTGCCCATTGGACTTACTTGAACGTTTGCACAGACGCATGTTTCACACCAAAGATACTAGATACAATTACATCCAGCGTCTTTGTTCACACTAAACTTTCTGAAACTGATTTTATTTTACTGTTACTTGTAAATTTTTGCCTGATAGTGTTTTGTTTCTTTCCTGTTTATAAAAATAGTAATTGGACCAAAGTACTAAAACCGAACAAACAAAACGTCTACAGTACCAAACTGTACAAATTATGAAAATGTGTTCAACATGTCTCGACCTTTAGTTCTTGTTTGTTCCAACTCCACTTTTTGTACAACTGAGAAATCTGACGTTAAACGCTTGCGGCTTTAGTATTACGATGAGGAGTTAGAAGAAATCGAAACCGTAAAACATCTTGATAAGTGCCACAACGCAGTTTAAGCATACTAAAAGATCTCCAGTTTTTCAGAAAATGGAGATAGGACAAACAAGAACTAAGGTCGTGATATTCATGTGCATTTTAGTACGTGAAGTGTTGTTCGCTAAGCATCAAGGATCCGATCCAATGGCCGTATGCATGAACTTGGTGTAAATCCGCCCGTTTTGCACCATGGTGCAGGCCTAGTAATGCGTGCTGCCACCTTGGTGTAAACTCAAATTTAGTAAGTATGCATGAACAAAAGTTATACCTACCTCTATCTACGCATCACTTGCAGCTTACCACTGTAGCAAAAATTGGCACTGCGCATGCACAGAATTTGTATCAGCCAATCAATGCCACAAGAAAAAAACCCCGATCAAAACACAACTAAGAGATCGAGGGTAAGTAGATGTCCATTTTTTTTCTCCTTGGCCCGTGAAGTCGTGGGTTTGAATTAAATATTAGTTACTACCTTTCTTTCTTTCTAGCGGACGCTTCTTTCCCAAGGTCGTTACCCATTGCGTTGCTGTTTTAGTCGTGCTCGGAAAAAAGTTACGAACCCTTTACACATGTGTGTAGGCCTGCACAAAGTTCATGCATACCGGGTAGCGTTTTGCACCGACGCTGAAGGCCTACAACACCGTGTAACCAGATATGCACAGTTCATGCCACAGCCTAACAAATAAAAAATCAACGTAGTATGTTTCGTTGTTCTGCAAAAGGACTTGGGCTTCCGGCAAATCACTATACATGTATCTTTTTTTTTGTTGTTGTTGTGAACATTCTCAGAATGTAAGCCTGACCGATATTCTGAAAAATGTGACCGTCAGTGCCCTACAGGTTGTGAGCATCGCCACTGTGACAGGACTACCGGCAGGTGTTTGGTCTGCAAGCAAGACAGTTGGATTCGAAGCTGTGATCCGAGTAAGTGAAAGCAAAAATACTAGAAACAATAAAATGAGACAGCTAGCGCGTTTAGCGTGCACAGATTTCGCATCTCCATCTGGCGGATAACTTCCTATTTTTCCTTTGTTTTAGTCGCAGTAGCACTGTCACAAATTCGCACCATACATTTATCATTATATCCAGCATTCTTTTCATGCTAAGCGCCATGGGCTCCGCCCCCGATCAGCGCGCAAATTGTGTGCACAATTTTTTTAGAGGTGCAAAGAAGGTCTGTCTCATCTATTATATCTAATATCTTTGATGGAAGCTCAAAGCTTCAGCAGAAGCACAAAACTGAATAATTTTCTATACCAGACTTACTGTCACGTTATCTTATATGATAAAAAAAAAAAACCTCGAGGGATTTTTAACAAGACTTAACGCCCTTCGTAGGGCTTGGATTTGCATGAAATTTTACAGTTGCCTTCCTTTCGACCGGCAAAAAGTTCTTTCTTACATTTGGAGATTTGAAATGGCGGGGAAGTCTTTTTTTTAATTTGCTTAGTGTCGCTAATTTCGTAGACGACGCGTTTGTTTTTTCATGAACACATGAGTTATCACTTCTTGCGATATATTCACTATTAAACACAAACTGTCCAGTGCGCAGATTATTTCATGAATGCTGACGGGGTCGCAGGGCATTAATCCGCAAAGGGGTTGCAGTAAGACTTATCTAAAAACAAACAAACGAGCAACAAAAACCACAAAATAAACCCAAAGGAACAGGCAAGATGAAGCACATCCATTATAATCACCTAGAACATTTATCCCGGGCAGGACAGGGGGACGTCAGCTAATTTGAAAATAAAACAACATTATTTAACATTTAACACCTCTCTCTCTCTCTCTCTCTCTCTCTCTCTCTCCCTCTCTCTCTCTCTCTCTCTCTCTCTATCTATCTCTATCTCTCTCTCTCCCCCTCTCTCTCTCTTCAAGTGCCGGATCCACAGACTAATAAAATACCCAGACTGGATGAGCCCATTGTGTGACGTCACAAAACAGCGAAAGGTCATGAACCATCCGCCACATTAGGTTTACGGTTGCGACCGACGCTTCAGTATAGCTACAATGCAGCGGTCGCTAAAAGTCCATACGGTCATCATTTATAACAATAATAAAAAAAAAAAAGGCAGCTGTAGACAATAAAATGAAAGGATAGGCAAGTTAATGCATTATTAATACATGTACAACCAATCTTGACAAATAAAAAGAAATTTCTACTGCAGATGGAACTAGAATCGGAATTTCGCGAGCGGCGGCCACGTTGGTTATACGGCCGCATCTCATTAACTTCCGTAAAAAACGACACAGCCCGAAACTCGTGTTTCCAGTCTGGTTGATTTATTAGTCTGTGGCCGGATCTGGAACAGATATCGACGATCATGGTTCGCCACTCATTCCTCCGCTCGGATGCTCTCTAAAAGCCCATATTGTCCTGGTTTTTCCCTGTCGCCCATCTGTTCAAATTCTCTAAATATGTTAGTCTTTGTCTACCTCTGCTTTTTTTCCCTCTATTTTCCCAGTTAGAGCAAGGTGTTTAAGACATTTGTGTCGTGTCCCAGGAACTTTTCAATTGTCTTCTCCTAACTGTTTTTATTAGTGATTCCTCCGTGCTGGTGTCTTTCATCACCATTTCAATCGATTTCCTTTCCTTCTATGAAATATTTAGGAGTCTCCTTAAAAACCACATATCCGTTGCCTGTAGCTTGCTTTCCGTGTCCTTAGTTATTTAATAACACATAGTTTTCATAATTCAGCCCCCAACTTATAACACAACCTGCGGGCTGTCAAGGACTAAGGGCATACTAAAGCTCTTAATTTTTTTTAAAATTACAATTAATGGAGTTCCGATGGTTTACTATGTGGCCTTCGAAGTAATTGACTGTTAACCCTTTGACTACCAAAGCCGTGGACGCTTGTTTTTCTGAGGTACGGTTTGTATTTTACATCGTGCTCATTAAATCAAGCAGTGACAAATAGTAAATTGGAATATAAATTGTGAAACTGTATTGTACTTCAAAGTTTCTAACACAGAACCGAAATTTAAAACTGATCGAAGATAATAAAGAACTCACATCTCTGTGTCAGTACTGAAAAGATTAAATAGTTTCAACGAGGCTCCTGGATTTAAAGTACACCCAGAAGGTACGAACACAGTCGAGTCGTATCTTACCGTAAACTTCCTACTTGTCGCTACCTCCACCTCCTCCCAACCTAACGAAAGTGAAGTTCCGAAATTTTGAGAACAATATACAAAGAGTGTTTACCCACTTTTTTTTTTTTTGCCGTCTTTCGCAGAGTGTCCGGACGGGCGTTGGGGTGATAACTGCGATAGAACCTGCCCTCCTCACTGCCAGGACAATCAGTGCAATATAACAAATGGTGACTGCCAGAATTGTAACACTTCTTATTATCTGCAACCTTGTCGAAACCGCTCTCGTAAGTCAGATTATCTATCTATCTATCTATCTATCTATCTATCTATCTATCTATCTATCTATCTATCTATCTATCTATCTGTCTGTCTGTCTGTCTGTCTGTCTGTCTGTCTGTCTGTCTGTCTGTCTGTCTGTCTGTCTGTCTGTCTGTCTGTCTGTCTGTCTGTCTGTCTGTCTGTCTGTCTGTCTGACTGTCTGTTTGCTTGTCCGTCTGTCTGTTCTCTGTGTGTCTGTTTGCTCGCCTTTCTGTCTGTCTATCTATCTATTGTTGTTGTTTTTTTTTCAATCTAAGTGACTATCGAAAGTGCAAAATTTACACAGTGCAAAGAAGCAAACTCAAAGCCAAGCCATCCAACAAATAAAAACTCAGTTCGATCAGCTTTAGAGTGAAATAAAATAAGCCAGTGCCAACTCAGATAAACCCAACAGACAGTTTTGATACCGCTCATTCCAACAATAAAAAAAAAGGCACAATAGAAAAAATGAACCCATTGGGTGCTGTAAAGCGATATAAAGTTGATTATAGTTCTAGTAGACGTGTCAATTTGTTTTTGTACATCACGAATAAACAAACTTATAAACGGCTTCGTTTATTGTAACAGAGAGAATGTATTTATCGAGAAATCTCACTTCTGCCAAATCACGAAACTAGGTCGCTGGGGTAAACAAGAAAAGGAAGAATTTAAAGAGACCGTCTTCACCAAAGATTGTTTGCATATCTGTTTACTGTGGTTTGTTCATACTTTTTTGGTTGATTGAACTATTTAGAGCCGTTTCTAAGTTCTTCCCCCCCCCCCCCAACCCCCTTTGTGGAAATGTACAAACTGGTATTGTTTACCGCAGCGACTACTTTCCGCTCCATGCTAACAGTGGTTTCGCGGAGCTTCCCGTGACTCTCGGTGCAAATCGACTAATGGTGATTTCTTCCTAAACATACATACTCTCTGGCTGTAACCTCGTATAATTAAAAAAAAAATTTTTTTTAAGTCACGCCAGCCTATACAAACTTTTGTTAAGCCTGCAGACTTTATTTGGCAACGTTTGTTGCTGTAAGTTGCACAAAAGTCCAATAAGCCATTGGCAGGCCAGGCCTTTTTGGTCCGAATTCCGGAGGTTGAATGGTATGCGAAGTCAATCGGTTATTGGCCTGAAGTTGGGTTTTTACGTGTACGAAAACGGAAGCGGCCACAGAAACGTCAAAAAACCCTTCAAGTAGTAAAACAGAGACAATGTTTTGATATGTTTGGAAACGCCTTTTCCGTACACATGGAAGCACCCTTCCTTTGTACTACTTGATGGATTTTTGACATTTCCTTTGCCGTTTCCGTACACACAAAAACACGTGATAAAAGCGAAGGATCGGAAAATGTTCACGAAAGAAGGCGATGGTTCATTTGCCAAAATGGCGTGGGTATAATGATCCCCACAAAGTGGGACTTTAGGAGCGGCTGTGCGCAGCGGGTCGCGGGGGTGGGGGCGGGGGAGGGGGCAGAGACCCCCTGGCGAGTTCGCGTTCGTCCTCAATAGGCCCATTGGGAATGACATCACAGAGTGTTTTTGTTTTGTTCTTCCGACACCCAAAATGGCGGGTAGATCAGCTGATGAGTGTAACTTCGAGATGTCTAAGCGGTTAAAATGCCTGCTGGTTGCATTGCAGTTGACTGTTATGACAGGGGTGGAAAGGATGGATCCAAGCTGGTCAGATTCCCTACCATCCGTGTAGACAAGAGAAAGGAAGTGAAACAATTGACCGAACATCTCCCATGTGCGTGTACACACGTGTCATTGTTTACTGTAGAATTAGTTTTAGCTCGCCGCCGATTGGTTCACGACGCCTGAAGTGCCCGCAGTGCAAATCAGCTAACGAATCAAAATCAATGCCACCATCGCCATGGTTATGCGTCGGTCCTTACAACAAAGATGGCCAATATGCGCAATGGGCCTATAGCGATGTTCTTTTTTTTTTGTTGTTTTATCGTAAACGCTTGGCATGGCGATTGCCTTTTGAGAATTCCGATCATTTGGACCAATACGTTTTGCCTATAGAACAAGGGGTCGCCAAACCTCGGGAAGCCACATGCCCCTCTTTGACTTCCAATATGCGGCTCCTGGAAATATGTTGGCTGAGATCTTTTTTACTCACAACAGTTTAAAAAACTGCATTCATGAGTAAATATTGTTGCATACATGTATTTCCTAATAGTTGTCTCCTTATATTTGTATAAACTTTTTTGTAACAAAATGTGTATGCAACAATAAAAACGTAGGGGTAAATTTTGTTCGTATCTTGTGGCTCTCGAACATCTGAAGTTTACCCTATATGGCTCCTACATTAAGCAAATTTGGCCACCCCTGCTGCATAAATACATGCCAACAAAACTCCAAGTAGATTTTTAGATAAGATAAACAACAAAGAACATAGTTATGCTTCTATGTAGGCTTACTCTTTAGTGTCCAAGGATAACAATGGCTAACTCAACGGTTCACGAAACCAAGTTAAACATTATTGTATTTCAGTACAAAGGGGGGATCAACCCCCCTTGTCCCCTACATTTTAACCCTCTAGTGCCCGATGTGCCATGTCTCGAAACCTTCAGTGGGTGCTACTGCCAAATGTTCTACATTTGGACAATTTCCAATTTATCTATATAATTATTGTTTTACTTAACAACATGGCCTTTCCTTCTATCTTTCTTTTTTCTATTCATTCTAAATGATATTTTATATCTTTCGAAATTCTTGGATCTCATACTTTATATCTGCGCATTAGAGGGTTTAATTGGGCCCTGGATGGCCTCAAAGCGCCACGTCTTTGTCAATTCTTTATCCTGCAGAATGTATGGGGGTTTAATTGGGCCCTGGAAGGCCTCAAAGCGCCAAGTCTTTGCCAATTCTTTTATCCTGCAGAATGTATGGGGGTTTAATTGGGCCCTGGAAGGCCTCAAAGCGCCACGTCTTTGTCAATTCTTTATTCTGCAGAATGTATGGGGGTTTAATTGGGCCCTGGAAGGCCTCAAAGCGCCAAGTCTTTGCCAATTCTTTTATCCTGCAGAATGTATGGGGGTTTAATTGGGCCCTGGGTGGCCTCAAAGCGCCAAGACTTTGTCAATTCTTTTATCCTGCAGAATGTATGGGGGGGGGGGGGGGTTAATTGAGCCCTGGATGGCCTCAAAGCGCCAAGCCTTTGCCAATTCTTTTATCCTGCAGAATGTATGCGCGGGCGTGACTGCCTCAAATGCCCAGAACACTGTGCTGGAGACGTGTGCCATACGGACAATGGGCACTGCTTACATTGTGACCCCGGTTTCCACGGATTACGCTGTACACCTATAGGTAAGAAGGCAAGCGAGTATGGGGCGGTTTCGGGGGAAGGGGGTGGGGGGGGGGGAGGGGTTGGTTATTGTTTCTTCCAGCCAAGTTCTCCTAATGTTATCTTTCTCGAGACAACGGTTTTTGGCTTTGACCTATTTTGCTTCGCCACCCATCTGAAAGCTCTGATCACTACCTATCTCTCCCTACCCCCACATTTCCCCAAACAAACAAACAATTTGACGCTCCCCCTCCTTTCTCATCCCACTGCGTTGCTCTCTCTCTCTCTCTCTCACACACACACACACACACACACACACACACACACACACAACACACACTCACATATATACACATACATGATAAGACAATGTGATCAATCGAAGTCAAAATGTAACAGAAAGAAAAAAGTTGTTTCCAGCAAAGCCTCGCGTAAGAAAAATACAGCTACATACAACATTTTCTTTTAACCACATTAAATTTGGTCTTTGCTTCAAGCCTTACTGCAGTCCCACAGATCTCGAGAAATATCTGTTTTTCTCTTTTTCCTTTCTTCGCTCGCCCTTTTTGTGCTTTGCTTATAGGAAAATGAATTATTAATTAGATACTGCATGTTTTAAAAAAAAATATTTTGACGGTGAAATTGCCACTGCAAGTGAAACTGATCGGTGTTATGTCTTATATTGCCAGTAGAAGCGAAACCGATCGGTGTTGTGTCTTATTTTCTATGCAGACCTAATGTACGAAGCGCTGGCTCTGCGTGCCGAGACTGGGCGGTGCCCGTGACCGGATATAAACGCTATTGTAATACTAATAGTCCTGAAGAAGGAAGTGTCTAATCGTATTGTTTCAAGCATCTTTGGTGCGAGTTCCATTGCTGGGCTTGGAAGCCCCTCGAAAATGTCTTTAGGAGATCCCGGCTACCTAACTTGAAAACCGTTGCATTATAGGGCCACATCATTTTCTGCTGATGACTTTTTCAGCTATCCTGCCATCTCAACTGAATGATTGTCTGCGCTATTCTGCCATTCCTTCTATTTACATTTATTGATTACCCGCCCTTTCTAGCTATCCATCCGTCCCCACGATTCATTACTTTGTCCTTTTCAGCTGTCCTGCTTCCAGTCTCCATGAATAATTGATTAATAACCAGCCCTTTCCAGCTATTCTCCTCTCGCCATTGACTGATTAGCTACCCTTTTCAGTTATTCCACCATCTCCATTAATTGATTACCTACCCTTTTCAGTTATTCCACCATCTCCACCGACTGATTACCTGCCCCTCTTCCCATCTCCATGATTCATTACTTTGTCCTTTTCAACTGTTACCCCGTCCCCGCTCATTGATTACGTGGTCCTTTTCGACTTTCTAAGTTTCTCATCATCTCCACCGATTCATAACTTTGTCCTTTTCAGTTGTGGAGACTTCAGAACTGAATTCACCCGACATTCTATTGTGGGCATTACTTATTCCGGGCGGTTTGTGTCTTGTAAGCTTGATCGTTCGTTTGTGCCTACGGTTCAGACATGCGGAATCTTCAGCTGAGGACGGCAGTGTATCTCATGAGGGCGGCGGTGAACCCTTTGAGGGCAGGAATGTACCTCATGAGGACAACGGTGGACCCCCTGAGTACAGCACTGTACCCCATGAGGACAGCAATGAACCCCCTGAGGACAGCATTGAACCCCATGAGGACACCAATGTACCCCATGAGGACAGCAGTGGACCCTATGAGGACAGCAGTGGACCTGTACCGCGTCGTAACTCCTATTTATAACAGTAAGTTGTGATCAAAATAAAGATTGCGTTTGATCAGAGAGTATGTATTTATAGAGAGGAATCACTTCTGCCAAATCTCGAAACTAGGTCACGGCGGTAACAGGAATTGGAAAAGATCGTCTTCCCCAAAGACACTGTGCGTATCTGTTTACTATGGTTTGTTCGTACTGTTGGGTTGACATAAACTATTTAGAGCCCTTGTAAGCTCTTACTCCCAGTCCGGTGGAAATGTACAAACCGGTATTGTTTACCGCCATGACCTACTTTCTGCCCCATGCTGACAGTTGTTTCGCGGTGCCTCCTGTGCCTCGCGGTGCCAACCGACCAACAGTGATTTCTCTCTGTATACATACTCTCTGGTTTTATTGATTTCTAGGTATCAAATGAACACTAAGAGTAAGAGGAGACCTTGCTGAAACATGGCAAGAGGTAGATAGAGGTGCGCAGTGGGGAGAGACAAAGAATATGTGAGAGCAAGGGGGATGAGAGATGGGGGAGGGAGGGAGATACGGACTGTCGAACAGACATGCAGGTGGGCAGACAGATAGACAGAATACAGAGCAGATAGAGACAGGCAGACACCGAAATGAGTCTATTTTGCCTCGATTTTGTAGAATAATGAGTTAGACGGGACCTCGCTCATTGGTGAGACACTGAGACGATGTGTTGTGGTGCCCTTAGGTCATTTATTGTATGGTTCATTTTGCTATTTGACTCTCCTCAGAACTGAATGAATCATGCTAGAGTTCAACAAGCTAAACAAAAATTAATGCCCACTGCCCATACAGTGTTGCAGCATTTACTCGTCGCAGCTCTACCCTCTGTCTGTGCATCTGTGTGTGAGAGAGAGAGAGAGAGAGAGAGAGAGAAAGAGAGAGAATGAGAGAGGTTTATGTGTGCACCATAAAAATATACGGTTTTAATTCAGAAA
Organism: Onchidella celtica; assembly: GCA_963931925.1. NCBI lineage: Eukaryota > Metazoa > Mollusca > Gastropoda > Systellommatophora > Onchidiidae > Onchidella > Onchidella celtica. Next base: position 18,856,327 of record OZ007579.1, on the reverse strand, counting down.
ACAGCATATTTCTCTCTCTCTCTCTCTCTCGCTCTCTTTCTCTTTTTAATGTTGACAGGGATTGTCAGAATTGAAACAAGCCCATTGTCCATCACAGTAGTAACGTATTATCCATCCAAACCAAAACAATGGAACATCAGAGCCACATGATGGGGCCTCATTATGTCTTACTCTTAGGGGCCTTCCATAAAGTATATCTCATATCTGTACGTTCAGTTTTGGGGGAATCCTCATCACTCCCCCTCCCCCTTTTTTTCCCGCTCCGCTCACCTCACTTCCGCCCCAAGTACACTTTTCATACGCTTGGCTTCAACTCCCCCCACCCCTACCCCCTTCCCCAGTATGAGCGTTGGACCATTTGGGTGGTGAATATATATATAATATCTATAAAAAAGGCTGCCGCCGAAAGGAAACAGAACTTAACTGACACCATGGCCTTTTTCTGTTTTATTGTGATTACTAACAGTCACTTATATTGGTTTGCCACTCTAGAAACTATTTCGGTAGCAAAGACGTCTATCTGCCTTTGAAATATTGAAATAAAAACTTATATATGTGAGACAAGTTCATAGAGACAATAAAGTAGAAAAAAGGCCATGTTGTCAGTTACGTCATTTTTCTTCTGGACATCCAGGCTTTGATATTCTAAAGACCTGGAATGGCAATTTGCACGGATTACGTCATTGTTTCGTTTGAAACAAATTATTCAATTTTTTTAAAAATCTGTAATTTCCTTTTATATATAATACTTGGCTTTTTTTTTCATCGTCTATTAAGTAATTACCAAATTGATAAGCGACCGTGCGGCTCTCATCCCTCCATGTCCACATGTGTATTTTTTCATCTGCTAGGGGAGGATGAGCCTTGATCATTTTTACAGTATGGGTCCACCGTCCAGTGGTGTCATATTTTACTTTAACTTTAATAGCCATTTTATACAGGCAAAATATTTTATATTTGTAAAGAATAGTAACTGAAAAATTAAAAATTCTATTAATTATTACTCAGACAATACTTAGACTGAAGATTTTTAATTATCACGCTGTTGTTTTTTTTTAATTCAAATTTACTTGACATGAAACCAGCGCTTACATTGTTTTTTTTTAAATTATTTTTCTACTTTCTGTACACCTGCCGGCAAAATGTCTGTAGTAAATTATAGAACGGTCTTCACTCACAAAATAATGATTGCTACAGTTTGAACATGTTTGTAAAATGAATAAAAACAAAACTGAAAATTAAAATATGTAACATAACAACTGTAACTGACGATGGTTACTTTCATAGAATGAATCTGTGCAGAAGATCTTGCAAGTGAGCTCTTCGTTTCTCCAAGGCCCTAGCATTACGCTCCTGATATGTACTTTAGTTCTGCCTGACCACCTATCTATCATTGTATGATACCCAGTCTCTCACCCATACACTTCTTTACTCTCTTGTTTCCTCCTCTGTCTTTCTTTATCGTCAAACAGGTTTGTGATGAGCGCGACAGGCAAAATTTCTTCATCCCTCGAGTCGTTTCGATTCACCTCCATTCGCCATTTTGTTGAAGCAAGCTCCTGTCACATTAATTTTTTTATCTCCGTTGAAACGATTCGAGAGTATTAGAAACGAAACCGGAAAAGGCATTCACTCTTCAAGGCCCATGTATCTACACAAACTTAGCCAACAATAATTTTCGACTACTTTGAGAGAAAAAAGAGAGCAAATCAAACAAATTACAAAATTCAAATATCTAGGCTATTTGATAACTCAGATGGTAGGAGCATATTAAGTGAAATAAGGAACAGAATAATAATGGCAAAAGATTCATTCCAAAAAATGATACCAGTATTAATGAACAGAAATAATTATATCAACGACCACTAAAATCAGAGACTTGAAAACACATGTGTGGTCAGTGCTTTTATACAGATGTGAATGTTGGACAGTGAACAAAGAAACAGAGAGGAAACTAGACGCAGCAGAGATGTGGTTTAATAGAGGAATATTGAGAATATCATGGATGGAGAAAAAATCAAATGAGTCAGTATTGAGAGATTCTAATCTGAAAAGATCATGAATTAAAACAGTAAGACAGAGGCAACTGAAATTTCTAGGACCCATCAGCTGTCGCCTCATTAGCCTCGAAGATCTAGCAGTCACAGGGAAGATCGAAGGCAGGTAAAAGTAGGGGTAGGCGTAGAAAACTTTCACTGAAAGTCTTAATTCATGAACAACAAATAAACGCCACAACAACTACTCCTTCTTGAGGATGACTGATTACAGATCCGAGTGGAGAGCCATGTTCGCCAATGTCTGTTCCAGACAGGGCAACTGATGATGATGAGAGAAAAAAGGATAATGATTTATTTCCTCCAGTAAAACAACTAGTATCTGCTTAATTCAATAAAACTACATTTTATTTCGCATGTAGAAAAAAACAAAGGTTAATAAAACTCCAAATCGCAATAGTGTCAAGTAAAATAATAGGTCTACTCGGTTGACATACACTGTTTTGTCTGAGAATTTGGAAGCAGTGTCGCTGACTCAGAATGAGTTGCTTGGGCCTCAAAGGGTTAACTTAGAAAGGCGCCCTTGAATGTAAAATCGAAAAAATGTTAGGCACCGTTGAAAAACAAAACAAATTCAGAAATGGAATTTTAGAATATAGACTTCTAAACAAGGGGAGGAAATTTAGAAACGTTATTAGAACCGCATACACATGACATAGCTGGAATCAGCTTTCCAGAAATGTATACCTCACTGGAGGTTTTCAGGACAATGCATCATCAGCTTTCCAGAAATTTACTTTATTGGAGGTTTCTAAGAGACAGTGCAAGCTCCATGTACCAAACTCTGTAACATTACTTCACTACACAGTGGCCTCCTCCCCTCCCTCCCTCCAAATTAAAAAAACAAAAAACTTTCTTTCTGACAACAATAAGGTTGGTCTAAAGTCTCCGCCTTTGACGAAATCATTCAAATAAAGATGTTCCCATGGAGACCATGATACCACGCCATTCTACATTTGCTCATGCACTTGACTGCAGCTTTGCTTCTGTAAATGGCTCTCACTCTCAGTTCCATCTAATGGCTTTGGGCTTGAGACTGAGTAGCAGCTCCAATACTTCGACTGCTCGTTAGCATCATTCCAGATTGTTCCTGAGATGAAGAATACAAGGTTGATAAAAGGACATGGAGAACGTTTGGTGAACTTACGGAACACAAAGAAACCCTTTCTTTTTTTCAAATCTTGAGACTGACTGTCATTATTATTTATTTTTTTTTTTAATGATTTACCAGAGATACGACGTAATATCATACTATAATGAAGCGAAAGGGTGAATGTCTGAAAAAGTAAAACATTCTTTGCCTCTGTGCACTTGTCCACAGCATCCGCTCTGCTCCATTCCTCATTGCTATTGACTCTGTGCACTTAACTTGTCCTCAGCATCCGTTCTGCTCCGCTCCTCATCGCCATTGCCTCTGTGCACTTGTCCACAGCATCCGTTCTGCTCTGCTCCTCATCGCTATTGCCTCTGTGCACTTGTCCTCAGCATCCGTTCTGCTCCGCTCCTCATCGCCATTGCTTCTGTGCACGTCCTCAGCATCCGTTCTGCTCCACTCGTCATCGCTATAGGGACAATGAGTGTCTTACTTTTTCATACGTCATTTTCCGTAAAAAGCGGCGCGGAGCAGATGCTGTGGACAAGACCACTAAAGCAAACCAAAATTTTGATCAGGGGGAATTATTGATACTCTGTGGAGTTTTCACGAAACTGGAGATTTTGAAGAGGAAATTGTCAGGTAATTGGCGATCTGCTCAAATGGTTGTTCTAAGATAAAACCATTGAAAAAATCTAAATTTATATATTTTGAGGTTATCCTGTTTGGAGAACTAAAAATCAAGACAGTGGCAGTCGCCATAGCAACCATGAGTGGTGTGTAATTTTTTCCCCCATTGTTTTCCTTTAATTTGGCCAAGCTGGGTACGATGGTGATTGATTAAATAGTCTATCTGTCACGCTTTCAAAAACCACTTCCAGATCCCTGCCCTAACCCCCCCCCCCCCCCGCCTTTAAAAAAAATTATTAGATTTGTTCAGGGGCCGGGCTGGATAAAAGTCTTTGACGGGCTGGACTGTGTCTCAGGAGTGATACAATGGACAAGCCTGATCTGTGCATTCTTAACCCCATGGTGTGAAGTTCCGCGACATGAAGTCCTATTCGTTTTACAGGGGTCTTACCGTAGGGGTCAGCCCTCCTGGGAGTTCGCCGTGTCGAGTACTTGTCTGACAGGCGAGGGGATACGAACACGAACATTAGAGTGCCGCCCATGGTAGCGAAAAAAACGATGGAAATGGTGATTGCCATCCCATAAGATGGCACGATTTTCAAATTGCCCAGTAGGAGAGCTGAAATGGAAAACAGAAATTATAATTAGTATACTAATGGATTTATAAAGCTATTACCTTTGATTTTCTACCAGCATCACTGTTGAACGTGCTTCCGACTAATGTCTTACTTTTCCCTATTTGGTCTAATGCAAGAGTGGCCAGTTTTGGGGAAAATCTTCATTTAAAATTTTCTCATTTTGAGGAACAGTGAACACAACTCAGTATTTTCTCTATTCGGTGTTATAATATTACACTACGGTACCCAACAACATCCATTACGATAGAGAGAAAGAATAAATCTGAACTGTGAGACAGCTTGATAAGTGCCACAACCCATTTCAAAATGTGCATTTGTTATACTTCTTCTTCATCTAAAAGATTTCCAGTTTTTCAAAAAATGGATTTAAAAAACAAACAAGGACTAAGGCCGCCAATGATAGATCCCACACCACCCATAGATAGGACCATTCAGGCGGAGATTGTTGCTCCCGCAGCGGCCTTCCAACTTCTACCCCAACAACAACAAAGGTTAACAACAAACAACTAAATTACAGGGCCTAGGGAGGCTTACACTGGACAGGCAGACACCTGGAACCTTGGTAATCGGGGACGCACGAAGTGCAGGTGTGCGGTGTAACTTCACACGTAAGGCATTCAGCATCGCAGGACAGGGCACAGGTAGAGTTGACTGTAGCTGGGTCACAATCTGGCATGAGGAACATAGGAAACACGGTCCTAGGAAATAATCTATGTGGTTGGGTAACAATCTGGCAGGAGAAACCAAGAAAACAGTTCGAACCACACGTGGCTGGCCACAGTTTGGCAGGAGAAGCAAAGGAAGCACCTAGAAATGACGTGGTGGTTTGGCAGGACAAAAAGAAACATTTAGGAATGTACGTGGCTGAATAACAATTTGGCAGAAGAAATAGAAGAAACATTCAGAAATGTAAATGGCTGGGTAAAAATTTGGCAGGACAAACAAAGAAAAGTTCAGGACTATGTGTGGCTGGGTAGCAATTTGACAGGAGAAACAAGGAAACATTCAGAAATGTGCATGACTGGGTAACAATTTGGCGCAAGAAACAAAGGAAACATTCAGAAACGTATGTGGCTGGGTAACAATTTGGCAGGAGAAACAAAGTTTGGGTTGAGTTTGAATTTAGGTTTTATGGTGTCTCAGCACGACAACGGCCATGATGTGCCGTTCACGGTCTATGGGGTACTTTATTTATGTTTGGTATTCAGAGCTTTATCAATTTAGATTTCACAATTAGAATTAAATAGATTCGTATAAACTTTTTTTCACATTGGTGAAATCTTAAATTTTAATGTGGTACTGTATCGATCTGAAAAGAGTTTGTAATTGTTTATAAAAGTTTTTAAATCAAGTTCTAGATCTTAGCCCCTTTCAGAAAGGACAAGATGAGCTGTGAGTCCACGTCAGAAAATAATTCTTTCATGGATGAGCTGGCGTAGTGGTTTCTTTGGACATGTATAAAAACTACTTTTTCAGTTAAAAGATTATGATTTATTGATAGTTGGCAAAGAAACAACGGAGACGGTTAGGAATATACGTGGCTGGGGCACAGCTTGGCAGAAGACAGAAAGAAATATGTATGAATGTATGTGGCTGGAGCACACTTTGGCAGAAGAAAGAAAGAACATATGTATGAAGGTATATGACTGAGTTACAGTTTGGCAGAAGAAAGAAAGAAAGAAAATATGCATTAGTGTATGTGGTTGAGCCACGGTTTGGCAGAAGAAAGAAAGAAAATAATAATATGTATGAGTGTATGTGGCTGGGGCACAGTTTGGCAGAAGAAAGAAACAAAATATATATGAATGTATGTGGTTGGGTCACAGTTTGGCAACATAAACTAATTATAATTAGCTGGTTCAAATGTTCAAAGATTGCAAGATATTCTTGCACGTGCTGGGTGGTCCTTCAGATCTCACTGTGTTTCGGCCACCATATCGTGGTGAATTCTGTCGGTCCACTATTGATAAGACTACGATACTATGGTCCTCTCCTCCCTGGCCCCAGTGGCTAAGCCCGCGATATCCTGGTCGCGTCTCCCTTGTCCGCCAATGATAAACCTAGGAATTCGTGTTACCTCTTCGGGCCTAATTAATATATATATACGACCCTTTTCGTCTTTGCAGACGGTCTTTGCAGCATTTTCTGACTTCAAGACAGATGCCGAGAGCAGCTCCTCTCACGACTAATCCGTCCGATATTCGATTTACATCTTCGGTCACAGAGTGAGCACATATACTCGCCTTCGTTTGTGACTTCATTTGTCTTTTCCTTCCTTTTCTGTCTTTTTTCTTCCCTAATTTCTCTTTGATTTTTTTCAAATTTGGCAGCACCTTTCCTGACGGCTCCCTTCCAGGTCGTTCGATCTTCTGCCACATTTTCCCATGATTTTTCATCGATCCCAAAATCTTTCAGTGTGGTCCTGCAGATATCTTTGAAACGTAGTTTTGGTCTACCTCTTTGACGTTTTCCCTCTTTTAGCTCACCATACAGTATCTGCTTTGGGATTCTACTATCATCCATTCTTTTGACATGTCCTATCCACCTGAGTCGTCTTGTTCTCAGTGTTGCTTGAATTGAGGTGAGCTTTGCTCGTTTGAGAACTTCGCTGTTGGTGATTTTGTCCTGCCATCTGATGTCCATGATTTTCCGCAGGCAGCGAAGATGGAAGCTGTTTAATCTTTTTTCGTGTCTTGTATAGGTGGTCCACGTTTCGCAGCTATACAACAAGGTACTGATGACACAAGCTTGATAAATAAGAATTTTGGTCTTGAGTGTCAGCTTTTTGTTGTTCCAAGCTCTCTGAGATAACCTGCTAAAAGTTGTAGCTGCTTTCCCAATTCTGGCGTTTAGTTCTTCATCCAGGGATAGTGATGCTGTTACTGTGGAGCCAAGATAGGTAAACTTTTCAACTGAGTTGATCTTGTTGCCGTTCAATGAAATGTCGGGAGGAGATAGTGTACCTTGTCCGATTACCTCTGTCATTTTAACACTAATTGTCAAGGAAAAGAGGTCGCATGCATTTGACAATAAGTCCATCATATTTTGCAGTTGTTCGTTGTTTTGGGCTACTACTGCAGCATCGTCTGCAAAGAGGAGTTCACGCAGCATGATTTCTCGAGTCTTTGTTTTTGCTTTTAACCTGGCCAAGTTGAACAGAGACCCATCTGATCTTGTTCGGAGGAAAATACCATCTGTGGAGTCTTGAAAAGCGAACTGTAGGAGTGCTGCAAAGTAAATTCCAAATAGAGTCGGTGCCAGTACACATCCTTGTTTTACTCCGGTCTTCACTGCAAATTTACCTGAGATGTTTCCGTCAAACTGGACGCATGCACTCATGTCGTCATGAAAGGAGATGATCAGCTTCAATAGCTGTGGTGGACATCCAATGGACTTCAGTACAATGTAAAGCGATGGTCTGCTTACGGTGTCGAAGGCTTTTGTCAGATCTATGAAAGCCATGTACAGTGGTTTTCCTTGTTCTCTGCATTTTTCTTGTAGTTGACGGACTGTAAATATCATATCTGCAGTTGATCGTTCTGCTCTGAATCCGCATTGGGATTCTGGTAAGATTCTTTCAGCGAGCCTGTGTAATCGTTTGAGTATGATTTTGGCGAACGCTTTCCCTGTAATACTCATCAATGATATGCCGCGGTAATTGTTACAATCCCCTTTGTCTCCTTTATTCTTGTAAAGAGTTACAATTTTTGCATTTTTCATATCGGATGGAATTGTTCCAGTTTTCCAGCACACGATTAGTAGGTGGTATAGGTGTGGTAATAGTGTTTCAAGGTTTTCTTTGAGGACTTCAGCTGGAATGTTATCCTCTCCACAAGCTTTTCCATTTTTCATATCCTGGATGGCTTCAGAGAGTTCTTTCATTGTTGGTTCCACATCCAGATCCGTCATTTCAGGTAGCTTTGGGACTGCTTCTTCTAAGCCTTGATTTGCTGGCTTTTCGTTTGCATATAGTTTGGAATAATGTTCGACCCATCTCTCCAGTTGTTCCTTCTTGTCGGTAAGTTCTTGGCCGTTTTCTGTCTTGATGGGGGTACTTTTTGAAATGGTTGGTCCTAGTGCAACTTTAATCTTTTCATACATGTTTCTGGAGTCTCCTGCATCAGAGGCCGATTGAATTTCAGAGCATAAGTTGGTCCAGTACTCATTGGCGCATTTTCTTGTTTCACTTTGAACCTTTGCCTTGATGTGTTTGAATTTGTCTTTGTTGCTTTGCGAGCGATCTTTCTTGTATTCAAGCATCATTTTCCTCTTTTCTTCTAACAGGGGAAGAAGTGTGGTGGAGTTTTCTCCAACCCAATCATGTCTGAAAGATGGCTTTGTACCATAAGCTGTTGAGGCACTGTTATATATGTTGGTCTTAATTGTGTTCCATGTTTCATCCACGCTTGGTGATTCCATATCATTTACCGGGATGTTACTAAATTCTCTTGTGAAAGCGTTCTTACAGTCTTCTTGTTTTGCTTTTGTAATGTTTAATTTGGGTTGTCGTTTCGTGATGCTCCTAAATATTCTCATTTGCTTTGTATGCATTTTGCTGATCACAAGGGCGTGGTCTGTATCGCAGTCAGCGCTGTGGAAGCTCCTTGTTGATTTAACCGTGTTCAGATCTTTCCTTCTGGTGATAATCAAGTCCAATTGATGCCAATGTCCTGATCTTGGGTGTTGCCACGTAACTTTCTTTGAGTCATTCAATTTGAAGAAGGTGTTGGTAATGCACAAGTCATTTTGTGAACAGAATTCCAGGAGACGCTGTCCATTTTCGTTAATTTTGCGTACGCCGTGGTGTCCTAGGCAAACAGGCCAAGACTGATGGTCCGCGCCAACTCTTGCGTTGAAGTCTCCTAAGAGAACTACTGATTCGTTTTTCGGAATGGTGGCATACATTTCGTTTAGCATGTTGTAGAACTGGTCCTTATCGTCTGCTGATGACATAAGCGTTGGTGCGTAAACACAGATTATGTTGGTGTGACCAGTTTTTGTGCGTAATCTTAGGGAAATGAGTCTTTCAGACTTTCCAGTGGGTGTGTTGATGGAACTGAGCAGGCGATTGTTGATGGCAAAGCCAACACCATGACGACGAGGTTGGTTCGAGTCAAGTCCTTTCCAAAAAAATGTGTAATGTTGCTCTTTGAGTGTACCAGTATCTGCCAGTCTGGTTTCTTGTAAAGCTGCGAGGTCCACTTTCAGCCTAAGCAATTCTTTGTCTATTATTGCAGTTTTTCTTAATGAGTCGTTCTTTGTCATATCGATGTTTTGGTCAAGTCCAGGGCACATGGTCCTAACGTTCCAAGTGCTAATTTTTATTTGGTTTTTTCGTTTTGAGCGAGGTACATCATTTACATCAACTTTTCGATTTTTGATCTATCCCCATGTACCCAATGAGGCAGGCAGATGTGGCGGGTCGGCACCCAACTGGGTGAGGGCTGCTCAGCTTAAGGCGGCCGGTAGCTGATCAGTGTAACTAAATAGTCACTCCCACCGATAGAAGAGGCCCCTGGCGCCTTCCCCTTCGCCAATTTGGGAAGACTTAAAACCTGTAACTGCCCCTCCCCTTGTTGTTTTCATGGCATTACCCATGACAGAGTGACATCTCCGTGTTGACATAGAGCTGTGAGAGCATTACCCATGACAGAGTGACATCTCCGTGTTGACATAGAGCTGTGAGAGCTTTTTTGGCATGGGTTTTGTACACTGTATTTGCCCAGGTTGGCAGTGTTCTCCCTCTGTATGCTGCATTAGCCTGGGCAAAAAGTATGGAACCTGTGCCTAGCCCATTTTGCACAGACCCCCTCTCTTCTCCACAGATTTAATCCAAAGGAAAGGCATAGCTAATTAATAAGCCCATGATATATTATTATATCCTAGTTTGTGGGAGTCTTCTATTTTTAGTGCTTAAGTTGTGTGTGTGTATGGGGGGGGGAGGGGTTCTTAGAGCTTGTGCAGGCCAATCCACCAAGGGACAACCGGAAGCAGATTTCGGTATCACTGCGAGGGTTAGTCTAATTATTGTCTATTCAACCTCAGGAGACTTCAGGCAAAAACCAAAACCAAAAGTACTCAAGTTTGTGACCTACTATTTGCTGATGATTGTGCACTTCTGGCACACGATGAGGATAGCATGCAAAACTGTGTTGATAAGTTCTCTAGTGCCTGTGACAACTTTGGCCTCACAATAAGCACAAAGAAGACGGAAGTGCTCCATCAGCCTACTCCAGACGACAAGTATCCTGTGACCCCAAATATCAAAGTCCATGACAGTCTTCTGAAGGTGTCGGAGAACTTCACCTATCTTGGCAGCACACTGTCTTCCGCGGCTCGTGTTGATACTGAAATTCTCTCAAGAATCAGCAAAGCCAGCTCTGCATTTGGCAGGCTTCGAAAGAGAGTATGGGATGTTGCCGGCATTCGCACAGACACTAAGCTGAAAGTGTACAATGCTGTGGTCCTTCCCACCCTACTCTATGGGGCTGAAACCTGGACAGTGTACCAATCGCATGCCAGAAAGCTAAATCACTTTCATCTGGCCTGCCTTAGAAAGATCCTAAGGATCAAATGGCAGGATAAAATTCCAGACACTGAGGTCCTCAATCGTGCCAAGGAATTGAGCATCTTCTGCCACCTGAAAAAAATTCAGCTACGTTGGGCAGGACATGTTGTCAGAATGCCCGACTCCAGACTCCCTAAGCAAATCTTCTTCTCTGAGCTCTCCAATGGAACGAGGAATGTTGGGGCCCCAAAGAGACGTTACAAAGACACTCTCAAGCAATCACTGACGGCCTTTGCCATTGATGTGAGTGAGTGGGAAAAGCTCTCGCTTGATCGTGCAAATTGGAGGGCGGCCCTTACCAGAGGCAGCAAAGCATGGGAAGCTGACAGAGTCCAGCAGGCTATCAAAAAAAGAGAACGGCGCAAGGAAAGGCCCAGTGGTACTGAACCAACGGAGCACTCTTGTCATTTATGCGGAAGGGTCTGCAGGGCAAAAATAGGACTTATCAGTCACATGAGAAGCCATAAGTCATGAAAGAACAGTCTTTCCATTCTGTCCTCTGTGTCCTTTAGTTCTCATTATTGTCCATGTGTTGAAATTCTCAACAATTTCTGTTCTTTATTCCTCTGGTGTTGTTAAGGTCATCATCATACCTGATGGACGAACTATTATTATTATTATTATAATAATAATGCAACTATAGAAAGACAGTCCAAGCCGTTCATAGTTCACCTTTGCAATGCCGACTCACAAAGCCGGGCTCACATGTAAAACAATTGCCATTGAATGGATTACATGTGTTGTTTGCACAATGGTCCGGACAGGTCTTGGCACAATTCGGCCCGTAAAGGCCAGCATCACAAACTGTAGAAAATACAAATGAATTCGAATTAGCACCATGTCCATGACTTAACATTATAGCAAATGTGCCATATTGAGCGGGCTGCCCATATATGATCTATTGTTAGAATTAATGAAATGTGTGTAGGTGGTTGGGGGGGGGGGGGGGAGGGGGAGTATATTTTTGCAAAGCCGCACGTTTGCAGCGTAGTGAAAGAGCGAATGGGGGCAGAAAGACAGAGACAGAAAAAGGGAAAGAATGAGAGGGAGAGAGGGAGAAAAAATGTGTGTGCGTGAGAGAGAGAGAGAGATATAGAGAAGAGAGATGGGGTAGTCAGAGAGAGTGGAGAGAGAGAGGGGGGTGAGAATGAGAAGAAGAGAAAAAGTGTGTATGTGAGAGAGAGGGGGGGGAGAGAGAGAGAGAGAAAGAGGGGGGGATAAAGAGCGAGTCAAGGGGGGGGGGGGTGTTATAAGGAATTGGGATGAGAGAGGAAACGAGAGAAGGAGAGAGTTTAAAAACTACATTATCAATGCACTGTCCTTTAGAACGATAGAAAGAGAAAGAAATGGAGAGAGAGAAAGAATGAGAGAGTAAAAAATATTAATTAGATAATCAATGCACTGTCACCTTGGTCACAGCGTTCCCCTTGATAGCCAGCCTTACAGCTATAACATTTAGCAGATTCTGGCTCACAAGCATGCCAACAGTTTGCTGGACACTTTAGAAGGCAGAACAGGCCATAGACGCCTTGAGGACATGGAAATAAGCAGGCCCCCGTGATAGATGAGCACATTTCCCCAGGCCTGCCAGGCACTGCTGCACATGCACAAGGGTGTTCGCACTCCAGACCCCAGTTTCCATTGGGGCAAACATTTTCTGGAAAACACAGTGCCGGATTTAAGCTCCGTTTTCATGTGTACAGAAACGGAAACGGTAATGGAAACATCAAAAAGCCCTTCCAGTAGTGAATAAAGAAGAGAGAAAGAATAAAGAAGAGATCTGAGGGGGTCCAGACAGTTCTGGATTAACCATTAAGCAAAATAAGCAAGTGGGGCATCAAAGGAAGGGGGCGGGGGGCACCATATAAAGTGTTCATTGCTGGATTTACCATGGAAAATACGGCGCAAAGCTGCAAATGGTGCAGCTGAACGAGGGTCCACTAAAAGGGCCCCCACAATAAAGGAAAAATTTAAAGTACTCACATTATTTACACGCGCACAATTTGTGAATATATTATGGTGAGAAAAGGAATAGTTCGTCTCGGTATTCTGTGTCTCGGCCTCTACTTTGAATTCGCTATTATAGAAAGCAGCAAAACTCACCACCCCACATTTCAACCTCGCAGAGTGACAGCTCCTGGCGGTGGTGCAAAGTTGTAGGGTGCGGCTGGATAGTGGCGCTCACGACGTGGTGTTGTGTGAGGACCGTGACCGTAGCTGTCGAGCGGGAGGGGAACATGAAGAAGTGCTCAAACACTTGTTGGCCCAGGTCGTTGTAGAGGGACAAGCAGTAGACCTGCACACTGCTGCCACCTGAAGACAGTGCTAGTTATCAGGCTAGGCGCGCATATGAGACTTCAGTTGCATTACAGTCGCGTCTCATTCTTTTTTTTTTTAAACTAAACGAACGAATAGAGATGCCCATACAAGCTTGACTCGAGGTTACTGAAGAGTACAATGATTTTAACAGAAGCGGCACAAGGCAGGAATACGTCATCAATTTTGACCTTTACCCTGCGCCATTTTTTATGAGATCGATGGTTTGTAAGTTGTAGGCAACCGAACAACGATGTTCTACTTGACATATTGATAACACGGAAACGTTCTCCCTTGAATATATTTCAGAATTCAGTATCACTATTGTGTGCTGAGGAACCAACAGGAGCATGAAACCCGGACTACAACTGCAACACGACAGCGAGCCGCAAGTGCGCGCCTGGCTTAGCAATCTAATTCACAGCTGGAGATAAATTGAATAAATCGGACGACCCTCAAAAAAAGTTATGTATGTGGGTAGAGCAGCATTTCTAAACTGGGGCGGGAGAGGGTAGGCTTTCTCAGGAATTTCTGAGGAGGGGCAGAATACCAATGGCATTTCATAATGAACACCACTGTCAAAGTACAAAGTTGCTTTTGTTTGCTAACGCTATTGTTTGGGGTTGTCCCATCAGTGTGGCTAGGGTTTTGTAGATGTTTTTTCATTGACCTTTCACAGTGTGAAAGTATAAAGTTGTTTTTATTTGCTAACTCTCTTCATCAGTGTAGCTAGAGTTGTTGTTTTTTTTTAGTGAAATTTCACGCGCGAAAGAATGAAGCTGCTTTTATGCTAACAGCTCTTGTCCACAGCATCCGCCTCGATATACTTTTTTTTTTTTTTTTTTACGGAAAGTGACGAATGAAAAAGTAAAACGCTCTTTCCTCAGCATGCGTTCCGCTCGCCCCTCGCCGCTATAAAGGCAATTTAAAGATTGTTTTACTCTTTCATACGGCATTTTCGGGGGGGGGGGGGGTTGGGGGGTGGGAGCGGAGTGGACAACAACAGTAACTTTGTTGACCGGTGTTTGCTGGCGCTAAAATGTCAATCCTTCTTTACCACATACCTGCAGTCACGTGTATTGTATGGACGATATGGGGCGTGGAGAAATTTATAAACCAAGTCGGGCGCTGGTCCCCGAATGTGTTTGAAATTGAGCAGTTGCCAGATGGCTGTCCGTCCACAGAGCTCCTGGCGTCGAAGCCAGCCGACATGATGCCGGTTTGGTTGATGTCTTGTCTCAGTGCCACATTGCGACCTGTGGAACATGGTGTGTTCTTACCTTGTCACCGTGACTACGACACAGCGTACCCTACAAGCATGACTGTACGGCTGTAAATACTCGTGACTCAACAATGGGTCCAACTTCCACAGTACTACTACTGTAACATAATCAACGATTTATTGATGTAGGCAAAATGTGTTATGTAACATAAATAATAGGACACTCTTTAGCATACATGTGCGTGAGTGGACACGTAGGAGATTGAAGCAGAAAAAAAGGACATTAGAAACTGAGTGACAATGTTCAATAGAGGCGTTTGAATTTGAGTGTGCATTTGGAGTGAGCACGTTGACACGATAACGATCATATTGTGCTAGGGTCCAAGACGATATTATACAGAATACATCGGATTGAGACCCTACCAGAAGCGCCCACCAACCACCTGCTCAGTAGATGACATGTACCAGAGAGTATGGATGTCTATGCACACACTCTCTGGGTGCACAGTTAATATCGGGAAGAAAGAAAACAAAAAAACTTACCCATGCTGATGTAAAGTGAGCAAAGAGTTTTCACCCCTGCTCCACGGAGATTTAACAGCTGGAGTGGTTTGTCCCATCCACAATACAGATCAATTCTTTTCTGGTTAACTCTAGATGTTCGAAGGGTCGCACAGGACTCATTTCTGTTTATCGTTACGGCAAATTCATCAGCATGAACTGTTGAGTAAGATTGCCAAATTATTAGTAAATTTTGGGGATTATATATGTTTGAGGTATCACGTCCATTAGGCTGCCTCTTAACTGGGGGAGATGCAATTGAATCGTCCGTCATTCGAATTATTTGTCGTAGCAGCTGCTGCTGCTGGTGGTGTTATTTGTTTTATGTTTGTTGTTATTGCTTTTATTTATTTAATTATTTATTGTTGCTGTTCGGCGGTGGGGGTGTCCACCCTTTTGCTTTATGTTATGAAATTAAACCATATGCAATATGTCTATTATAAGAGCGAACACATCCTCCGACTAGGGTTCGGGGTCGTATACTCGGAAACGAAAGGATGCAAGCCGTGCAGGCATATCGTTCCATCCGATATCTCTCCTTCTCTTCAAAATAATTTTTTTTAAAAACAAACCGCATAATCTGTCATGGTAAAATGGAAAATCTTTGAAGGTCAAATGGACTTGAGTAGGAAATCATGTATTTGCGAGGAAAGGGTAGCCCCCAGAGTAAACAACAAAGTCACCAAAACCAAGAGCTTACCTATCGATTTTGAGACTAGCCTCATCCAACTGACAGCTACTGTCACAGTGGCAGAAGACGTCAAGCTGACAGTTACTTCGGTGGTGTTGACGGGGTCAGGGTTACATGTACTATCATCAGCGTCAACCAACCAGTCTGGCGCTAAACTGATCAATTGAGTTTCACTTGCCAGGTCCTCTGTAGTGAGTGAGAAAGAGAGAGAGAGAGAGAGAGAGAGAGAAGCGGGCAGGTGAGAGAATATGAGACAAAGTGAAATAGAGAGACGAATGATGATCAGAGACAGAAACCAACGGGGAGGGAAGAGTGCATGACTGCGTGTGTTAGAGAGAGACAGAGACAGAGAAAGAAGAGAGGGAGAGGGAGAACCAGAGATGAAGAGGTAAAGGCGTGGAAGCTCAGTGGCCATTCATTTAAGAGTCAGTGTTGATTTCGTAACATAATTGCCTCACCCCCTTCTCTTTGTGCGAGCGGACGGCCATTCGAATATTGAATGCCCATAATAAAGTTTGAGAACATTAAATGGAATTTCACAGGAACTAATCGACTCTTTCATTGGAGATATTTATGATGCTTAAACATGTATGATTTAACTTCATTTGCTAAAAAAAAAAAAAAAAAAATGAAACTAGATCTAGATCTATACGTTTCAATTTATAACCAAAATTGAAAAACGTTGGTTTCCCAGAAACCCCTCACTTCTGTCCCTTTACATACGCTTTTCGTACACTGAAGGCGCTAGCTCCTATTCCCCAGTCCCCAAAAATCGAAGCATACCTACTTTTGCGTCTGATTCTGAGTTTGAGATAGCACAATTTACGCGATAACGCCCGCACTGTCCTAGGAAGAAGAAAGACGAGAGACAGAATTATAGCAGAATGACAGGACAGAGGGAGACCCAACCAGAACCACTGACTACCCGTACACGTACTGTATGCGAGGCTCCTAACTGTACATACCCACTTACTATACTGACAGGCAGGACCAAACCACCCTGGCTTACAACCAACTCCGGATGAACAGTCACCTCCAGGCATGCATTTGTCATCCGTGCAGTGGCACTTGAACCGACAGCGAGAACCAAACCAGCCCACGGTACAAGCTTTTGAACAGAAACAAAAGAATTATTATATTTACTTGTCCATGAGCGGTATTAACAGTGAATGTCAACAACAGGTAAGTCAGACCAGCATGTAGTGGTTGAAGTGTCCCCGGGAAGGCGCGGGGGGTGGGGGGGGGGAGGGTTGTTGGGAGGCGGTCGCAACAAGACCGGAAGCCATGATACTTCGACTTTCTCAATTTCATGCCCTCTCAGTGACCCAGGACCCAGTTTCCGTTTTTGTACTTTTTTTTTTTTCAAGTTGAGACAAAAATCTAGAAATTGCTGGATTTTTAAACCAGATCTGGGTCTGATGAACTATGGTAAACTCATTAACGGCTTTTGGAATTAGAAATCTATCATTACTGGTTTGCTGGGCCCTAAAATCAGATCTTGTGTAGGAGATGGCCGATCAAGTTTTAAAAGTTAACATTCTGCTTTGGTTAGGATTGTGAAATCGTTTGAGCTCACCAGCCCTGATCTTCTAAGTTTGAAATCTGCCAAGGTAATCTAACAGGATGCCAGTTCTTTTCCGTAATAAAAAAAAAAAAGGCACCCTAAATAAATCTAGCTAGGTCTAGATCTAGATCTAGCGGATCTGCTGTGAAACTAGCAAAGCTTAAGCTTCGGGACCCCTCCGGGATTAGGGACCCGTAATCCCAGAAGGGCTCTGAAGAAACTTTCTAATGAGTGACTTTTGCATTGGGTGTTGCCCTATTGTTGTTGGTTGCGAGAGGGCCCCATAACAGTTCTAGCTTCATGGCCCCAAAATGTAGGTCCGCCACTGTAGATGACAGATCTAGACTAGACCTAGATCTAGCAAATATAAGTAGGCCTGCTGGCCCGTTGTGATTCACAAATGTCCAGTCATCTCTAAAACTTACTCGGCACTTACTCTCACAGAAATTTGGTACCAGTTCCAGAGCAAGCAGAAGGAATATCATTTGCAATAAATCATTTGGTTATGCAAAAGAGAAGACTTAATATGATAACCTCCGTCAGCTGGAAGGAAACATTTTTGATGAGCTATAGGCTAATGAATATAATTATAAAGACAACTCATAAAATCATGACGTCACATGCCGCTTTCTAGATAAGCTAGAGAGTATGCATGTTATGAAACCAGAGAGTATACATGAAACTAAACAAAGTTTGACTAGAAAGTAAGAATCGAACAAAAATTCATCGTTGAACCACTAGTGTCTTCATGTCTTTCGGCAGCGATGCGCTTATTTGTGCTCGAGATCTAACCATCTATCCGCGTCCATACGTGTTAGGAAGTCGGGGACCGACATAAGTACATCACCACTTGGATGTCGAGGGTTTTCTTCCTCTGATGATCTTGTCCTCTCCAAGTATCTAATTTTATTATTTTTGTTATTATTACTATTATTATTGTAATTAAGAAAACTGAAATTATTTCCCTCTTTCTCAGTTTTTCTTTTTCTCTTACTTTCTTCACCTAGGCCTATTTATTAATAGTCATCAGTAGGCCTAATTCATTTGCTTTTGTTGGTCAATTCACAACTTCACATGCGAGACAGATGAAAACAAGCACACAAAAAAATTGTCTTCTGATTTTAAGTTTAAATAGATTGAATTCAGACCTATGATGTTGTTGTTGTTGTCTCCCTTAACCCCTTGCGGTGTCGTCGGGGCGCCGCCTTGATGCACTGTACACCTCCCTCCTCCATTTCTCTCTGTCGTGGGTGAGGGCCTGGGTCTCTGCAAAGGGCTTGCCTGTCCACTCTGAGATGTTATCCGCCCATTTTTTCTTCTGTCTGCCTCTCTTTCTGCTGCCCTTAACGGTTCCTTGTAGGATGGTCTTTGATAAGCCATTGGATCTTGTTGTGTGGCCATACCATTTCATCTTTCGTTTCTTGACTATGGTGAGTAGATCGTCGTGGGGGCCAATATGTTGTTGGATGCTCTGCCGGACTCGTTCGTTGGTAATATGGTCCAGGTATCCAATGCCGAGGATGTTTCTGTAGCATTTCATCTCAATTGCTTGAATCTTTCTTTGCAACTCTGCAGTGAGGGTCCATGTTTCACATGCATACAGAAAGATAGACAGTACCAGTGCATGCATGAGTCGGATCTTGTACTTCATGGTGATGTTTTTATCCCTCCATATTGGTCGCAGTTTTGCCAGTGCGGTCATGGTTTGTGCAGATCTTGCGAGGACCTCCGCGCGCGATCCGTTGTCCGAGATGATAGCCCCTAAATACTTGAATTGATTGACCATTTCAAGTTTAGTTCCTTGAACCGAGATGTTGTGCGTGAAGGTGCCATACTCATTTGTCATCATTTTCGTTTTTTCAGCGCTGATCTCCATTCCGTACCTTGTTGAGGTGTTGTCAAGGTGATTGATTAGTCTTGTAAGTTCTTCTTCATTCCCAGCTAGCCCATCTATGTCGTCTGCAAATCGGAGATTTGTGATGGTTCTACCTCCGATGCTAACTATGATGGTTCGGGGGAAATCTAACTCTATAAAGGCAGCAACCTTGAATGGCTTGATGTGTGCCGGTTGTGAACCAGTAAAGAGAGAGAACAATTATATTGGTGATCCGGTTACAAAATTGGAGCTCTTTCAAGCTTGCGAATCTTTTAGGTCCACAAGCAATGCAAAACAAATCTATGCGGCTCCCTACTTGCTCTTAGAGAACAACGAAATCACTGGGGACAAAGAGAGACACTGAAATACTTCAAATGTAAAGAACTAAAAGAGTTTATAAATTTTTATTACAGAAAATGAAATGCCATTTTTGATGCTCAATAAAAGTTCGAAAATAATAGCAGAGTGGCTCCGTAAACGTTGCCCTATCAACACGAAGGCGTTCTTCCTGTCGGAACCTGTTGAAAACTGGATTTCTCTTTAAAATGTCACGAATATCCTCGACATTTGACAAAAACATTGGATTGACATCTGCATCTAAAGCTGCTGGAGGTTCGTGCATATCTTAGAAGTTATCTTCATTTGGATTTCTATTTATTAATGAAAAGTGCACTGTCCAAAGCATAAGCCAGGTCAGAACAAATGTGCGTGTGCACCCGCGACTTCAAACTGCCAGTTGCATGAGTAGATCGTGGCATGATCTAGAGATCTAGATCTTGATCTACTGAGTTATTGAAAGTAGTGGAGTTTACGGGCGCGGTAGGGTGCATGCACTTGTATGTGGGATATTATTTTTAAAGAACTACTTCACATAGAGACTGATATTTTGTTGCAACATACGGATCAAGTCTGACTTGTGTATACTTGTTGATGTTATGATTATGCCAGTGGCTGAGACACCGTGCCTGCCCTGCATTGCCCGTCATTATTCAGAGTCTCCTTCTGTAAATTCAGATTGCGACCTTGAAAAATTTATTATTAAGTGTTTCAGTTGATTAAGACTTCTTTAAAGTGACTTTGCAATCACTTCAAGACTTGTGCATAAAATGCATGAAAAAGAAAAGGTCCTTGAATAAAAAACACATATTACTCTGCTTTAAATTAGGTTTGAATTCACTTGCTTAGGGCCAAACATTATGACACATTTAATGTATACCCATTTAGTATTGCTAAACAGATTTTGGTTTGTTGAAACATGCAAGCTATATATACTTTGATCACTTTTTCCTTCCACACAATATCATTTTATTATTAATGCACTGCCATGCATGATAGTTGATGTTTTAGACCAGAACCTCATCCTGCATTTGTTCATATGAATGAAAACTAAATGAGGTTGTCATTTTAGCAAGGGCACTGCATGCTGGAGGTGTTTCAGGCACTCCTGTTTGGTACATTCATTGATTTGATTTAATCTTTGTGCATGCATTGCAGATGCGTCAGTAGGAGTTCACTCTGCGTGAAATGTAAGAAATTTCCCATTATGTTTTCACACTGCAAAACAAGTGAAAAAGAGGCATCAGTGACATTTGCACATTATTTTTTCTTTCAATTATAGCAGAAAATTTCTAGCATTTAACAAGACAAGACGAGGACATTGAAAATTTTATATTTAAGACCAGCATTCTTGACTGTGGAGCTCGTGAATCTTAAAATACAACAAAGGTGTGCATGTGATAAGGAAAAGCATCAGAGCTAACACAAAATGATGGCAGATAGGATTTCGCAACCAGTTGGTACTCAAACCCCTGATGTTCATGAATGGAGGCAATCCTTAAGGTCTCCAAGCCCTGGAGGTGGCCCCAGGTCAAACCGCAGCAAAGAAAGAGAGGTCACAAAAGGTTTACGATCTCGTACCCCCTCTCCAGCTCATCCGTGGAATGCCAGGGGTAGGCAGTCAGTGAGATCACCAAGTCCTTCAGCTTATGGTCCTGTCAAAGGTATATAATTGCTCACAACTGATTTTCAAAAACCATCTCTAGATTAAGTAAATATTGTGTTATTTGTGTAGATGAATATTTTAGTCCATCCGTCTTGATTGGGTGAATGATCTTCAAATATTTTTTGCAGTCTTGACCTAATTTGTCACTGAAGTTGCATCAATAATATCAATAAAAAAAAACAAATAACATAATTTAAGATCATCAGAGTTCTTGGATCCTTGTACTCTATTTAATATCCAGTGTCTGCCCTGCTGACCACTGACCCATAGGCATCAAATTAAGGGCCTTGATAATGAGTTGATATCTGGAAAGAAAAAAAGAAAGAAAGAATAGGAAGGAAGAAATCACTTTTTCATCAGTTTTTTTTTCTGTTTTTCATTTTGTTTGTTTGTTTCTTTTTTTTTTTCTTTAGTGTGAGGAAGAAAGATTCATGTGAATCTACTAAACTGATCAAGAGCAGTTATCACCTTTTTGAATGAAGAAAACTTGTCACTGCCTCTGGCTTGGTTGAGTTCTCTATTAGCTTCTGAACCAAAGATATTGAGGTTTGCCAAAAAATGCTTTTCCTTATCATGCGGACGCCTTTATTGCAGTTTTTTTTCCCACGTTTTTGACAATCAGTGTTACGAAAGTTTACATACATTGGAATGAAGTATTGATTTGTTTGGTAACAAACATCTGAATGTGGCAGTGTTTCCATTTTAAGTAGCCAATACTTTTTCTCATCTTTTTCAGGTGCATATTTGACATCTGTGCCCACTAAATCAGCCATGAAAAGAAACACTGTGGCAAATGGGTTGAGGAAAAGTACAGGCAGCAGCCTGACAGCTGATCTCAGCATGAGTGGGTGAGTTTAGCTGTATCTGTTTGGGAGACGAGACATCAACAATTATAGCAGCATGCTTACCATCAGAGCGTAAGATTTTCCACGGGTTGCTAGAGCATCTTGGTTTTCATACTTCAGCCTTTGAAGTATTTTGACTAAATAAACATATGTAATAAGTTATATGTACACTATATATGCATAACATTGCTCCTCTGACGTAGTGCTGTGTAAGAATGTTGATTTCCATGTAACTATTTCAGTGGAGCTTTCTACAAGTCATTAAGTATGCATATATAATACTGATGAGCTGCATGGTTCAGATGGAGTTCAGTTATTTTGAGAATTTTTTACTTTGAGCCCTGACAATATTTTTTTTCCCACAATCTCCAACTCACTTATCTTCAGTCATCAACTTCTTGTGTGTGAAGCAAAGATGTTGATTACACAGCAGGTATTTTCTCAGAAAAGGCATTACAGTTCTAAACTCCAAAACTCCCCTGAACAGCAACCACATTGGTGGCAGCAAAAGGATGTCTATTCACTAACACAACTGTTTCTTTGACCGCCTGATAAAAGCATAGTGAGAGCTTTGCATAACTTATACATGTTACGAAGGTATTTGTTTCTTTGTTGCATAATTATTGGTAATTCCAGTTAGACAATGAGATCTGCCATATATGATATCAGATCTTTGATAGTTTGGTTTTTGTAGTCAAAAGAAATCCGTAGGCAACTGACATGTTAAAATATTTCAAAAACATGCAGGACTCTTATGCAGGACTTGGAACAAAGTTGAAATAGAAATGTGGCAAAAAGTGAAAAGCTTGTACGTTTTCTGCCCTTTCATTTCTGTTGTAACATTTCTTTAATGTTTATTTCTAACTTGGGGCATTACAATATACCTTTCCTTTATTTATTTTTTTTCTGCCACATTTTAACTTTATCAATGTTGTTAGCAAATTTGCCATTGGAAAAGTTTCAAATATATATAATATTATTTCATATTGAGTTTATCATTATTCTTTGTATTTCAGAAAACTGAATAAGTCAGTGGGTGAACTGGCCAATATTGAAGCAGAATACATAAAAAATCTCCAGCAACAAATTTACTTCCTTGAGCTGGAAGCAAATTATCTGTATCCTTTCAGATGGCAAAAGTTGTTTTTTGGGCAGCTTTAGGCTCAGGTCATGTTCTTTGATAATATGATGTTACACTTTTTTCATGTAAATCCTGGAAATGCGAATGTTATTATACTTGTTTTGACTGCAGTTCTCTTGCATGGTAATGAAAATACAGTGTTGTGGTCTTTGAAATTTATATAAATATATTCAACAATTTAACTCTGTTTGGCATTTTATTTATGATAGACATTTTGTACACATGAAAAATATTTTGTATGCAAAAAGCAAAGATACCAGGGAATCATGTCCAACCAAAACTTCAGATTTTACTGAAATCACTTGTGGTCAATGAAAGATTTTTCTTTTTTCCATTCTGTCTTTGACAGAGACTGAAAAGTTTATGACTTTTAAACATGAGATTAAAAGTCATCTTTTCACACTCTGAATGTCCATCAAGCTTTTGTTTTTCCTGAGTATGCCTGTGTATTGTGTGTGTGATTTACATGATATAAATGTTGAAAAATGCTTAGACCCTAGACAGTAACAGGATGAAGAGCAGTTATAAATGCTATGTATTATTATTATTACATTGGACCTTAATCAGTGCATTAGACGTGAACAGGCTCGGAAAGCTACAGAAATGCATCCTCAGATGACGAATGAAGCAGAGAAAATGCTGGCCAAACTGAGGGTAAGTAGACAAAAATTTTATTGTCAAGAATTTGGGGCTGATTAGGAGTCAAATTAACTTCAGATTAAATTGCAGTAGAGTGGTTGGAGTACTGCTCTTTGATAACATTCTAAATCACACAAAAACATTTCTTCACCTGATAGTGTTAATTCTGTGTGGGAGAAGATGTGTTATTTGAGGCTGCAGTATTGTTTGCATGGGACATTATAAATTGAGTGCCATCTTTCTGTCACTAGTCCCAACCTCCCTTCTTTGAATAGTGATCTGTCTTTGGAACTGGTGTTGTGGAGCTGAGTTTGCTGAGCGGAAAGGAACATATTGTGCAGTCTGAATGTATACATGGAAACATTTCCAAACCAATACATTATATAGTGTTATTCAACTTGTAGTAACCTATTGTTTACTGAAATGTAATTTAATACAGCACAATATGTGAACAATGCTTTGAAGTAGGAACATTTTATTGGCTCATTTTGTGTTGTTTGATGGGATTGACAAAAATTTACATGATAACCCTATTTTGAACCTGGGCTGCTATACTTTGCTAGGTAATTTTCATTCAAGTCTTCATTGGTAGTGCGACTTACAATTCATGTTAGTGAGCAATAGGTGAAGGTAACCTTGCATTGATATGGTTAAAGACAGTGTGTCATACTGCACTGATTGCATTTTGCAAAATATCTTGGCATTTGTAACATGGAAACTAAGTTATATTTGTGGCTACTAAAATTATTGCATTGTCAATCTATGTACAGGAGATGCAGATTGAGATGGATAAGATGGAATGTGAGTTGAAAAGAAAAGATTCCAGCATTGGTGTGCATACCACAGAAAAACAGAGGCTGGATGAGCTTTTGCAGCTGGAGAAAGGTACCACAAAAATATATTCAGTCCTTTATGGAGTGATTATTTGGGACATGTGGCCAAATTTGATTTTATTTGCAGAGTGAAGTTTTCAGAAAATATAAGATTAGGATTAGGCTGGACAAGTTGGCCACATTGACCTTTTCACCAGTGAAACGGGCATGGTAATGTTTTTAGAAATTGGCCATAGATTCAGATCTGGTCACTAAAATTGAATTTTGAGAAATCTTCTTTCATCTTTGCTTCTTGGCAAAACCACTACAGATAGACAAATTTAACTATCATTCTCAAACTTGGCAAGATCAAATTTGAGGAAAAATCACATGGTTGTCATGGCAATGGTCACCATCTTGAATTTGGTTCTCAAATAGGATAAAACTTCAGTATTAACTTCAAAATTCTTATCATAATCACCTTTGATATCTACGTACATACTGTAGCACCCTGCTGCCGTCATTAATATTATATATCGAGCACATTAAATATTAGCATATTTTTCAATAATTCAATTCAAGAAAATCGTCAAAGAGACAAGAGGCTTTTGACAGAGGAGTTAGTGACCATGAAAAAAGATAAAGATCGACTGGAACGAGAGCTTGCCAGGAAAGATGAACAAGTTGTGGATGCCAAAGCAGAAGTTGACAGAAGTGCCCTGGCTTTGAAGAATGCAGAGACAAAAATTAATACATTGAAAGCCCAGGTAAATGTCGGGCACTCTTGGGAAATGGTCACTCGGCACTTTTGAAACAGAGCCAAAAACAGGTGGATGGTGTCTTCCCGGCCCTGTATCAGTTTCCAGCTTATTTCTCAATCATTTCTTTATGCCTGGGCAAAAGGATTTTAATGAATTCCACCTATAAATATGTTGTTGTTTTTTTTTCATCTTTTCTAATCCAATCTAATGGTCTTTTTAAATTTACATAGACTTTAAATGCGTTTTTCTCAAAAGTGACATTTCCTACTGCGCTGCCTTGAAATAGCCATAGCTTTGTCAATTTTCAACACTTTTACATGAAAAGTAAAGCGCATTTTCCCAGGACAGTTCGTACTTTCAATTTTGAAAATATTGGCAGTGTGGACCTTTTGCTTAGAGCGCCTCACATATAGACTGATTTTCCCATCAAAGAAATAGGTAACTTTTAAGACAAGGATTAAAATTTTGGATAACCAGAAAACCTGATGTTTATCAGCAGATAATAAATACTCTGGTTGAATAGAATATTATGTGTAATATTCTTCTCATTTCAAAATTGTGTTTCTTGTTCTCTGCCTATGAATCATGTAATGAACTGGATTTTGCTGGTGTGATTCTGTGCTTTTTCCAAATACTTCCTCAATTAGATACTTTGCTTAGTGACTCGCAAAGTTTTACAGAGGCTATTATTCATATTGTTACACTTGCTTGAATTGTTGGTTGTTGGCAACTGACTTGTTCAAATATCAATGACTGTTTAGCGTCCTCTGGCATAAAATAGCGAGTACAATGAAGGGTTACTCATTTATCTTATCTCTCATTCCCTATGCAATATTCCAACAGCTGGAGCAGAGAATTGAACAACACAATCTTACCCAGTTAGCACTGGAGGAAAAACGTGCGGAACTACTCAGCACCGAGACGCAGCTGCGGGAGACAGAAGAGAAATATTTGGCGAGCACAATCACTGTCAAAGACAAGCTGACTGAGGATCTGAGAGTGAGAAAACTAACATTTTTTTTTACCTTTTTTGGTGTACTGTCAAAGACAAGCTCATTTAGCATTTGAGAATGAGGAAACAGACCTTTTTTTTTTCTCATTCACTGCCCAAAAACACTCAGTATTTTTAAGTAAAAAAAAGTTTAACATATTTTTTTTTTAATGTTTTAAAATTTATTTGATTTTTATTTTGTACCCACTCTTAATTCTTTCAGGATTAGAGATGAGAAATTTTAATCTTGGTTTATTTTTACTACCATTTTCATCAGATGGATTATATATTTTGTAATTTGCACTATGGTTGATTAGATAAGATAAGATAAGATAAGATATGACTTTATTATCCTGTTTCCAGGAAATTTGCTGTCACAGCATCAGTAACAGTACAACAGCAAATACAATATCTAAGACCTACAAGTCTTTAACGCACACCACACACACACACATCGCTCACACAGCATTACCAACAAGTAAGAACATTGCTCACACACACACACAAAAACACACACACTGTAAGAACAATCCATTAGGAAAAACTAACAACAGCATATTACATCAGGAAACACTGCTACTTCGAATTGCAGATGGCAAAAAAAGATCGTCTATAGCACTCTCTGTTTGTTTTTAAATACAGTATTCGTCCACGATTAGACTCTAAAGTCATGACAGCCCTAGGTCTTTTTACCATGTCAGTGATACTTTTTTTTTCTTTTGGCTAACTTGACCAAGAAAATGGTGTCAAAGTAAACTGATGAATACTTTTCATTGCTTTGTGTCAAATTTGTTAGGATGAGATTCGCCTGTTGCATCAGAAAGTGAAGGAATCTGAGTTGAGTGCAGAGAAGGATAGATTCCTTAGAGACAAGGTGTCTGATGAAATGTCAAGTCTTGTGAGAGAGAACTCCACTCTCAGCCAACAAATAGCTGAACTCTCCAAGCAACTGGAAAGGGTAATTTTGTTTTTGGTTTTTTTTAACTACAAAGCTTCCACAGATTTCAGGAATGCAGTGTGTCGCGATGTGGGTTAGATGGGGAGAATTCGACTGACACTCTTTCGAGGTCCGCTCCCACAATCGACGAACACACAAAAAAAATACTTGCACTCTAAAAACTAAATAAATCAATTGCTTTGATTTTTAGCAGAACTGTAGGGCAGTTTAATTACAGGAATTAATGTAACAAATATAATTATAAATATAAATATCAATTCAAAGGCAACTGAATCTAACTAATGAAACTACAGCTTTCTATAAAGACTAACTTATTCACTCTAACTACTTTTTTGCAGGTCATATGAGTTATATGCCAAATAGAATCCGCGCACGTGGCGACGGATATAACAGTTTAAATTCTATTAATTCAATGAGACATGTTATGATATGGACATTTCCTCTAGACACGCCATGGAGAATGCTTGTACAACCATGCGTTGTCTGGCGGTAGCTCTGAAACTGTCTTCAAAAGTAAGTAGAACGGTTCACTTTCATCATTACAAATTAGTATGAACTCTCACCATTAGGCCCTCACTGGGAGTGAGAGCGCTGGATGTAAACGCTGTGGGTTCATATCAAACCAAGTAGCTTAGGCTCTGGAGCTTTAAATCATGGCGCTCCTCACAATATGGACTGCTCAACTGCGTCTCTATGTCTCTCATCTGGCTGAGGACTATCGCCGTCCACCTCGTAAATGGATTGTCTACATGTGGCCTCTATCTAAGCTCTGCACGGGTTTAAATACTAAAGCTATGTCTCGACCTTCCGTCCAGATTCATACATTTGATTGGTGCAGTCGCTTCAGCTCAGCCTGCAATATTAATTTATGCTTGTCATGACCTTGCGCCAAAATCAAGGTCAATTTTACGGTCTAGACAAAATTTAAAATGCGAAACATTAACTACTAAAATCTTCAAACCCCGTGCTTTCTACTCTTATGCACGAATTTCCGAACGCCAACTAAGCGTCTAAATAAACTACCTTTACTCGCCCCTTATCTATGTTAATCAAAATCACGGGGTCGAGAACTGCTCTGTCATTCCTAGCTATACATTTATTCTGTCTCGCCCCTCCTTCTCTCCATCCATCAGAAAAAAGGTGTTTCAAAACAAACTGTTCACGAGAACAGCTCAAGGACAAATTACGCTGGTTATAATCAACAAGATCGTAAAAATTAACTCACTGACGTCGTGACCTAGCACGGCATTTATGATCCTAATGTGATCATGACACAGTGAATCTGTATTTTGATGAGTTTGTGGTGAACTGGTATGGTATTACTGAATTTGCAGTTGGAAACAAGGCAAAAAGAAAATTATCTATGGAGAAATGGAAATTCCCAGGTAATAATTTATTTCTTGTTCATTCTGTCAATTTTTTTCTCATTTTTGATAAAAATATGACAATTTAATGATAAAAATATTTTGCAACAAATTTGGAAAGTTGTCAGACTACGTATTTTTAAGTTGTCACAATAGATCTTTTGAGATTATAAAAAAAACAAAGGAATGTGAAAAACACAATTTTTGTGGCTTCAGGTGAACAAGTCAGTTTGCTGTGATTGTAAATTAAATGAGAACTTTCTGTTTAGGAAAAAGAGCTGCGAGAGAGCACTGACCAACGTCATTCAAGGAGCATCACTGAAGTGGCAACGTTGAAGGAAAAATTACACGAGAATGATCTCCTGAGAGACCAGCTGAGACAGGAGCAAGAAAAATCCAGGCAGTACTTGGAACAGGTTAGGCACGTTGACTTAACCCTTTAGAGCAGATATGGGTGACCTAAGGCCTGCCAAGCAATCATGGCATAATTACTTTACCAATCGTTAACAGAGCTGTGAAAAATATTTATATAATATAATATATAAGCATAAGAAATTACTTGATGACAAATTGTCTTAAAGTTAATCAGACCCTGCACACAAGATAAAGCTCTCTCTTGGTTTCTTTCAGTCAGTTAAAAAAATGACTGGGTAAAGAAACCAAATGTAGAGAGGAAGAATGGCATTTCATTACTGTTGCAATATTCCACAGCTGACAAATGAAGAAACAACTTCTAAGAAGGCAGATTTGCAAGTCAACAATTTGAGGTCTCGCATAACAGAATTAGAAGGGATGCGAAGCATCACAGAATCTGAAAATGCGCAGCTACGCAAAGACAAGACTTTGCTTGTTGACCATGTCGCAGAACTTCAAAGGAAGGTCAGTAAGATATTTGTTTTTGGTTGCATAACAATGATATCAAAAGACAGAAGATGAAAATGTCGTGTTATTGTTTTGTTTTTGAAATCTAAGTGGCTGGTTCATGTTCCTTTATTCGTATTGGCAGTTTTTGTTAAATGTTGTTTCACATATATTCGAGTTGTTGTTTTTTTTAATTTGAGCCTCAGTGACAGAAAACTTGTTTAATTTCTTTTATCTTCATTAGGAACTTCTTTAATTTATTATATGTGTGGCCGCCTGACAATATGAGGCACATCTCGGCACTACCCGATTCGACAAAATTGTTAAAAGGCATCATAGGGTCAATTTTATCGATTTTGAGTTTTCAGTATTTTTGAAAAGTTTAACCTCTTTACTATTCTTTTTCCAAATGACAGTGCGCACTGAGAATAGTAAATGCCTCAAAATTGACTCTTAATCGGGTCACCATCAATAATTTTGTATTTCTAAGCTGAAACTTTAAAAACGTTTGTATCAAACTAGTGTTGTGTCACTTCCTGTCTTTGAGAGGCCATATCTTCTCAGCTAATTAAGTTACAGCAATAATTTTTTTTAACAAATGAAAGGGCTTTGAATAACCTATTTGGTGATACCAATATCTCTATACCACCAAAATGCGAGAAGTGCCTCATTTTGTCAGGCGGCTACACATATTGTTTTTATTTTTGTTTATTTGTAAAGTGAGGCAAAATAAAATCTCCCATGCTGAGATACACAAACAAACAGCACTAATGGATATAGTAAAATTCATGCTACATCAAAAATGGAATTGGGCTGGACATGTGGGAAGGAGGAATGACTAATGTGGACAAAATCCTGCATTGAATGGCAACCAAGGACAGGAAAAAGAACTAGAGGATGACTGGGAAGAAGATGGCAGGGTGGCATTAAAAATAGAGAGAGAACATCAGGGATGAGGAAAACATCAGACAGAGAGGAATGGAAATCATTATCAGAGGGCAGCATCCTGTAGTGGATGAACAATGCCTAGGTAAAAGGGGAAAGATGAAAGGAGGCTTGCAAAATACTTTTTCATTTTTCACAGTACACTGGGCAATCAATTGTATTGTTTTATTTCAGATGGAGGACAAGGATAAAGAAATCATCTCTTTGAAAACTCACATGGATGACATGGAGACTCGTGTAAGAAACTTGGATGTCCAGAAAAGTCTTGAGCTGACCCAGCAGAGCCAGAGGTGGGAGGAATTTTCTCGGCTTGCCGACAGTATGAAGACCTTGTCTCAATCAATGATGTCTCAAACAGCATACAGTGCTCATTCACCGCGCCCAACGCCCTCAGCTCCACAGTATTAAATATGTAATCATGGGCTACATTTAAGGCCATTTCATTTTTTTAAGTTAATCAAAAGGAACTAAGGATTTTAACAGGAGCTTACACTGGTGAATTGGAAGTTACTATGTTTTTTTTTCATTATGTTAAAAACCATTCTGAATTCAAAGAATGTTAATCCTTAGCTGAAATTTCTATTATTCTTTACCATTTTGTTTTACCAGTATAAGGGGAAAAATACTGTTTGTTTAGTATATGGACAGGATCGAAGTTTGTTGTCTCAAATTAATAGGCATCACTGTGAGTGTTGTTAAATAATCACCCTTGTTGCTGTTGGAAGGACCAATCAAGAATCTTTAGCTAGTTAGCCAGTAATTTTGGTTAAAGAAACTGTGATATGTGATAAAAATTGCCAGATAGAACAAAGAGTCATATGTAAAACTTATGTAAAAAATTTGTTTATGAGTTTACGTAGGTGAACGGAAGCCATGGACAAGTATGAAGGTTATCAAAGGTCTCTGTGATAAGTATATACATCTTAAACAATTATTGTCATAGGTCATCAGTGTCTTTTTATTTCCATATTTTCAATATAATTATTTTAATCATTTCTTTCTTCACAAACTTGCATCAGCTTATATACCTGTATAAATTAATTATACTTGCCAGTGTTAATTTATTGCTACATGAAAACTGAGCCATGCATAGGCAGCTTGAGGCAAATGAGGAGAAAGATAAATTCAATCATTCACACTGAAGACCTGAAAAAAAATGGTAAGTCCTTTAAGGATGTTGAACCAGAAACTGATATTGACAATTTCTTCCACTTGTTTGAAATCTAGGTTCATATTAATAACATTTTGTAGCATATATATATATGTATATTTGTTTTCTATAGAAAAATAAAGGTATATATGTACATCTCTAAAGTGTGCACTTGAAAGACAACACTTGATTAATGTATGCATGTGTGGCCAATATTTTTACTTTGTTCATGTGTGTTTTCTAGAGTATTTTCATCTGAAAGTATCTTTGATTCTGTTGTTACTGAAGGCAAAATCTGTGTTTAAAGCTTACCAGTAAGGCAAACTGGACACTGTGTGAAGACAGATTGCTTGATTTTCCTCTGTTCTTTGTAATCTGAAATTTACATTCCTCTCTCTTATTTACATGTACATGTAGTTTATTTACATAGTTGATACTTGTAACTTAGTCTCATCATATATTTCTGTCTAATTTGTTCTTATTTTGTTGGTGTTGCTGCAGAAGAGGGAACATTATTTTTGTTGTGTTATATAAATTATAGTTTATGTTTTCTAATTCTAAGAGATGCCACTGAGTGTTAAATAGCCACTTTGCCACATTTCATATTTTAACACATTTGTGACTATTGACTGAACATTTTATAATGTATGGTAATATTTTACACAGGTTAAGTATTTAATTAAGACTTTTCGTGTAGAATGTGAAGTTCACGTTAATGAACCATTGGGAAAGATTATAGCTGTCTTTATGAAGTTACATAGGCTTACAAGAAATGAATTGCCATTTGTATTATTCATTATTTATTATGTATGTTTGACATCACTGTCTCCACACTTGCTTGGCTTGGAACAAACTCATGGATACCAGTGTGAGGAATAGGAATTTAAGTCAACAAAAGGCCTATCTGATTGTGCTGGAATATACAAAGCTGCAAAATGTGAGAAAAAATTAACTTTCTTGCCATAAAAGATACAGAGGCTGAATACAGTCAGAAAGCAAATATCACAATTAGAGTGGAAGCTTAGTGTGTCGAAAATTGTATCAAAGGAGTTCACATACGATGGAAGAACGGCTTGAAATCATTTTTTTTTTTTCAATATATCAAACTTGTATGTCTTTATTCACCCAACTTGCTTTGCATTTGCAACATGTGGTGCTTGTTCGTCATGAATCATTTCACTGTTGGTCAACTACAGTCCATGCTACATTATCCTCAGGTGAACTCAAGACTTGAATTGACAATGTCATCAAATAGTAAGGAAACTGATACTCATGTTGGAAATGATCCCCACAATACTCATACAAATGAAGATGATGAAAAAGCCAAAAAAAAAAAAAAAGAAAGAGAGAGGGAAAAAAAGTCATTTGGCCTCAGGGGAGTGACCTTCTGGAGATGATCTGCAGAAGAGAACCTCTGTCAGACACATTGTAGCATTACAACATTGATCCGCTTAAATACTCAAGCAGATGAAGATGTAATGTTCCATTGACAAAATATATTCCAAGCTATGCATAGTTGCTATTTAATTGCAAAATGCTGCTGGAATAATATAAGGGCTTTAATGGCCTTGGTCACATGCTGTTTCATGCAAGTCTGTACAGCTCGAATGCAGACCATAGTCACTCTTCAATGAAATTAATGCCCTACTGCATCAGACAAATTCTTAAATTGTTGTCTCAATATGTTTGACATTACTAGAGATATCTCTTTTCATAAGAAGAGAAATGAGTCTCAGCATTGCGTTTCAGCCAACTTACCACTGAAAAAATGTTGATTTAATCTATCCTAAAAGTAATGAGCCACTATCGTTAAATGGATTTGAAATAAGGCAACAAAAGATCGCCCATTTTTTTTTTTTAAAAATGAATGTTTGTCTTAAATCTAGATTTCTCAAATTAGTCAAGTCTGATATTCAAAGGTCTGTGATATGTGATTATGTGTAATACTCTTCTCTTTTGTGTATTTCAGTAATCGACTTAAGGCTGTAGATCATAAAAATTATATTATACTGTACTTTAAATAATGTTGCCATTTTATATATATATTTTTTTTCAATTCTTGAATGACAGAAACAAAACGTCCGAACTTGCACATAGTCTCATGCGTGAATAAATGGAGCATGGAAAACTATGATTTTGAGAATTACTCTTATCATATCTTTTAATGCTAATCTGATCAAATATAGTTACCATATTTCTTATAGACTCAAACAATGTTATCTTGATCATATCACAATAAAATAGTTACAAATTACACCTTTTGTGTCTTGTTATAATCTGGCATCGCCTGTCTGTATTGTATGTCTGTTCGTTACCTGCGGATGATGAAACCACTGACCTGAGGAGGTTGAAACTTAGACCCATGAAGAGGCTGATTTGACACACAGATGGCCACTGAGAAACTGTTCAATTTTAGATTTTGTTTTTGTTTTGCTTTGTTTTTTGGTTTTTCTCTTAAAAATGGACCATTTGGCCTAGAGCCACTGTTAACTTCCGAAGTAAAAGTGCACTTGAAATGTTTCTGACTGCCTTTTGGTGGCATTCACATAGTACACTAATTAATGCCTAAGGATTACAGGTTGCTTGTGATTATAATATTAATTTTTTTGTTAAAATTTAATATAACAGGCCTGATCTTGAATTCCCTCTCAAATGTGATAAAAACTTTCTAAGATATATTTGGTATAGTATTTCAGTACAAGTAACACATAAGATAACAATGATTACAGAATCTGGAAATAAAATACATGTATATATAAATGTTAAAAAAAAAGATGCTGAATATAAGGCTTACACAGTTGTCCTTGGGTTTGGAAAATATCGGCAATGCCCTTCCCCTACCTTCTTCTTCTTCTTCTTCTCATGGAGTTGATTCGTCTGTTTACTAAGACGATCCCTCAACTGCACCATATGCGACTCGACGCCACTGTTCTGAGGCTAAAACAGCATATATTAAGACCATTTAAAATATATCGTTGTGTAAATTCTTTTGTATATATATATCTGGTTAAAAATATCTCTTGGCATCAAGATTGTGCACAGAAATAGACCCGCACTTTAAATACAATGGTAGCCGCAACGGATAATTATGTTCTTCAATTCATTGCCAAAAGCCGTTGCAGACGATAGTTTTTGGACTTCTGCCGGGAGGTTGTTCCACATCCTGATGACACTAGGGTAAAAAGAGTAAAGATGGCTGTTAATCCGTGAGCTTGGGATGTTATATTTAATGTTATTCTTTCTGTTGCCTCTGGTGTTAATGGTGAGGTGGTTCAGTGGGATATCGGTATTTCCTTCCCTGCTCTCATAAAATAGTTTTACTTTGTTTTTTGCTCTTCTTTCATCTAGTGGTGTCCACTCGAGGTTTCTCATCAATTTATTGACACTACTACTTCTAGCATAGTCATTTGTCACAAAGCGAGCAGCTCTCCTCTGGACCCTTTCCAGTTGTTCTATACTTATTCGACAGTGGGGGTCCCAGACACTGCAGCCATACTCAAGGGCGGGCCTCACGAAGGTGTTATAGCATTTTTCTTTTACATTCCTATCACAGTTAGAGATGTTCCTTTTCAGAAATGCTAGTATACCGTTTGCTTTGTTACATGTGCTATTAATATGTTGGTTCCATGTAAGTTTTCTGGCCAATGTAACTCCTAAATATTTAGCCTCATCTGTTTCATTCAATTTCTCGCCATGTATAAAGTAGTCTGAGGTGATGTTTATTTGAAATTCTCAGGACTTGGCATTTATTGGGGTGGAATTCCATACGCCAGTCCCTCTCCCATTCTTGTAGACTGTCCAAATCTTTCTGTAAAATTTCCGTATCTTCTTTTGAATTTATTGTTCTATAGAGGAGGCTATCATCGGCAAACAGTCGTAATTTAGTGCCTGGAGAGATCTTACTTGGCATATCTATCAGTAATATAAACTAAAAATAGCAAGGGGCCATTACAGTACCCTGAGGTACTACCTGACGTACCTGTCCCCATCCCATCCTTTTTTCGTCACGTGCCCTGTAAGACGCTTTAGTTTTGGAAGGAAAAAGCTTTATGAAAGACTATAATAGGCCTAATGAGTCCCCCACCCCTACCCCTTCCAAAATTAACAAATCAAAATTAGAGCCCAAATGCTAGATTTACAAAAATTCTCTAACCATGAAGATATTCTGTAGTTTGTTCTCTCCAAGAGATTTAATATTCCTTTCCCAAGTATTAAAAAATAATGAGGTTTATGTTGTCTGAGCACTTCGTAAAATGTCATGTCGGGGGTAAGCAAATAATATATTCTGTCACAAATCCCAGACTGGGAGATGTAATAAGTTATGACAGGACAACAATCACGAACAAACAAGTTAACACTTAACAGAACAATCCATCAGACTCACACATTTATTAAACATAATTATACAGATAATAGCGCAATTACATACATTATATTATTGAAATCAAGTGCCGTACAACGGCCTTATTCTCACACACACTCTCCCTCGGATCCACAATCCGGTAGTTACTCCTAAAGGCACTTCGGCCTCAGCCTCTCCCCTCAGGGTCTTAATAGCACATTAATAATTTACTGGCACCGCAGTCTCTCAATATCACCTTCCTATTGTCATACACCTTAGCATTCCCCTAGCACCTCAGCAGGGCAATAACACATTATCATTTCAATAGACATTATCATTTCAATAGTACATTCTCCCCTCAACATGGCAATAGTGCATTATCACATTCACGCTCATATCTACGTCCCTGTCCGTGGCCTGACTGCCACGACTTTATGTGCCTCTACTGTCCTGCACTGACAGCCTCACTTCTGGCCTATGTGTGGCCTCCGGCCCTATGCTGGCCTATCCCCTGTGCTCATCGAGGTGGCTCTGCGGCCCGTCCTCGACACCTACAAGAATAACATTACATTGGTATAATACCCTACCATTTCTATTCACTCCACCTCTCCTTACAACCCATGAAGCGTACACACACTAGTTCACCTTTCACTCACCACACATCTTACGGTAACACACCTCCATCGGAGTACACACTACTCACTCGCGCTACAAATCCATGAACTCACTTTCATCTATCGCTCATGGCGCACATTGCTATATCCAATATCAAGGACTTCCACATTCCTCACATATACTTATTTACATCATGGTAATAGACGAATATAATATAATACATCAATCATAATAATCAATCAACGTTCTACATACCAGTCATCACTGGAAAGACTCTCTCACTAGTCTTCTCGACTGCTCCCCTTATGTCTGCCCGATGGGCTCTTATTCACAGGTCCGTTCCGTAGGACCTTCTAACTTGCAGTGATAGTAATACAGCGCTTTCGCCTCATTCAGACCCCCCCCCCCCCCACTACTCACGACAGCACGCTTATCTTACTTGTCTACCGTGAGCCATTCTTACTCTACACCCGCTCTGTAGCAATCCCCTTAATTGCACTCACTCCACTCGTGACATTATTCTATCCCATTCGTGTAACACTTATCTGGTTTATCCAGATGGTTTTGTGTTATTTTGTCGAAAACTGTGTTGCGTTCTACGTCACAGACTTATTTGTTTACAGTGGAGATTAAGGGGAATGAACTTAGCGATCAATTTGGACACGGGCAAGCATACTATCAATATGCAAAGAATGCACGCTTCATTCTGGAGATTAAGATTCGCAATTCATAATGTGATTCGTAAAGTGAAAGTCTAAACAGATTATGGATGCATTATTGCTGTAAGTTCTCACTGGATGTTGTAAGCTTGTCGCATTTCATCAGTTCGGCCGGGTAACCCTCGACGAGTGTTCTTCGTGGTGTATCTGCGACTTGGGCTCCATTTCTTTCGATCTTCTTCATCATGCAATTTGCAACTGTCTTTGTATTCCATCTTGGTCCTTAACATGTCAACTTCAGTTTAGCTGCTCACAATACATGATTGTCCGACAAAAGATATAAGATCCTACGAGCGTTTATAGTTTATTTTGCTGTGGACCGTGGAAAGTTCAGCCTTGCTGGGGATAGTCTAGAATTAGATCTGTCAAATGCTTCTGGGTTCATTTTATTTAATTTAATTTTTTGTTGCTGATAAGGATCTGCATAAACTTGCCTGTTTTGAAGGGCATTATGCAGTTGTTCAGATGTTTGCAAAGTGCAAAAAAAACGCTACCACTTGACTCCTACAATTATGCACTTTGTCGTCTTTGTAATTGTATGAAACAGTACTGAACCAACGGAGCACTCTTGTCACTTATGCGGAAGGGTCTTCAGGGCAAAAATAGGACTTATCAGTCACATGAGAAGCCATAAGTCATGAAATAACAGTCTTTCCATTCTGTCCTCTGTGTCCTTTACTTCTCTTTATTGTGCATGTGTTGAAAATTCTCAACAATTTCTGTTCTTTATTCCTCTGGTGTTGTTAAGGTCATCATCATACCTGATGGACGAACTATTATTATTATTATTATTATAATTGTATGAAAGTAGTCTGGACAATTTGACATGTTGATATTGCAGCAGGTGCCCTGTCATCAATCAGTGTTTCGTAGTATTGACAAATAAAGTAAATTATTTAAAACCAAAGAGGGAGTTGACGTACAAAAAAGAAGCAGTGGCTGGACTGATCTTTTAAGCTGCATTTCAAACCAAATTTTAGAAGGATACTTTCGGGGCAAATGCAAGCACAAAACTTATGAAAGGACCATGTGGATGTGTTGAGACCGTTTTTATGATGTGCATGAAATAGCAGGGCTGGTTCTGGCGGAAGGTGCAAGGAAAATATTGATTTGCATTAGCTGTTCTAACTTAACTGTCAAATAAAGCATAACATAACAAGTACAATATTCACAGTTTTAAAGTTATTTTATGAGGAGTTAGATTAAGCATTGGAGGAAGGACTTGAATGAATAAAAGAAAGCAACAAAAAACATTCTCCTAAATGTGTTAAAAAATTGTAATTGGTGTATGGAGTAAATATATATGGATTAGTTCTTCCCAAATCATAATTAATATAAAACTTTTGACAAAAAAATAGAGCTTAATGTAACAACCATTCATTTTCATCCTCATTAAAAAAATTCAGTTCCCTTGCAGAAAGGTACGGTTGTAATTGAGGTTAAGATGCAAGACAGGGTCAGGGAAAATGCTTCACAATGACTCACATATAATGATAATCACTGAATAAAAAGTAAGAAGTATATGAAGACTGGTAATAATGAAAAAAAACTGGAACAGTGCACCTCCAAAAATGATGTAATACACATTGTGTATACTCACATTATATTATTTTTCAATAAGAAAAATTCAAGATGATAAACGAGGACGGAATTGAATTGGACAAATTCAATTATCAAATTGTACATTGAAAATCAATGACTGATGCAAATTATATCATGGCAGAACTGTAGCATCAATGAAGTTCATAATTCAGAGTAATTTGTTTTACGAAACAGACAGGCCTACACCCAGTTTGAAAATATGACGAAAGTTTGTTTTATAGGCATGTCCATTCTTGATATTATATTAACATTAAATTCATATATCAAAAAGGGAAAGTGCCATTTCTTCCACAACCAAGTGGAGCAGCTAGAACTGTCACTTGTTTCATTCACTGTAGTTCTTGCGCTCATTCATAGGTCTAGAAGTTCACAGAGAGAATGTATTATAAAATGCATTTATTAATTTCATTAGTCATGAACCTAAAGAAGATTTCTAGTTTAGAAGTTTTCTTTTTATTTAAATTTTCATTCCAGGACTTACTGTTTGGGGTGAAGGAGATCTAGAAAAGATGTGAGGTGGCCAGCAGTAGACATGCACATGATTTCATTCCTTGAACCAGGCAGGTGTTCTGTACAAGACAGTTTGAACTTGCAGCCAGCACCTCAATTGGTTGAGGCAACATTGTAGACATGTCAATAACAAATGTTTCAACAGAGGTGGCCAATAATAAGGTAAACCTGTGCCGAGTCTTTCATGTCAGTTTGCCCTCCTGTTCACATTACACCTTGGCACTGTTTCTCTTCTCTGGATATTTTCTTTCAAAAGTATCATTAGTATGAATGCACAATCATTTCCCTTCCCTATAGATGGCGCAGAGGTTTGAACTTCTTCTTATCCAACCGTTATGAAAGCTGACATTGGTTGTATTCATGATAGTTCATTACCCCTTTACTGCTTTATCGATCTCCAATTTTTACTTAAATTAAGGCCATAGGATGGCGCATATGACAATGTATTCTATCACTCTGTCAAAAATAGCGGCGGTATTTCACCTCTGGAAGTAGATTCTAAAGTGTTAAAAAGTTGTACAAACACTTTTGTAAAGAGATACCACAAAACTTTTCAAGTGATTTTATGGAAATCCACTGATGTGGAGATGGAATAAGGCAGTACAAAAAAACAGCCAGCTATTATCTATATTTTCATCAAGTGAATGTGGTTTTAAAGTCCCTAGTGTCTCATCAGTGTATAAATTGTATGTTTTGACATGTTACACTTAAGTGAAATTTATATGTGTTTAATATCATTGATTAGCTAGTGGAACCTTTTACAACTAACTTTAAAGCTGTTGTTTGGGTAATTACAAAGCGAAATAGATAGAGAAAATACTGACTTGTGTTCACGGCTCAGCTAGCTGTCTGTGTAAAATAGTAATGTCCCTTAACAACAGCCTTAAAGGCTAGTTTAAACAGAGAGTATGTATTTATAGAGAGACCTCACTTCCGCCAATTCATGAAACTAGGTCGCTGCAATAAACAAGAAATTGAAGAATTGAACGAGACCGTCTTCAACAAAGATTGTGTGCATATTATATCTGTTTATTGTGGTCTGTTCATATTTTCAGGTTGATTGATACTATTTAGAACCGTTTGTAAGCTCTTACGCTCCGTGGAAATGTACAAACGGATATTGTTTACCGCAGCGGCCTACTTTCTGCTCCATGCTAACAATGGTTTCGCAGGGCCTCCTGTGTCTCGCAGTGCAAATCGACCAATAGTGAAACCTTTCCATACATACATACTATCTGGTTTCAAATGAGGTTCCAACAGCTGGCCAATGATATGTGAATCTAACATGCAGGTTTTGCCAGGGGATAAGACAGGCCTCCCATGGGAAGTTTGGCAGATCATTTTATCATCCCTGTCAGCGGCAGATTTGTGTCGTGTTGCCTGTGTTTGTAAGACTTGGAATGAGTTGGTCATAAGTGTAGATTCCAGAAGATGGAAGGAGCTGTATTTGGCCTGCAGGTGAATTCATTCAGTATGAGTAAAGTGTACCTTGCTCCCATAATTATATTACATCTGTATACACCAGGCAATAGTTTTATTCACTTACTGGTAGGCTTTTTCTCAATTATTTGGGGGCAGATGAGACAATTAATCTGTGTAACATAATGAAAATTTAATCTCACTTCAGACAAACTCTTGATTCATCAGCAGCATCATGATGTTTTTCTTATATTTTGGTTTAGAGAAAGCATGTCAGCTTTTTCATGTGTTTGATCCCAATGCCAATCCCAAGTTCAAAATTCAACCAGAACATGATTAATTTTGTCTATATGATAGATGGTTTACATAGCAAAGGCATGCTTTAACTCTTTTGGAATGTATCCCCGATTTATCGGTGCCAGTGAAAAATGCGTTTGAACAAATTGCCG
This sequence comes from Onchidella celtica, assembly GCA_963931925.1. Taxonomy (NCBI): domain Eukaryota; kingdom Metazoa; phylum Mollusca; class Gastropoda; order Systellommatophora; family Onchidiidae; genus Onchidella; species Onchidella celtica. The sequence continues at coordinate 18,814,989 of OZ007579.1, read as the reverse complement.
ACTTATATTGTATTCTACATTAAGTTCTCTTTTATTTGATAAGATAAGATAAGATAAGATAAGATAAATTTTATTCGTCCTTGTACAAGGAAATTTGTTTTGATCATTGAATACATAACAATACACTTACAGAAGCAGAAAGTATGATACATAGCGCGCACACACACATATATACACACACACTGATAAATTAACTAAATTAACAAAATTAACAGTGCACACAATATGCTTCCCTAACTAAAACACATTGACCTGACACGCAGGACGTAATTCAACTGTGCACAGATTACGATCAAGATGACGACATTATTGTAACATCCTAGTTGATGATGGAATAAACGATTTAAAGTAGCGCTCAGTTTTAGTTTTCTTTGACAACAGCCTTAAACTTCTTACAGATCTTATATATTCCTTGTTCAGGGGATGTTGGGGGTCATTTATAATAATATTAGCTTTTTTAATACAAGCACCAGTGTACAGCTCATCAAAATATGGCAGATCACAGATACAAATTTTGGAGGCTTTTTTAATTAAATTATTGATCTTATTTTTATCTTTTTGTAAGATGTTTCCTCCCCAACAGACAACTCCATACATCAAAACGCTCTGAATAGCCATGGTGTAAAATATTTTCAGAATGCTTTTGCTAACTTTTAAAAAGCGGAGCTTTCTGAGGAAATACATGCGCTGGTTGGCTTTCTTGTATACATATGTTACATGCGCATGCCAGTTAAGCAATGAATCAATAGTAATGCCAAGATATTTGGCCTCTGTGACAATTTCAACCTCTTCATTGTTGATAGTAAGAGGGCAAACAGGATCGTTGTTATTTTTCCTAAAGTCAAAAACAAGCTCTTTTGTTTTCTTAACATTCAGTAGAAGATAGTTGTTATTACACCAACAATGAAAGGATTGTACAATGTTAGAATATTCGTGGCCAGAGTTAGGTAAAAGGCCTAAAATAGCAGAGTCGTCGGCAAATTTAAGAAGGTAAACGTTGTTGTGTGTCACAGTGAAATCATTTGTATACAATGTATACAAGGCAGGTGACAGCACGCAGCCTTGTGGCGCTCCTGTGTTGTATGACATTTTACTTTACTATCAATACTTTTTTTTCTGTAAGCGTTTTTCTGAACCATGCTGTTTATTCCCGAAGTGGGAAAAAATTAATTACGTCCAGACTTGACCGAAGCCCCTAACACTGATGTCCTGAAAGAGTTAATTCATGCACAATATCGGTAGGTTAGTGAGTCCCTATTTTTAATTTTTTCTTTTACTCAGCGAATGGCGTCATCCCTTCTGGCCTCTGAACACACAAGCTGAACCTCCATCGTGGAGACTTGCCTACCGAGACCAGTATATTTCAACAAAGTTTTGGTGTAGACGACAAAAGCATGAAACACGGACCATGTCATGCTCAGTCATATTTAGGAAAAATGTCTTTCAACGTAACATTCATGTGGGCCCGGGACTGGAACACGAGAGTTTGAAGACGGCACTTTCTGTTGCAAATGATTATGACAGAATTGTTGTGCATCCAGGCATTTATGATGAGCAGTTTGAAATTTCAGCGAAAATCCCCTTTGAACTGATTGGTCATGGAGAGTTGGGCAGTGTGATCCTGGTAGTGGGGATACAACAGGTGTCAACTACAGCTCGGCTAAGCAATCTGGTGTTGAGGGCACCTTGGTTCACAAGCTTCATTGCTATTGTAAGAAAGTGTACTGTCTGGACATATTGTGTATGCATAAGAGAATGAGAAAAACTACAGCAAAGCTATGGGGTCATTCTAGAGCACAGATACAGTTGAAATTGGCCAAAAAAAAAAAAATGGAGAAAAGCTACATTTTGCAAATCTGTATAGTAGCGACTTACAACCAAAAGAAAAGCTGTACAAGAAATTCAAACTGAGAAAAGGAAATTAAAAATATTTTATACTTTATTTTCATTTTGAATTTATTTCTTTTCTTTTCTTTTTTTTTTCTTTCATTTCCTGGATCTTTCAGACAGTTCAGCAGAATTGAATGAGTAAGGAAAAAATATTACTTTGACCTAGATATTGTTGCAGTCTAACTTCAAGAATTACACAGGTGTGTATGTGGTCAACAAATTATTAGATAGTGTAGCAGTGTTGCATACTTCAGTATCATCACTGCTCTATGCCAGTGGCATAAGCCATTTTTGACACTTTTGAGATATTAAGAAAAGCTGTTTCTTTTCCTCTCATTTGCTGACTTATTTTTATTCCATCATGATTCTATTGGATTATAGCATTTTCCTATTGGCACATTTCTTTTTCTATATTACCTGACAGCCCCCATACTCAGGAATGCAGTGAACTGTCAGTTGCCTTTTGGCATGTGTCTGACATTTCCCATTATCATAGAGCAGTGACAATGCATTTTGTATATTCACAGATCAATTCAGGCTACCTGCAGATTGATAATTGTATTTTAGAGGATGGTATGATTTGTGCACGCAACCCAAGCACAGTTCACATCAAGTTTTGCACCTTTCGTCATGCGTCAGTCATCCTGCAACACACGAATGTCAGTATCATTGAAAACTGTGAATTTTCCCAAAGTGGCAGTGCAAACATCTTCATTGAAGGTCATCCAAAAGAAGAGAAAAACTGGACTTACACATTTTTACGAGATCGCACTAGTGCTATCTATCATCAAAAGAGATCACTACACAGAAAAAAACGTGGGTTGAAAGCCACAACAAGTCTTACCTCAACAGCCCATTCTTCTTTAACAGGCAAATCACTAATGACAGGCTATTCTAACCAAGGTTACGATACTATTTCTCATGACCCAAGTTACAGCTTTGATGATCCAGGTGCTAGTTTTCTCAATCCAAATCTGCTTGGACCTCGTTACCTGGGCTCGGACAGAGATGGCACTGTGGGATGTGGAGACTTACAGTCAATGTATCAGGAGTCCATGACCACTGAGCAAGCACCAGCAGCAGCATCCTCAGCAGCAGCCACTTCACCAACCTCAAAATCTAAGTCAGACAATAGCCAGACAAAAGAGAAAGAGAATAGTCAGACAAAAGAAAAAGACAATAGTGAAAAACTTCAACTGATCCATGTAGACTCCAAAGAATCATTGCTTTTACCAAACCAGAAAGAATTTCACTCCAAGCATGGAACTGCTCAGACAATGGAAAAGGATGAAAAAGACGCCCCAGAAGGTGATGAGCTTATAAACAATTTGCATAAAGGAAAGACAAACATTTTGAGTTCCAAGGGAAAATCTCTCGGCTCAACATCTTTAAAGCAGCTCAGCGAGGAAAACTCTTCAGATTTGGAAACAGAGAAAGGAAACAGTGAAGGAATTGATCTGAGCTTTCACAGAGGATCTACCTCTGTACATGTTCATGATTCTTGCACTTGCCAAGCCCCGAAACACTCAGCATTGAAGAAGACTGATAGAAGGAAAAGTATTGACAGTCATGTTGGGTTTCAGCTGGATACCAGCATGAGTGGTCAGTTAGACATTTCTGCCGTAGCTGAATCGAATAATGCCAGTTTGAACTTAGTTCCAGACTTATGCAATTCTGGACTTGATAATTCCTTTTCTCAGGTCTCCACCACAGAAAACCACATTTTGCTGCTCTCAAATACAGAAACAAACAACAACACAGAATCCTCGGCAGCATCAAATAATTGTCCACATAGAGGAAAGAACAAAACCAAACTAGTGAAAGACAAAGGAAAACATAGAAGAACCAGCTGTCATTCATTGGCGTCAGGAAAATCTTTTGAAATAGCAAGAGATAATGCAGATGATTCTGAGGAGCTCCATGAATCAAGGTGTTCATTTTCAAAAAGGTCACCACTTAAATCTGTCCACACACCTAAAGATCATGAGCTGACAGGCCTAAATTCTGATGAAAAGCTTGAGGATGACCATCGAGAGAAAAACGGGACAGAAAATGAAAATCCCAACCTGAATGAGGCCTCAGGTTCATCAGAGAAATCCAGGCAGAGTAATGATATATTGCGTGGGTCAGAAAAACCTCTGTCTCATTTGCACTTGCAGCAATTTCCCTCCAAACACCCAGAGAACTGTGGAACGGCAGCCAGTCGTGATATGACTATTTCTAACAACGGCAACAACAACAGCATCAGTAGTTGCAGCAACAACAACAGCATCAGTAGTTGCAGCAACAACAACAGCATTATTAACAACAAACCATCCTATTCGACTAATATTCCAAATTGTGAGACGGTCACTGGTCAAAATTCTTCCCATGTCTATCTAGAACGCATGCAACAACAGGCAGGACCAAGTGGACTCAACAGTTTCCCATCTGATGATAACAGTGGCATGAATAATGCCAGAGGAATGCCTGTCCTAGAATTTGGGAGAGTGTCTGGAGCACAGGCTTCTCACCAAGCTCACTCTCATCACCAGCACCATCATCATCTTCCGCTGCGACGGTCACAGAGTGATGAAATTCTCCATGAATCTGATGATGACTTGTCAATACTGGATGAACTGGAAGTCTCGGTGGAATCAAGCGGGGAACAGAGTAAGTTGGTACATTTTCAAAGTCGTTTATGTCATAGAATTTCACTCTCTTTAAAACTTTGGTTCGCTGGGGCTTTAACAAGAAATTTTCCCTTCACTGCTGAGGCAGTTGAGGGCTTTGAAATTCAGCTGCTTCATGAAAAAAATGTTCATTTTCTAACCAGGGGTCTAGGACTTCAAACATTCAGCATGGTTCTATCAATGTGTTAGGTATGCAGACATGAAATCAAAAATTTTCACCATAAGAGCCAGAACTATCTATTCATCCCAGTATGGAATGTATTATTAGGTTTTATCCACACAATTCATCAGGTACGTCATTAATCTCATTAGGTCACATCCACACATCATCCCCTTGTAAAGTATTTCACTGATGTCAGTTTGGACGATTTCCGCACAATTTTTTGTCCCTCACAGGTGATGCCAATGACTCGTCAAGCAGATCGACAGACAGCAGTGACTTGCAAAGTTTGCATTTCTCTGCCTCTGAAGAAGATTTTTCCTCCAGCGAGGAATCAGTCATTATGTTACCTCATCTGCGAGAGTTTCACTTGGATCAGCCAGACCATTTTACTTCTCCGCGAGGGGTGGAAGCAGAAATTACATCCATAAGTAGTGAATGTACCAGGCCTGTTCCTGTGAATGTCTCAGAAGATACACTAATGAGGTATGTACAAGGGCAACTGCAAACAAATTAGAATTTATTTTTCTTTTAGGATCTGTTGTGCAGTTGTGTTTTTTTTTGTTTTTTTTTCTGTTGTTGTTTGTTGTTTGATGCTAATTCAAAATATTGCACAAAAAAAAAAAAAAGTTGTGTGTACATACATACTGTATACATACTTTTACTTTTTGCCATATTTTGACTTTGCCTTAAGCCTTGCTGCAACCCCACAGTTTTTCTGTGGTTTTTGTAATATTTATTGCACATTGAAAGAAGAGGATGGGGCTGATCATTGGCCCAACTGTATAATAGTGAAAAAGTCGAACAGGCTGAATGTATCAACCCAATGAGAAAGCAGTTTTGATTACTCATGTCATGGTCTTGTGTAGCCAGTCAGAATGCTTGTTTCATAACATCTATTGATCTGTACACATCAGTGGTGGATTTTCCTACTATTGTAAACAGATTAAAAATATCGTTTTTGTCCAGTGAACTCCCATCTTTTTAGATGGGTAACATCCAAAATACCTCATCTCCAAAGGGTTAATCAGTAAAACTGCAATTTAGCCCTCCAAATAGTGTTAGGCATTTTGATAATTTAGTATCGATTACTTTGATTACTAAAACGCACCCCTGCCCCTTTGTTAAAATCATTTATAGTAATCAGTACTAAATGAAAATGCCCAGCACACTTCGGGGGGCTGAACTGCACTTTTACCAGTTAATCCTATTCCTGAAAATTTGACAAAATTCACTTTGCAAATCAAATCCAGTTTTACCACATGACATAAACAGTACATCCATTTTTTTCCCCTTTTCATGCATTTTTTTGGGTTTTTTTTCGCTTTTAGTTCCTACGTTGGACAGATCCAAGGATGTCTCATTCATCAGTGTCGAATGAACCACAGCAAAGGCGGTTTGATGATTAGTCTACAGGCTCATGCTATTATCTCTGAGTGTGACATCAGCAATGTGGGATACGGAATACGATGTATTCAAAATTCAAGGGTGGGTCTCTGTGTATTTATGTCTTTCTCCATTCATTCATTCTATCATTCTCCATCTGCCTCTTTACTCCATATTATTTCTCAGTTTTTCTGTTTTTTCCATTATTGCCTGTCTGATTTTTTTGATATTTTTTTTATAATAATAAAAATAATTATTTTTGTATATGTGTCTTTATCAAACATTGGTTCTCAAGAATTTTTCTCTTTCACAAAGTTAGAAATCTCTCTATCCCTGCTATGAATTTTTCTCTTCTTTCTGTTCTGTTTGGTACTCCTCAGTTTTGTTTTGCTGTTTGTTTATTGTGTTCTTATTGTCTTACTTTTGACCAAAGTGGTGTTGTTCTTTAGTACATACTTTTAGTAATTGCAATGTACATTATATGTAATTGTGTGCTTTTATGTTTTAGTTGTTACAAATTTATCCCCATGGTTGATGGCATCTGTTTTACTTTTTTTTTTAATTTACTCTTTCTTCTTAACACTCTTTTTGAGACTTTGTTTCTCTTATGTTTCTCACTTCCATAGGTTGTAATATTAAAAAACAAAATCCATCATTGTCGAACATCTGGGATTTTTATGCGGTTGGCGGCTTCAGGTCTTATAGCAGGTAAATTTTATGTCTTTTTTGTGTATTTCACATTGGTGTCCACTCTGTGTTTCTCTCCCATGTCTTATTTCATAGCACAGATTCTTTTGATGCTTGTAAACATGCCCCTGAATTAAAGAGTGGTGTGACCCCACAGTAATTGTTTTTTTTTAAGAAAATTGAGTTTGAATTTTTTTTTCACTTTGATTTAGAGAGTATAATAATAATAGTTCGTCCATCAGGTATGATGATGACCTTAACAACACCAGAGGAATAAAGAACAGAAATTGTTGAGAATTTCAACACATGGACAATAAAGAGAACTAAAGGACACAGAGGACAGAATGGAAAGACTGTTCTTTCATGACTTATGGCTTCTCATGTGACTGATAAGTCCTATTTTTGCCCTGCAGACCCTTCCGCATAAATGACAAGAGTGCTCCGTTGGTTCAGTACCACTGGGCCTTTTCTTGCGCCGTTCTCTTTTTTTGATAGCCTGCTGGACTCTGTCAGCTTCCCATGCTTTGCTGCCTCTGGTAAGGGCCGCCCTCCAATTTGCACGATCAAGCGAGAGCTTTTCCCACTCACTCACATCAATGGCAAAGGCCGTCAGTGATTGCTTGAGAGTGTCTTTGTAACGTCTCTTTGGGGCCCCAACATTCCTCGTTCCATTGGAGAGCTCAGAGAAGAAGATTTGCTTAGGGAGTCTGGAGTCGGGCATTCTGACAACATGTCCTGCCCAAGGTAGCTGAATTTTTTTCAGGTGGCAGAAGCTCAATTCCTTGGCACGATTGAGGACCTCAGTGTCTGGAATTTTATCCTGCCATTTGATCCTTAGGATCTTTCTAAGGCAGGCCAGATGAAAGTGATTTAGCTTTCTGGCATGCGATTGGTACACTGTCCAGGTTTCAGCCCCATAGAGTAGGGTGGGAAGGACCACAGCATTGTACACTTTCAGCTTAGTGTCTGTGCGAATGCCGGCAACATCCCATACTCTCTTTCGAAGCCTGCCAAATGCAGAGCTGGCTTTGCTGATTCTTGAGAGAATTTCAGTATCAACACGAGCCGCGGAAGACAGTGTACTGCCAAGATAGGTGAAGTTCTCCGACACCTTCAGAAGACTGTCATGGACTTTGATATTTGGGGTCACAGGATACTTGTTGTCTGGAGTAGGCTGATGGAGCACTTCCGTCTTCTTTGTGCTTATTGTGAGGCCAAAGTTGTCACAGGCACTAGAGAACTTATCAACACAGTTTTGCATGCTATCCTCATCGTGTGCCAGAAGTGCACAATCATCAGCAAATAGTAGGTCACAGACTTGAGTACTTTTGGTTTTGGTTTTTGCCTGAAGTCTCCTGAGGTTGAATAGACTGCCATCAGTTCGGTACTTGATGCTTACCCCTTGAGGAGGAGAGCTAAAGGCTTCTTGTAGCATTGCAGAGAACATGATGCTGAACAGAGTTGGGGCTAAGACACAACCTTGTTTTACCCCATTTGTGACAGCAAAGGGCTCTGAAACACTGCCGTTGCTTTTGACTGCAGCTTGCATGCCATCATGAAACTGGCGCACTATTGTGATGAATTCGGGTGGACACCCAAACTTCGCCAAGATTTTCCAGAGGCCTTCACGACACACTGTGTCAAATGCTTTTGTGAGGTCAACAAATGTGATATACAGCGCTTTATTTTGTTCCATGCATTTTTCCTGAATCTGTCTGGCAGCAAAAATCATATCCGCCGTTCCCCTCTCTTTACGAAAGCCACATTGGCTCTCGGGAAGCAAGTCATTTGACGAGAGGTGATCAAGAAGGCGATTCAGAAGCATTCTTGCCAATATTTTGCCAGCAATTGAAAGTAGAGAGATTCCCCGATGGTTGTCACAGACTTGGCTGTCCCCTTTGTTTTTGTACAGATGGATGATTGAAGCATCTTTGAAGTCCTGTGGCAGCTTCCCTGCTTTCAACATATGATTGAACAACTCGGTCAACCTTTCAATAAGCTTTTCTCCACCGAAGGCATACACCTCAGCAGGAATTGAATCCACGCCCGGTGATTTGTTAAAGGACATCTGATTTGTGGCAGTTCGGGTCTCATTTGCTGTGAATGGCTTGGCAAGAGCTGCATTAATAGGAGTCTGAGGGAGGCGGTCAATGGACTCAGTATTTATATTTGATGGCCGATTTAGCACACCTCCGAAATGTTCTGCCCAACGCTGAATTATGGCATTCAATTCAACAATGCGTGTTGAACCATCTGACGCAAGAAGTGGCGTAGTGCCAGAGCGGGATGGTCCAAACACAGCTCGGAGGCTCTCAAAGAACTTTCTAGTGTTGTTTGTGTCGGCATATTTCTGAGTTTCTCTTACTCGCTCTTCAAGCCAGTCATTTTTCATTTTCCTCAGCTTCTTCTGGAGTACACCCTTACATGCACGCAGTGCATCAGCTTTTGCTGTGGAAGAGGGGTCACTGCAGTGAGCTTGGATGAGACTATTTTTTTCTTTAATGAGCACTTTGATTTCATTATCATTATCATTGAACCAGTCCTGGTGCTGGCGGACAGGAAAACCAACTGTGCTGCTGGCGCAAGAGTGTACAGTCGTATTTAGGTCAGTCCAGCTCTGTTCAATGTTCTCAGGGTCAAAAGTCACGCAATCCAATTTTGAGGAGAGTTCTGATGAGAGCTTGCTCTGTTTCTCAGCTGAGCAGAGTTTTGAAACATTTAGGCGTTTAGGTGGCGCTTTCCCTTGAGGGCGTCTATTGCGCCTCAATGTTAGTCTGAGCTTGCAAACAATGAGTCTGTGGTCAGTTCCACACTCGGCACCACACATCGCCTTTGTTACAAGGACATCCTTTCTGTCAGTCTTCCTCACAATGACATAGTCTATGAGATGCCAATGCTTTGAGCGGGGATGCATCCATGACGTTCTGTTTCTCACGGGGAGACTAAAATTTGTGTTGGTAATGAACAGGCCAAATTCAGCGCACAAAGTAAGTAAGCGCAACCCATTGTTATTGCATGAACCAACTCCATGAGGGCCCAAAACATTTGGCCACGCTGAGATTTCGGAGCCAACCCTAGCATTGAAGTCCCCCAAGAGAATCAGCTTATCAGCTGCCGGGACAGAGCATATGACAGATTCTAGATCAGAATAGAACTTGTCTTTGGCTTCATCTGGGTTTGTCATGGTGGGCGCATATGCGCTAATGAGGGTGGCTGACTGGCTTTTCCCAACTGGGATCCTGAGTGTCATTAGCCTGTCATTTATTTCAATTGGCATGGACTGCAAGTTTCTGACAAGGTCATTTTTAATTGCAAACCCAACACCATGCTGTCTCGGTTCGACTGCACCCTTGCCTTTCCAGAAGAAGGTGTATCCACCACTGAGCTCTTTGAGTTGGGAGTCTGGTCTCACTGAGTGCCACTATGTCCAGGTTGTACCTGCTGAGCTCAATGGCAATAAGTGCAGTGCGTCTTTCCGGGTTGTTTGAGTTGTCCTGTAGTGTGCGTATATTCCAGGCTCCTAGCCTGAGTAAGCTGAATTTCTTTTTGTTTCGACCGCAAAAAGGGATCCCCACTCATCATCATTGCCTTTCTCACCCTGGATCAGGGTATAGGCCACCAACAAACACTTTCCATCCCTCTCTATCATGGGCCAGCCTCTTTACATTATTCCAAGTCTTTCCGCTTCGTTGCACATCATTTTCTCTGGCTCTTCTCCACGTTCCGCGCGGCCTTCCTCTTGATCTCTTGCCCTGGGGATTCCAATCCAATACCTTCTTCGCGATGCTGTTTCCTGGCCTCCTGAGAGTGTGGCCGATCCATCTCCATCGCCTCCTACCAATTTCCTCTCTGACTGGGCTCTGTCTTGTTCTTTTCCAAACAATTTCATTGCTGACCTTGTCTGTCCATCTGATCTTAAGTAGCTTCCTCAAACATCTGTTGATGAAAACTTGGATTCTCTTTATGCAGGCCTGGGACGCATTCCAAGTCTCACATCCATACAACAGGACTGACTTCACGTTCGAGTTGAATATCCTCAGCTTTGTTTTTAGAGATATATCCTTGGTTCTCCAAATCTTGCTTAAGGACGTGAAAGCTGCCTGTGCCTTTCCAATTCGTGCTTTGACTTCTGCCTCTGTTCCTCCCTTATTGTCAATGATACTACCAAGATAGCAGAAGGACTCTACATCTTCCAGTGGTTGATCTCCTACTTTGACTTGTTCGCTTGGGGGTGCAACATTTTTTAGGACCTTCGACTTCGCAGGGTGTATCCTCAATCCAATAGATTCTGAAATTTTGTTTAGAGCTGTAGTCTTTGCTTGCATCTGGTCGTGTGTGTGCGACAATAGTGCCAAGTCATCTGCAAAATCTAGATCGTCCAGCTGTGTCCATGGGGTCCATTGTATGCCATTTCTTCCTCCATTGGTGGTTTCTTTCATAAGCCAATCAATCACCAGAATAAACAGAAATGGGGACAGCAAACAACCCTGCCTAACACCAGTTTTGATATCAAAGCTGTCAGTAAGCTCACCATCGTGTACGACTCTGCAACTTGTCCCCTCATACATGCTCTTGATAAGATTCACCATCTTCTCTGGGATTCCATAATGTCTCAATATTCTCCACAGCGTTTCTCTATCGATGCTATCAAAGGCCTTCTCGTAGTCAAGGAAGTTCACTATCAGTTGGGAGTTCCACTCTAGCGACTGCTCTACTATAATTCTCAGCATGGCGATCTGGTCGGTGGTTGATCGATTACTCCTGAAACCAGCTTGCTCCTCACGAAGTTTTGGGTCTGTTGCATTCTGTATTCGCTTGAGAATAATCCGATTGAAAACCTTTCCTGGGATGGAGAGAAGTGTGATTCCTCTGTAGTTACTACAATTGCTGAGGTCCCCTTTTTTTGGAAGCTTCACGAGGTGTCCTTCCTTCCAGTCCTTTGGAAACTTGCCTCCGATCCAAATCCTCGAGAATAGTGAGTGGCAGATCCTCTGCAGCCCCAGCAGCATCTGCCTTCAGCGCCTCTGGTGGGATCTGGTCTGGTCCAGCTGCCTTGCCTCGATTTAACTGCTTTATGGCATCATTAATCTCTGCTTTAGTCGGAGGGTCGCAACTGATCGGTAAATCATTTCTTGCGGGTAGAATGTCAGGTGGGTTGCTTGGTGGAGGTCTGTTCAAGAGGCTACTAAAATGTTCTATCCATCTTTTTGCCTGAGCTTCCTTTCCAAGGATCCCCACTGGTCACGGTATACCAGTCAGGGTGATGTGAAGTGGGCTTTCTTTAGGGCACCTTTTCTAGCCCCTTCCTCAGTTGAGGTGAGCAGTGCTATCCTTAAATAAGGCTGCTCAGCTACTGTGGGTGCTGCCTCCCCACGCCTCCACTTCAATCGACGATGAAGCGACCATAGCCCACAGCCACCAACGTGTAGGTCTGTGCTAACAGCTTCCAGTCTATCTAAACCTGCTGCCACCGCACTCGCCCATCGCCGTTGGAATTTTGAGAGGAAAGAAGACGAGACAAAGATGAAAGAAGACGAGGTGAGTGTTAAGACTGGCGCAAAGAATTTGTTTTTAGTGAGAAAGAGCTGCGCAAACATCAGACTCACTCTCTCGCCTGGACACAACTTATCCAAGTGGCAAGACAGGGTCAAGACGACTGGAAATGTATCCAGGTGCAGGAGGATGCCAGAGAGACAGTCATATTGCCTGTCCGGCTGCCTGTAGGCTACTCCACAGCCTCGCAGTCCCAACTGACTAGGGTGAAAGACCCAAACCAAAGAACACCAATACTGGTGGATGCTCTGTGTCACGATATCCAGGCCAGAGTGACGGTATATTGCCATCTGCCCTATCAATCAACCACTGGCCTGCTGCCGCCAGCTTCGAAGCTGCGTCCGGGAAGTTTGCTCAATTCTTCGTCTGTGATTTAGGCAAACAAGCCTATGACCACACCGCTACCGGGGGGGCCAATATGAAGGACTCAAGTACTGAGGGTCACATTGTGCCCTAGCATGTGGCCGTTGGGTTAGATGAAACCTCCTCCGCCCTGGCCGTTTGCACCGACAGGTGCACGCCCACTGATACCATGCTAGCGTACCAGTTCATGAAACAGGTTGTACTGGATTACATGTTACCAGTAGCAGATTTTTCTGACCTGACACCAGATTTAGAGAGTAGGCTGAAAGAAAAGGCATGAAATAACTACAGTGGAACCTGCTTAAGCCAAAGTTCAAGGGACCAGCAATTTTGTGTTTTTTCATAGCTGGGGAGTTAATAGACCTTTATTTCATCGAAAAAATGGGGTATCCCATATATCACCATAGGGTTATCTCAGTGTTCAAAAGAAGGGGAATTGTGCCACTCTTTTATTCATGGGGACGATTCTTTTGAGGCATCTGCATTTTTATTTTCTCCCACTGTCCCAGTCAGATTGTGTGCAGATTTTTTGTTTTAGTGACAGTAGGGCATTTAAGATGTTATTATTTTGCTGCGATTAGCAAAATGATTTCCTTTGCATTCATATCATCTTTAGTCACACTCTTTGTTCATAAAACTGGATTGAAAATCTCTTGTTGGTTCAAATTTATCAAATTTTTACTCAAAAATTCATGCCTTGGTAGAGTCATGACTCCAACCAATTAAAAATGGTGACTTTTTCCGGCAAGCATCCAAACGTCATTCAGGCATATATCCATGTAGGATTTTGGGAGGTATGGTAGGATTACTGTAAGATTCCCCACATCAAACCAATGTCTGTGTAGTATTGTGGGCTGTGGATATAGTAGAAATGATGTCATTCCAATGTGCAAATTTGACGTCAATCCCATGCCCCAGATTTCCATCGAATTTGCTGACTGCAATTGAATCTGTTTTTATTAAAGTGATGAGAGTTGTGATTCCACTTTAAAACCAAGGCCTTACTGTGAACATACAAAATTTGCTTGGCTAGTTTGCCATGATATTCAGCGTATGAGATCCTTCACGAGGCCTATACATGTATTGAACTTGAGCTGTCGAGCCTGTTTGGTAGTCATCATAAGTGGGAATTGTCTTTCTCAAGAGCAGTTTCATCCAGCATCAGCTTGTATAGGAATGACTGTATCTATATATAAATATGAAATATGCAAATTTACACATATTTTCTGAGCCAGCAATCCCACGGAAATCTGACCCGTAGGATTGAGATCAAATTTGCCCACTGTAATGACATTGTTTCTGTGTAGATTTGTTGGTTACGATATCGTGCCGGCATTGGTCTAATGTCATTAACCTGCCGTTGTGATCATCTTATCAATGTTATGGAAGTCCTCTGCAAATCTATATCAGACTGACAGACGGAGGGACGCAGGCTGGGTGGTTTTGGTCCATTGGTCTCTATTAACTCAATGAACCCTAAACCCCTCATCACCTGCTGCTGCCTGTGCCTAAGAATTTCTGGCATTTTTCAACAATTACAAAAATATAGTAAATATGCATCAATTGCAATGAAATTTGGTAGGAAGATTATTTATTGGCTGTACTTTCCAGATATTAAATTTGTTTTACAAGATATAATACACTTGTAGAGTAATAGAATAAAGAAAAAAGGTCAAACCTGAGAAAAAATAAAAACTTTGAACAATGTGAACAAGGAATCTAGGCCAGAGGTAGCAGTTTCCTCACTTGCAATGTTATTTCAGGAATTTCCGCCAAATAGTGTTTATATTCTCGTTGATGATTGGCTTCTAAATGTGTACAGCTATTGGCTTGTCCAATGAAACTTTTTGCTTGACGTCACCATTCATGGGAAAATCTTACACAAACATAGTTGGGGCTCATAAGTAGCAATTTGCAGGGGAAACTGATATAATCGGGGCTAGGGTTCAGTGTTGAGATTATCTGGTTCTCACAGATTTAAGCTTGTGGACTTTGGCACATTTTCATAGGCAAAATTACTTCTGTTGTCATACAGAAACATATACATGTAATTCCCTATGTTTCATTTTTCCTCCATTGTGAAACAGGTAATGATGTTCACTCAAACAATGAGGCAGGAATAGACATCAGGAAGAATGCAGATCCACTTGTTCAGGTATAACATTCCATTGCCTCAGTGCTGTTTCATTCTAGCTCAAATTTTTACAAAAATTGAGATAAGGCCATACAGTGACTCAGCAAAATGTATTCTATCATTCTTGTGAAAACAGCGAAGTTAACTCACCTGTGGGAGTAGATTTTAAAGTTTCAAAAAGCTGTTCCAACACTTTGTAAAGTTTATCTACAAAACTTTACAACGGATGTGGAGGTGGAATAAAGCAGAGCTGGAATGACGATCTGTATATCAGCAGAGAACATTGAGGAACATTTCATCGGTTTCATGACAAAGAAATGAATAGATAACAACAGCAGTACAAGAAAAGAGCAAACGTTCTGATGTGGCAAATATTTTATAAAGGTCCACCTGTCATCTTTCAATACATGTAGTCAAAGAGCTGTGAATTAAAGCTTTGGAAGAGGGGCGAAAATTTCTGAAGGGACTATAGTTGATAACATGGCCAGTAGCGCTGGGCAGCAACTTGCTTCTGAGTGATCCGGATTTCTGCCGCATCCACTTTAGGGTTCAGGTGAAGTTTTTTGGGTTGTTTATTTCTTCTTTTTTATGGTTAAGGTGGAGATGGGGTTGAAAGACCAACTGCACCGTGACAGAATGAGACCCTGAGGTAGATTTCAAAAAGCAAATCAGAAGTGGGTCACAAGTGGGTCATCAGCTTCAATCTGGATAACCAGATTGATCTGTTTCACTGGATATCAAAATCTAAATCTGGACTCTTGCCTGGCACAAATGGCTGCGGTAGCTTTTTTTTGGTAATTTACATGGTGATAAGAAAATTGTGTTTTGGTTACATTGCCCAAGTAAACCTACATTTATTTAATTCAATTTTTCCCCATTTTATTTATTACTTATTTTTGTTTCATTTTTCAAGTTCAACCAGATTCACCATGGGAAACGGTCAGGGATTGTCATTCTAGGCAGTGGAAGAGGCCAGATCAAGAAAAATGACATCTACAGCAATGCTGAGGCTGGAGTCTATGTGTTGTATGGAGGAAACCCCACCATCAGGTCAGTTTCTGTAACATGTACATCACGAGGTGTCATAAAATGTCACATAATAACTATAAGAATATATTGTCAGTTGGCTGTTCGAAAAACCTAAACTCAAAAGCTGTTGTTACAAGACTGTAGTATTTTAGGTAGAAAGCTATAGCTGAGCAGTGAAGACTAATTGTGTAGCTGCCTGAATTCGAGAAAATCGTTAAAAGGCATCATTGGGTCAATTTCATCGATTTTCAGTTTTCAGTATTTTTGAAAAGTTTTACTCTTTACTATTCCTTTTCCAAATGACATTGCTCGTTGAGGACGGTAAGTGCCTGTCATGATCACATTAGGATCATAAATGCCGTGCTAGGTCACGACGTCAGTGAGTTAATTTTTACGATCTTGTTGATTATAACCAGCGTAAATTTGTCCTTGAGCTGTTCTCGTGAACAGTTTGTTTTGAAACACCTTTTTTCTGATGGATGGAGAGAAGGAGGGGCGAGACAGAATAAATGTATAGCTAGGAATGAC
Source organism: Onchidella celtica (assembly GCA_963931925.1). Taxonomy (NCBI): domain Eukaryota; kingdom Metazoa; phylum Mollusca; class Gastropoda; order Systellommatophora; family Onchidiidae; genus Onchidella; species Onchidella celtica. The sequence goes on along the minus strand of OZ007579.1, from coordinate 18,798,587 downwards.
AGAGCAGTTCTCGACCCCGTGATTTTGATTAACATAGATAAGGGGCGAGTAAAGGTAGTTTATTTAGACGCTTAGTTGGCGTTCGGAAATTCGTGCATAAGAGTAGAAAGCACGGGGTTTGAAGATTTTAGTAGTTAATGTTTCGCATTTTAAATTTTGTCTAGACCCTAAAATTGACCTTGATTTTGGCGCAAGGCCATGACAAGCATAAATTAATATTGCAGGCTGAGCTGAAGCGACTGCACCAATCAAATGTATGAATCTGGACGGAAGGTCGAGACATAGCTTTAGTATTTAAACCCGTGCAGAGCTTAGATAGAGGCCACATGTAGACAATCCATTTACGAGGTGGACGGCGATAGTCCTCAGCCAGATGAGAGACATAGAGACGCAGTTGAGCAGTCCATATTGTGAGGAGCGCCATGATTTAAAGCTCCAGAGCCTAAGCTACTTGGTTTGATATGAACCCACAGCGTTTACATCCAGCGCTCTCACTCCCAGTGAGGGCCTAATGGTGAGAGTTCATACTAATTTGTAATGATGAAAGTGAACCGTTCTACTTTCTTTTGAAGACAGTTTCAGAGCTACCGCCAGACAACGCATGGTTGTACAAGCATTCTCCATGGCGTGTCTAGAGGAAATGTCCATATCATAACATGTCTCATTGAATTAATAGAATTTAAACTGTTATATCCGTCGCCACGTGCGCGGATTCTATTTGGCATCTAACTCATATGACCTGCAAGTAGTTAGAGTGAATAAGTTAGTCTTTATAGAAAGCTGTAGTTTCATTAGTTAGATTCAGTTGCCTTTGAATTGATATTTATATTTATAATTATATTTGTTACATTAATTCCTGTAATTAAACTGCCCTACAGTTCTGCTAAAAATCAAAGCAATTGATTTATTTAGTTTTTAGAGTGCAAGTATTTTTTTTGTGTGTTCGTCGATTGTGGGAGCGGACCTCGAAAGAGTGTCAGTCGAATTCTCCCCATCTAACCCACATCGCGACAGTGCCTCAAAATTGACTTTTAATGGAGTAACCATCAATAATTTGTATTTCTAAGCTGAAACTTTAAAAGTATTTTTTCTCAAAACTAGGGTTGTGTCACTTCCTGTCTTTGAGAGGCCACATCTTCACAGCTAATTAAGTTAGAGCAATAATTTTTTTTTACCGCATGAAAGGGCTTTGAATAATCTATTTGTCACTGTCACTGATCCCATAATCCACCAGGATCGTAGGGGCACTGCATGTCAGAGAGCCTCATCAGGTGCCTCCACTTTTCACGGTTGTTTGCGAGCGCCTGAGTTTGGGCGAAGGATTTCCCCGTCCCCTCCGCAATATTGTCGGTCCACCTCTTCCTTTGCCTTCCTCTTCTTCTCCTCCCCTGCACAGTTCCCTGAAGAATGGTCTTGGATAGGCCACACGATCTTGTTATGTGGCCAAACCATTTCAGTTTTCTTCGTTTCAAAGTAGACAGCAAGTCTTCATAATGACTCATGTGTTGTTTCACTCTACTGCGCACCTCCTCATTTGTGATATGGTTCAGTGTTTGAGATGCCAAGGAGTAGTCTTAAAGCATCTGTGAAGCTCTGCCATCAAGGTAGATGATTCACAAGCATACAGAAGGATGGGGATAACGAGGGCATAGAGTAGTCTGAGTTTGGATTTGACTAAGATGTTTCTATCTTTCCATATTGGTTTTAATTTGGTAATACCAATATCTCCATACCACCAAATTTCGAGAAGTGCCTCATTTTGTTCGGCGACTGCACAGTTAACATTTTCTTTTTTTGGCTTTGCAAATAGGCTACTGTCCCCTAGTCCCCTAACAATAGGTTTTGAGTTTAGTTTGAATGAAGTTCCAACAGCTGACAGATGTTATGTTGGTGTTCAAGTTTGCAAGAAAGTTTGTCGGTCTAAAGCTTTGGATGATGCCATCAAAACATGTCTATATCCATGGCAACCAGATTTGTAACAGTGGACATTGTGGTATTATGCTGTTGGATAAATGTGTAAGTTATGGAAGTCTCCCCTTGTGAGGATGATAATTGATATCAGAAAGATTCATCTTCTTTTATAATGTGATAACTTGGATGCCATGTTCTCACCTTTTGGGAAAACAGCTGAAATCATAAAACTTCGGAGATAAAAATAATGAAATAAGGTTTTAAAAGTTTTTACAGAGTCCGTTTGTAGTAAGTTGTTCTGAAAAGTAATTAGAAAAACAAAATATTGTGGAAACGTGCCAATTTGCCTATTACAGACAGTAAGCCTGTCAGTATGATTGTACCAGTGTCTTTTCTGATATTTCAGTGAGAACTACATCTACGAGGGAAGAGCTGCAGGGGTAGCCATCAATGCCGGGGGAAAAGGTTGTGTTGTAGGTGAGTGTTAGCAAAGATACTAGAAACAGTAAGATGAGACACTTCCTTCTTCACACCTCTAAAAAATCATGCACACTGTTTATGCTCTGATTGGGGGCTGGGCCCATGGTGTATTGCATTAAAAGAATGCTTGATGTAATGAGGAATTAATGATGCGGATTTGTTACAGTGCTACTGCAACTTTTAAAAAAAAGAAAAAATAGTCAGGGGTTTCCCACAGCGATTGAAATTATAATTACAAAATAAATAGCGCCACTCAAGGCCTACAGCAATTGATGAACATTGGACAAAATTCAGTATTTTCTCTATTTGGCTTCATAAAATACAGCATTGTTCATGAATTCCGCACATTCACCATTAGGTGGCGGTGCGAAATCTGTGCACGCTGAATGCACCAGCTGTCTTACCTTGTAGTATCTGGCATCTTGTGATATAGTATCTACTATTATAATTTGGTAAATTGGAGACTACTGTTCTCAGTTTTTGAGAAAAAATGGCTGAACATTTGGTTATGAAACTTTCAGAGATGGAAAGCAATAGAACAAGGTATGTTTTTAGCTAAAAAGTGGGGCTTTAGAAATTTGAACTGTCAAAACCTAAATCTTGTTTAATGGTTCTCTAAAGTGAGCTTCATTGTTTTGCATATTCCTGCTTGTCATCAAAGTTTACTGAGCTCTCCGGTGTGAGTTTGTAAGCTTGATTCATTCGACTACAGAAGTTTTTTGGTTTACTCTGGACCCAGAGATTTTTCAGGTTTGTCATTTCAGATCAGAGCAGTTTATATGTATGTGTATTTTTCTTTGCTTCACAGATAATGTCATCAGAGGTAACCAATGGGGTGGTATTGACATTCGCAACGGGAGCTGTCCACTGGTCAGTGGAAACAGTATCATCAACGGAGCCAGCGATGGAATTGTCATTGGTGTCGGAGGCAAGGGATCCATAGAGAATAATTTTATTTGTGGTAGGTGACTATTTTTAAAACATATGTACTTTTTCTTTCTGAATGAATGGACACAGAGAGGTGGTCAGTTGTATCGTATTACAGAGTGTGAAATAAGTTCAGATTTATCCATGATCTCAAATTAATGGTGATAGTCAAATTTTACAGCTTTCGGTTTGTCCTAATGTCATTTACACTGGCTGATAATTTCACATTTCTGTGAGGTTTTTCTATAGGTGACAACTTTTCTTCATATTGCTTAGGGCAGTGGTTCTCAACTTGGACGATATCATATCCCAAGGGGGGGGGGGGGGGGGGTGTGATTTTGATTTCCATGGGAACGAAAACGAAGAAAAGGGCTAAAAAGGGGTGAAAACGATGAGGGGGAAGGGAGGGGAGGGTATATGGGTAGGATGGGTGGGGGAGACATGAATGGAGGATGATTTTGGAGCAAGTACGTGGCAATCACTGACTTGTTTAATAGCACTGGTAGATGGATTTTATGAACAGAAAAGGCATTTTTTTTTTTTTCAAGTGGATCTGCTAAAGAATGCTTTCTGTTTTGTAATGAATTATCAACAAGACTGATGTCATAAATAAAGCTTTGAGAAACTTAACATCATAAATTGTGTAGTCTGTCTTCTTGTGAAATGCGTTAATGGGGGAGCGATGACAGAAAATTTGGAGCCTAAGGGGGCAACTGACAGAGAAAGGTTGAGAACCACTGGCCTGGGGTTTTCTCTATCATTATTATTTTGTGTAGACCAGGAGCAGATACATTTTACATACATGTGCAGACCCAGCTTTTGAGGAAGTTGAACAAAAAGTTAAATATTGGTCACAGTGTGACACCAAGTATGATTAAATTTTACACACATCCATTCATTAAAATTGATCACAAGCTGATAGTTTTTTTCTTTCTTTTTTTTCTTCCATTGTTAATGATTTAATTGATTGCTCTATTCATACAAGATAATACTTAAATATGTGCACTAAAAAGTATCCTCTTATTCCCTGAATGATAAATGTACCTAGCTGTTGATGCCATTCAGTAAACCAATTGTAATATAAACACATATTGTGTGCATTTTTCAGGGAATGCTGGGTGTGGTATTTGGATGATGTCATCAAAACATGTCTCTATCCATGGCAACCAGATTTGTAACAGTGGACATTGTGGTATTATGCTGTTGGATAAATGTGTAAGTTATGGAAGTCTTCCCTTGTGAGGATGATAAATGATATCAAAAAGATTCATCCTCTGTTATAATCTGGTAACTTGGATGCCCAAACGGCTGAAGTCATGAAACTTCGGAGATAAAAATAATGAAATAAGGTTTTAAATGTTTTTACGGAGTCCATTTGTAGTAAATTGTTCTGAAAAGTAATTAGAAAAACAAAATATTGCGAGACTGTGGATTTCCTTCACAACTTTTGAAGAATCCAATCTTCCACTTTGTACCATCAATCTAAGAAGGGCTCAGTGGCACCATCTTTTGGTAGTTTGGTGGCATACTCCAGTGCAGCATTAAATTATCACAGTGCATATAATAATGCAAATCAAGGTGCCAAGCCTGGCTTCAGACAAAGAATTGAAATGTGACAAAGAGAAAAAACGTTTGTTTATTTTGCAGAACTTGACATTAGCAATAAAAAACAAGAAGACTAAATTGTGAATTCTAAATAAATAAAAATAAAAGAAAATATACAATATCAGTAAGATCTTTATCAGGCTAAAAGAGCTTGAAAATTTTTGAAAGAATTAGAATAAAATGAATGTGAGGAAGCTACTTTGTTGTGTTCAGTACATTTCTACATTAGATGATGGGTTCATTGGTGACGAGACCAGATTTGTGCATCATAATAATAAGAACAGATTTGGCCTTTCATCATTTCTGTGTTTATTCAATCTACATCCACAGACCAGCTCACTGGAGGGGCCCTTGGGACAATTAATGACCAACGTCAGCCACAGAACATACTCACAGTATGATGAGGACTTCCTCATCCCAGAACCCACTTCTGACTTTGCAGTGCTACAATACAACAATATCTATTATAACAAAAGTAAGATTACATTCTTTTGCTAAGCATCTAGTTTTGGTTAGGGATATTAAACTCCTTCCTTTCAGGAATCCTTGAAGGCTAGGTTATCCAGGCTGCTGTGCATGAAAAATTCAAAAGCACGTCAATGGAATATGTTAGCACACCTTCAAAATCAAAGCACAGCATTCTGTTTTAAAAACAGATTTTAAGTTTCAATGGAACTTTTAGCTGTTTTTGTCTAAATGTCAGCCTGTAATGTTTTATTTTATCTCTACTTCTACAAAAATTGTAAGTTTTTAAAAAAAATTGAGATTAGGCCAAATTTGGTAATAATCGGAAAGGCGAGCATTATGGACATATTCAGTTCTAGTCTTCAGCTGTTCTTTTAAGAATGTTGTTACAAGTATGTACGTCTCCCAAGTTTTTTGTGCTAAGGGCACGTATTTTAAAGCCTTTTGTGGCTCCAGAGCTAGAGTGCTCCTCCTGAAATACTCCTAACAACAGCCTTATTTAATTATCCTTTCAGATTTTCTTTTTGTTTTCCTCCCGTTTTTTGGTTGAAAGGGTAAGGGGCAGGGTTAGGGATTTGATAAGATTTTTGGTTGAGAATAACGACAGGGTTAGGGATAGGTACAGATACGTATGCGCCCCTAGTGCAAAACGTTTGGGCTCTGTATGTATTTATAACAAAAGCCTTTTTTTAATGGTCTTCTATACTGTCCGTAAAATCTGTTCTGTATGTAATCTTTCAAAGAATCTGTGAAACCCAATTTCAGATTTTATGTTTATGTCCACAAGTTTATAATTGTGAAATTTTCTCAAAATGCCAGTTCTGGGTATCCTCAGTTCTGGTCATGAGCCAACACTATAATATCGTCAATTTCATGATGAAGAGGCGAATAGATGTATAGCTGTTGTTATCTATTCTCCCCTTCGTCATGAAACGGACAATATACTTACATGGTTGTTTATATAGAGATGGAGTTCAGAGGTTTTCAGAATTTTTCACTCTGAGCCTCGATTTTTATATCTTTCATCTTTAGGTCAGGGTATTCTTATTGAGATCAAGGAAGAGGTGAGGATGTTGTATAATGCTATCCACGCAAACCAGAAGGGTGGGGTTCACATGTCCCAAGATGCACCTGCCATCATGGAAGGCAACAGTATAACCAGTAATAGCGGCAGTGGCATTATAACATCGAGCCATGACAAGGTAAGTGGCATTCATGAGGTCTTGTGGGCCTTAGCTTTTTGGTTTTATTATGTATAAATCAATGGCTATATATCAGGGATGGCCAAACCACAGTTTGTGAGCCACATGCAGCTCTTTGACCTTCAATATGCGGCTTGTGGAAATAATGTTGGCTGCATTCTTTTTTCATCACAGTTGATATAAAAAGTACATAAGGAAAAATTTCTAGCTTCCTAATTATTTACCGGGTATGAATTGAGACCCACCGGTTTCCAGCAGAAGTTTAGTCTTCATTGTTAATAATAACATTTAAGAATTTCAATCCTAATCTTAATGCTAGATCTGAAAAATAAATGAGGCATTGTTCTCTAGTGCTGAGGGAAGGAATGGTGGGAGGCAGAGGGATATTTACCAAGACAAACAAATATTATTAAAAATCTGTCATTTTTTTTCTTTCCACCCTTTTAGTTTTATTTTTGGCAATATAATTTTGTTACTGAAATGTAAATTGGCATGTTTTTCTTACATGTTCCTGTAGTTCATTACCATATTTGATAAGTTCAGTACCATTGAAATAAACATTGGTCAAGATTTTGAAAACATTTGCTATATATGTGTACTTTGTGATTACTGAAACTAATACAAATTAGCAGTTTAAAAAACTGCATACATGAGTAAATATTGTTGCATAAGTTTATTTCTTAACCCTCTTGGTGCCACCATAAAAATTTTGTATGTATGAAAAATGCCAGCTTAAAACGGGAATAAAATAGTGATTTAGTCACTTGAGGTTAGCGACAGTTTCCAGCAGTCAGCCTCACGCTTGCCGTGATTTAGTCACTTGAGGTTAACGACAGTTTCCAGCAGTCAACTGCACACTTGCCAGGTTTTCGCAACACCGGAGGTAAACTAGCGATGAAAGAGAGCCACAATCATGGCTCTTGGCATTCTACCAGTAAAGCCACGATCATGACTCTTGGCACTAAGAGGGTTAATATTCATAAAAAAATTTTGTAACAAAATGTGTATGTAACTATAAAAACGTGTGTGAAGTGTGTACATATCTTGTGGCTTTTGAGCATCTGAAGTTTAAAGAATAAAGTGTGTGGCTCTTACATTAGGCAAGTTTGGCCACCCTGCTATATATCTTCAGTCAGCTGTTGGAACCTTATTAAAACTAGCCTCTGATGTTGTTGTTAGGGAAGCGTAGCCTAATTACAAAACCAAATAGAGAAACTACTGAGTTGTTTTCACTGCTCAGCTATAGCTTTCTATGTAAAACACTACAGCCTCCTGATAAAACAGCCCTTTAGTTTAGCTTAGATGAGGTCCCAATAGTGGACCAATGATATTCTTCTAGACAACCCCGTGACCTCTTGGGTCACCCATTAGGAGATGAATTTTCTTGCATGGACTCAAACATTCATTCTAATAGATAAAGAACGAATCTGTTTTCTGAGATCAAAAGTCCAAGGGAAAAGTATTAAGTTTGGCAGCAGTGATGGAAAGGGTCCAGACCCATGGCCACCTGAATTTTTTACTTATTATTTGGATTACAGTATTTTAGGTACGTGGATGAAAAAATTATTGTGCTCTAATGCAACGTTGAGGATGCTAACAGACAGACAGAATGGGCATTTTTTAAGTATGTAGTAGGTAGTCCAAACTGCCCCGCTAAAGGGGCGAAATCCTGTTTTGGTATATTTTAGGCCAACATTACGAGGCTATTACTGCTGTGTATTTATGTGAAACGGCATGTATTCCACATCAAAATAAAGTTCAATCCTTCCTCTGACAGAATGCACTTTCTTTTGTATTGTTTAACTCTTTCCGTACTTTTCACCGATACATCGGTTCCTCCGACTGACGCATTTGGACTAATTTCTGCTGAAGTGCAGTAATAGTGGCATCGGTTGTACCACAAACAACAAAAACACTGGGAAGCTAGATGGACACAGTATCGTTGAAATGCCCAGGGGTAACAAGGAGAGTACTTTTTGCCGATGTATCGGTCCCCCCGACTGACGCATTTGGACTAATTTGGGCTGAATTGCAGTATGGAAAGAGTTAATGTGTTAAGCTGTGTGTTTTTATAGCTTGAACAGGACATAGTCTTGCTGTTTTCGCTCTGAGCTGAGCGTACCGAATTGACCCCCTCGTAACAAAGGGTCGCGGCGCGGCGCGCAGATGTAGCGCACATGTTTGAAAATAACTCACATAGAAAGCCAGATAAATGAGGTTTAATTCAATATATTTTTCATCCTGTTTTAAGTTGAAATTCCTTTAAAAATCATTTGTTAAAAAGTTTGTTGATCGAGAAACTGGTGGAAACTTTAATAGATCAGGATCAAAATTATACGCAAATGAACCTCAGCCTTTGTATTTTCAGAGTGTGCCAAAATTAGACTTAGGGCATGTTTCTGCACAAAGCGCCGACTGTTTTTATAGACCCACCCAACGCTTAATTTCATCACCTTTTTCGGACACTCAGTGCTAAGTCAATGGCGACGCGGTTGACCTAATTTTCAATTTAAAAAAAATAAAAACATTATTTTTGTCTCCCCTGTAAGAGTTCAAACAAAATTGATGTCCGATAACATTTGATGACTAAAAAAAAAGTAAAATAAGATGCTTGTACTGTATTTGCACTCTCGAAAAAAATTGAGCGTAATGTACACCCCCTTGACTTGAAAACTAATAATTTTTAATGCTGTGACTCAATAAACAGTCATTTTATGGGCTGTCAAAGTTGGACTATTGTGCAATCTGCAAAAGGTAGCAAATTCAGGGTGTTTTTTCACCTTTGAAAATGCCATAACTTTAAAACCCTTTAAGCCAGAATGACAAATTTGGTATCAAAATTCTTAGAAAAGCAAGCTCCACCAGATTAGACAATAAGTGGTGAGTTGTGATAAAAAGTAAGAATCAGTTTGGACCACCTATATATAGATTTCATATTTTATGTACAGTTAGTTTATTTCACTTGATGTACAAAAATATTAGCCTATTATATAAAATATACATTTGTGATGGTGATGTTTGTCTATCCTTTTCCATGATGACCATGACTTCATCTTCTGTTGATTACTGGAGTTTCTAAGGTGGCTGGTAAGTCCAATCTGGGTACGGAACTATCTGCCACAGCTTGCACACTTCAGGTCAGTGGGTGGCCGGGAAGAAGAGGCGGCTGCTCGTGCTTTCTGCGCTGCTCTTTTGCTTTTAGCAACTGCCTTACAGAGTTATTCAGCTGACTTTACCCCTTTCTTAATCAGACCGCACCATGATGGTTGGTCAGAAACAAGGCTTTTCCAAGTCTCGATGAATATGTCCAAGATGTACAAAATATTATTATATATATACGTCATATTATTATTTATTATATTATATAATTAGGTATGTTTATATATGATGATGATGATGTTCTTCCATACAGTGGAAGTTTTTCATTTTTATAATATCAACTTTTGGTTGCATTTATATTACCTGCATTGCACATTGATGCCAGTTTTTTATTAGTGTTACATCTTGAATGTATTATTTATTCACTAGGTGCGACTTGTTGGGAATGGCATCTATGACAGTACCCAGCATGGAATTGTGTGTCGGAATAATTGTGTCGTCAGTGGCAATGACATCGTTGGACATGCAATGTATGCAGTATTGGTTGAGGGCAAGGCACAAGCAGAGGTGACCTTCACAGTGTTCTTATCACACTTGCTCAGTTTTCTAAATGTTAGAATCTATTTGGCAAGAGTATAAAACTTTGTTTATTGCAAAAGTCCATGTCAGAGACAAGTAATAAGAAAACTACACAAGGAACTGTAAAAGAATGAAAATGAGCTTTCAGTCATTAAGGACCGTCATCAGGGTAAAAAAAAACAACAGGAAAACATGAAAAGCAATTTACACTATTCCTCCCATGTATTTTTCACATGAGTGTTTTCCCCTGCCCAAGTAATTTTTGTCAAATTTGACCACTGTGGGGTTGGTATAGAATAAGAACAAAGAGCATAAAATGATTATTTATTGATTGTTTTTTAAAATTTTTTGTGCTAAAAGTACAGAATTGGTTACTGTTTAATATAAAACTGTGCTTTTGTCATATTTCAATGCAGAGAATTGTTGTGTGGGGGTGCAAAATGAAAAAAGTACAAAATTATAAAATTTTGACAACATCAATGATTTCAGAACCATCTGCAACAAATTCTTCATCACTGCCGTCCTCCACCATCTCTTCATTACTGTCACTATCCATGAAGATTTCATGCAAAGCTTCGGATGTTGACAAAAATTTTGAAAAATTGCCTCGCCATGGTTAGAATCGCGAAAAAATACTGTCAGTTGCACCAAAAACAATTCCCTATTATTATTAGAGTAGCATCCCTTCGATATGTAGACTGTAGACTACTGTAAGAAACACAAAACAAAAATAGCTCACCTTAAAAAATGAAAGTAAAAAAGATCTATTTTAAGAAAATATGTTTATTGCTGAACGTTTTTATCACCTTCAGGCGCCAGGTATTGAAAGCTTGAATGTTAACGAAAATGATTGTGTCCGTGTAATTTCAGAAAGAATTTGTCAAATTTTATAAATGAACAAGAACGGCCGGGCTATTTAGCTGTGGTTGCTCAATCCACACAGGTTCTTTTTCTGGAGGTTTTCAAATTTTTTCCTTTTTGTTCCGGTATAGAATTTTTTTTTCTTAGAACATCCAGACTTATTAAAGTAAAAGTCAAGATGTATTTGTGAGTGAACTGCAATTAGGTCAAAAGGCTTTCTTCATTAGTATTTGATTTTGAGGGTTTCGGATGTAATGTTCAGACAGCTTGGCACTTTGAGCAAATTATTAAAATAAAAAGAAAGAAAAGCAGTGGATTCTGAGCCAGGCTTAGCATAATCTGAGAATATGACAAAAACCAAGAAAAAATTGTATTTTGCAAAAAACATGAAAGAAAATTAAATGGAGTTTTGGATGTTAAAGCATGTTAAGGAGGAAAAGAAAATGTCCTAACAGATGAAACATAGAAATGATATCAGAATATTTAATGGGTCTTGAATTTAGTGAAATTTTTGGCCCTAATTTTTTTTTTTTTGTCTGATAATCAAAGATCACCAATAACAGACTGTGCTCCTCAAGTGTGACCGCTGTCAAAGGGGAGGAGTCATCAGTGGTTACTGCAACCAATAACAGGATATTTGATCGAGGAGGCGGAGACTTCAATTGCCATGGGACCTTGACAGCCAGTGATAATGTTCTAGTCAGGCCTACTTTAGTCACAAGGTGAGTTGGAACAAGGATACCAGATACAGTGAGACTGGGCAGCTTGTGCATTTTGTGCTGCTCAGGGGTTCCATACCATCGCCCATCAGCAAGTGCGTGGGAGGCAGGGTAAACAATGGTGTAATTTACAATTGAATTAAAAAATTCTGAGTTGTGATCACAGTTCAGTCAGCTATCAGTATCACTCTAACCTTTGATAATTTTTAATGTAACTTCCATCACCATAGGAAACTCTGGCCATGTGTTTGCTTTTTTTTTTTTTTTTTAGTTATTGTGGTATAATAATTGGCTCTTTTCGTCTTGGCAGACGGTCAGCAGCTAAATAGTTTTTGTGCTGCATGCCTGGGCTGTGGGTATGGAGAAAGTGCATAGCCCATGGTGCACTTTCCCCCTCTCGACAGTGTTGATTTGATCCATTGGAACGACATGGTCGATACGCGTGGAATCAACAGTGTTGCAGGAGGTGCATTCCTCCGTGTAGTCTGCCTTTAGGGGTTCTCCCTATTTTTAATAATTAATAATGAGTTATATACATTTTTTGTTTTTTTGTTGGAGATATGGACGGGTTGGGGTGATATGGCTGAATTTTAATCTATTAATTTTTAGTTTCAATTTTGCCCGGGCAGCGGCCTGTACAGCCTACTCTTTACGATTTCCAACTGCCAAGGTTTCTTTAACATGGACAACGTGCACACGGGCCCTCCGAATTTTTCGTCCTTATCCGAGAAGACTAGGTACTCGATCCTACCCCCCAATAGGCTCAGGGACACGAAAATATGAGAAAAATCCCAATTTCCAACATGCCTGCACAGCTCGGGTACCCTTGGCATGAGAGGCGAGCACCTTGCCTCTAGACCACCTTGTCCCCATTGGTAGTACTGCAACAAAATCATGTCGTAGATTTATCATTACAGTGATGCAAGCAGGCACTTTTTTCACACAATTCATCAAAAGGTTATTAATCGTCATTGTTCACTCAGAAATAGCATTAAATGAAACAGTGGGATGGCTATGAACAAATTAATGTTGATTGTCTTTTGTTCCCCAGAAAACCTGCCAAGGCAGAATTCAACAAAACTGACTTCTTGATAGATCCCCCACCACGTCCACATATCCCACCCACTCCGTCGTCCACTATTATCCCCACCCATCATGTTACAGTGGTGACCAAGGTGACAGTGCCATCTGGAGATACTTGTGAGCAAGGAAGTCGACTTTGCATTATCCTATAAATTTTTTCCTCTCCAGTGTTATCCCTTTATCAATACTATATGAGGCAACAGCACAAAATCCGTAACATAGAGGGTTAGCGGTGTGAATGTCTTATGTCCAATTTTATTTGTTGCTTTTAAATGCCTGTAATTATCCTAGACCCAAGGTGTTTAACTTTATTTCATAATCCAGTAAAACTATTCATGTGACCATTTTGAAGTTATTGCAGTGATTTGAATTTTCAGTGAAATTACAAATTTTGAACTCCTTTTCCTCAATTTGACTGTTTTGGACAAACAACATTCTGGTTGCCAACCTCAGGATGTTACTGTCACCCATGTTTAGAAAACCGAGCAAGATGTTCGTTGGAACAAAACTTTACCACTCTGTAAACAGAAAACAGTAGCAGACAAAATATTCATTATTGGTAAAAACAAAGAAATTCAATATTTTGAACCCCAACCATCATTTTGTCAGGTTTTCTCAGTTTGGGCAGTTGTGACAAATAACCAATTTTGTGCCGTTGTCTCATAAGCTTTGTGGTAAAAAAAAAACTCCTCAGGTGGAATGAGGCAGATGACGATATCAGAGAAAGAATGGATTCTTTCATTAGCTCTTTCGGCCTTTAACTTCCTAACATCTTCTTTTTATTGTGATGTAAAAATGTGGCATCTATTACTTTCTTCAGTCATCACTAAAGTTGTTTCCTGGGGAAGTGTAAGTTAAAAAAGTGGAATTGTCAACATGCTATGTTCAACACTAACAGCAGATAGGAATATTTGGTGAATCAGTGAATTGTACATCTCTGTAATTAAGTGACAGTCTGGCAAATTTTTCAACATATCACGGGCAATTCAGTCAAACCAGGCAAATTTGTTTTAATGATTTTTTAATAAACTGAATGTTAAATAAACTGACCTTGTTACTGTCCAATACTCAACAAGGACTTACTGCTGTTATTTCCTCCTAACCTGTTATGATGTGGCATGACTGAATGGTCAGTTTGACCTTGCTACCATAAATAATAATAAGTATATGTAGTTACAATGGACATTCTGAGTAGTCATTTCAAAAAAACTCTTTGTTGTCTGCTTAAGTATAATTCAAACTATTTCCTCTGTGAATTTTTTGTTTTGTTTTGTTGGTTTTTTGTTTATGTAAACTAAATTTATTGAAATGAGGCCTCTACTGTAGAAATGTTAAAATATGTTTATTGCTTCAAGTAGCATACGCACTTCAGTGAGTCATGCACGGTGTTGTTTTTTTTTTATTTCATCCCATTCCCAAAGTTACTTGTGATTTCAATCTTGTCATAATGTTGTATACAATGTTGTATTTTTCAAATTTTTTTTGGATGAAAACATTTCTGAGAAGTGATTTTTTTTGTATTTATAAACATTCCTGTGAAGTTTGTTTTGTTCTTTTTTGGTCTAAATATTCCTGAACATTCCTGAGGTGTCATTTTTTGTGTACAACATTCCTTTGAAGTAGTTATTTGTGTGAACACTTCTGTGAAGTGTTACTTTGTGCACGTTTTACCTTGTTATACATTTCTCTGTGATAATTGTTTTCTATTTATTATGGACAAAGCAGCTCATGGGCATCAAAACAGTCAATGATTTATCTTTAAAACCATGAATTATTGCTGTGAACAATAGAAAGTATCACAGCAAAAGAAGCAGCATTTTGTTATTCTTTGTTTCTATCTGATTTCGAAATTTTGATAGGAGGCACAAAAAAAAAGAAATGCTCCCTTTTGCTGTACATTATGGATCTAATGGACTCAGAAGAAATTAAAAATGTTTGTAATTATCTTGATTCTGGAAACTCTGTCTTGAAATTTCAGGTTTCCTCAGTGATGTCATTGCCCATCTTCCTACAGTTTTGAAATTTTAAAATATGCAAGTGCGTGCTCACCAGCACACATGTATTTTTACTATTACTACCTGTATATCCTGGGGTCTCACAGACACCATAGTTTTAAAGAGGATTTTATTGTAGGATTTTTTGTCATACCTTTAGTCATACGTCCTGGAGACTCAGATACACCACTCTTAAAAACGATTTTATTGGTATATTATATTGACAAACAGAGGTGTCCTAGTAAATTGTTCTTTATGAGTGTGGTGTCCATTTGACACCATGACGCATGCCATGTTTAGTTTTAGCGACATACGGCGAAGGTGAAGTTCCAGGAAGTGGAAAATATCACACTTCAAGGGCCTAAGAATGTTTAAAACACAGCTTGGCTGTGGTGATGTACTGCATGTGTCCATTTATAGGCCGTGCTTCTCGAAAGCTTCAAGTTAGGTTGATAAAAATATTCAGTGATAATTTCATTATTGCATTGTGCAATTCCCATGCTGATATCCCCACTGCAGTTGACATTGTACATTGAAAAGATCAAAATTGATGATGTTGTGCCAAATTTGTAATCTCAAGTAAAACAATCACTTTTCATGCTGTTTCATGTATTCCATCCATTTTTCTCAATTTATTAATTATTATTTTCAATTTTTTAAAAGATGTTTACTTACAGTATTTATTGTTTTACCTGTGGTCCAGAACTTGTAAGCTTTATTATATAAAAATTACTTTTAACAGAGTGTGAAGATTTGCTTGAGTTTATCAGGTCTTAATACATGTGTCTCAGTAGTTGGAGAAATAGTATATCTCAATCATAAGAAATAATAATGTTCAATTATTGATATTGCATTGGTGCTTATGTTATGTCTACTAGGAACATAATTGCTGTTACAGTGTGGCAGATAGATGGCGGTGTAACTGGACTTACAGAGCGGCTGTCAGATGACTGCATTTAGGGAGTGGTAGTCCCTAGATAACTGCATGACTTCATTTGTGCAGTGGTTGTCAGATGAATGTCTGCATTTATGGTGTGGCAGTCAGGCGAGTGCTGTTATGGAGTGGCAATCAGATGACTGCAGTTACAGATTGGCAGTCTGTGTCAGGTTAACATACTTGACACTGGTGATGTGGAGCATAGTTATGCCCATTCTTTTTCTTTACTTCACCACTGTTTCAGTTCTGTCTCAGAGTACTTTCAAGTTACAAGCAGCCTTTTTAAGTGTCTGAGCATTTATTTACTATAATTATTTATATACAGTGCACTCTCCCGATAACGACATGGCTCGGGACCAGAGGTGCATGTCGTTATCGGGAACATGTCGTTATTCGGAGATTTTCAAGATGGCGGAAAAAGGGGTGTGGTTAGACCCTTAGAATGTAACGTACCAACCATAGTGGGTGATCAGTGATCGGACTTTCCAAACATGTAAAATACACGAAGTGTGTGTGTGTGTTGTGTGTGTTGTTTTGTTAATGTCTTTGTGTCCACATCAGCCAGAATTTGCAGCTTGGCATCTATTGTCAGTATCTTTCTTTTTTTAACAGCAGCTGTCGACATCTTGGGGTGCGTTATTGTTCTCGGGTGAATACAATCGATTCAGCGGTCAGCGATGTGATGACTGACTCATTTAATGCGCGTCACCCTTTTTGTTCCGACGACAATAGACACAGGTGTGTTTTCATTGGCCGATAACAAAGCGATCTCATTGGCCGATAACAAAGCGATCTCATTGGCTATGAGGTGCCTCTGGTAGGACATTTCATTGGTCGGAAAAGAAGTGTTTTTATTGGCTCAGAGAATGAAATGAAACTGACCGGAAACAATATTTTAGCTATTTTTATTTTTGTATCTAGCAAAGTCACAGCCGATTATTGCTAACTCAATGTCGTTATCCGGAGAGTGGTCTAAAAAGTATGTCGCTATTTAGAGAGTTTTATTACTAATAACATATAGTAAAAAAATCGGGACCGGGGGTCAATGTCGTTATCGGGAGAATGTCGTTATTCGGAGATGTCGTAATCGGGAGAGTGCACTGTAACTACTTGTAACGCGGAGTTCTTGCATGGAGTTATTTTTTCCATATTTTCCAGATCATTTGTAATAATAAAGCATGCAACAAAGTTGACAGCTGAACTATCATGAGTTTCCAGGCGATTATCTCTTGATTTTTGTAGATCTAGTCTTTGTAGAGCATTTTTGCATGCAACATAGGGATATGTATCAAATTACGAATGAGAACTATAATTAAAAGCAAGCACACCGTCACTGCTCTGTTCTAACGGCTTATGTCATTTTTTTTGTCACCTTGGAATATTTAAAAAAAGCTGTTTCTTTTCCTGTCATTTGGTTACTTACGCCACTATGATTCTATTGGATGATTACTTTTTCCTATTGGCACATTTCTTTTTTTTCTGCTCAGGAATCCGGAGTTAAAATTTCCATCAGTTGTCTTTTGGCATAAGTCTGACGTGCTATTATCATAGAGTAGTGACGACATGTTGATTCACTGTTACTTTAATAAAAAATTTCATATATATGAATCAGATTATGGTGTTCGTTGTTTTTCGGGGGGACGGCAGACTCTGTGATATATATAAAAAACTGTCTTAAGAGTTAAATGCGGTTTGCTTACTGGTTGCTAATGGTGTGTGTTTGCTAGAGTCTTGTCAGTTCTCAAGTACAACAGCACATCCCAGTTTCCATATGTGGTACATATTGTCGGTTGGCTGTTCGAGCCTCACTAACACTAATCTTTGAGGCTATTGTTAGAGGAATATGGTATTTTACACAGTAAGTTCTAGATGAACAGTGAACAGCTCAGTATTTTCTCCATTTGGCTTTGCAATTAACAACAGCCTCAAAGGCTAAAACAAGCCAGGTTCCTTACAAGCGACTGACAATAAATGGAAGGCCCTTGTGCAATATGCTGTTTTCTGTATCTTGATTCACAGCATTTTATGCACCATGATAATTTAATGTCAAAGTGAGATGTGCTACTCAACCGCCAGAACATGATGCCATTTACAGATTGGTGGTGCTGAGCAGAGAAGTGAATTCTTAAAAAGTTGTGAAGGAAATCCACGGCCTCACAATATTCTGTTTTCTGTCTACTTAATTTTCAGAACCAGTTTATCCCTAAAGTGGCTCTGTAAAAACCTAGCTTAATCCATTTCTCTTCACCCACTAAAGTTTCATGACTGTACATTCTAGTGTTTCCTCAAAAAGCTGCCAATTGCAATAGTAGATGCTAATGATGAATGTGATTTATTAGACTGGCGTCACGTGAAAAACAAATTTAATGCATTGTTGTGATTTATTTTATTTCTTTTAAATCCTCCTTTGAAAAAGCATGAGAAAGAAAAAAATGAAAATACCATTCAACAGAACAAGAATAAGGATATGAGGTGTGGTTTATTTTTAGATGAGTAAAGAGTTATCATAATTAAGTAACAAATTTTTGTAACATTTTCCACAAATATATTAGCAAAAACACACTTGGTGAAAAAGATGCATGTTTCCGGGCGATAAACCAAGCATGCACGAAACGTTATGGTGGTCCATGGCTTTGGCGAGCACTCTACACAGCAAGAGTGATACAATGTACACAAGTAAAGCAATACGTGGGTGATTACATCGTGACGTGTATTTTATACAATACAGTGATTTGAATTTAAAGCTGGCCTTTGTGACACATGAAATTGAAAGCTGCAACAGTGATTCTGTCAAACCTTTGTATCAAATATATTCACCTGGGCATAATATACAAAACAATAGCGCTCTCCACAATTTTTTACATTTTTCCTGCCTCTCCTTCTAGAAATCCAAAATATGTCTCTGTTATGTCTCTCAATCTCAAACTAGAAGAATGTCTTTTATTTTTATATAAACTCTTAGAAATAAGATCTTTGATTTTTCATTGCACAATATAGAGAAAAATAAATAATATATTCAATTGGCTTATTACATAGTTCAATATCAAGATGTTTGCAGGATATTAAATCAATACTACGTTTCGATACATTATATCTCCAATGAAAGTTCTCTGCATGAAGGAAACCCAGCTTTGTTTTGTTAGCTTTAGCAAGTCTAGAGGTCAAATTCAGACCAAATCACAACTGGCTCTCACAATATTTCATCAATAGTTTTCAATAGAAACTTGTTCCATGTTACATTTACAGTTGGAGATTTTTATTGGTAATTTGGAATTTTGAAATTTTACAGAAAAAAGTTAATCCTCTAGCACCCACACATAGATTGCCTCATCTAAAAAGTTCTGGAGCTTGTAAAACTGATATAAACACTGTCAAATGATTGCAAAATAAATATGTAATAAAAGATTGTCAAAATTTTTTTTACTAATTAATTAAAACATGTTCCAAATGTACTGCTATGTTACAGAAAAAACTGGCATAAGCCAAGAATAAAATTTCACAGAAGACGCAAAACCATTTAACACTGTGACCTGCTTATTCTTCTTTCAATTTCCAATATGTGGCGATGATAAGAAACTAGCATTAATCAAATGAAATGTTACCCACATAGAAAGATTGAGCACAGCTCATGCTATAAAATGATTCTAAAAAGTGAATTTGACCTAGACCGGCGAATGTATCTTTTTCAGTAATTTGGCACTGCATGTGAAGAATCCTAAACATTGGGTGACATGTTTCACCTATGAAATACACATTAGGTACTAGAGAATTAACACTTGATGTCAGTACTGTAACTCACCTAAAAAAAAAGAATATTAGTTTCAATAGCAAATCAAGATACATGTACTGTACTTCACCATCAATTCCTTCATACAATGACTAATTACATTTGTCAACCCATCAATAGAAATCTAAAATAACAAAACTTTGATTGTCATGTGTTTCTAACAAGATACATTTTGTTTCCGCACACTGCCACTGGCTTGCCAAATCAAATCTGCATATGTAATACTGAGGCTGATTAAAGACAAGAAACACTTGCAGCTGACACAAAGCAACTACATTCAAGCCAAAGCAGTGTTCATAATGAAAAATTGGATGAGTAAAAAGTTGTGATGCTGACCCTCAGCCACTTTTATATGGAATAAAATACATGAATTATATTTTGTAGACTCAGGTAGACTCTTTTGATATGGAAAAAAAAAATTTGAGCCAGTTTATTAATATAAAAGGTGAATAAAATGTACTCATATCTTATCCAGTCAAAGTTGTCACCAAATACGACAACTGTTATATTTTGTCTCCTCACAAAGTGAACAACACCAAAAAACTATTTCTTTGGGAAAATGTTTGTTCGAGTTTTCAATGATCCAAACCTATGTTTAAAAAATGATGGCAGTTGTGAAGAAAAAAAAAAAAATTCACAAAAAATGCTTCAAATTGATTTAAAGGAAATTACATTTACAAAAATATATATAATTATTCACTGTTTCTCTTCAGGAAAAACCTGTATGGGAAATTAATTAACACTGCCAATTAAAACAGCATGCAACGATCTGGCCATACACCATTTCAACATCTACCAGTGGGACCAGCAGAAACAAACACAAGCATTCCCCACACAACAAAACTGGCGTTGCTCCACCAATCAACCCAAATTTCAGCAATGTTTGAAGACTACAAAAAATTGCCCTGCCCTATCTACTAACTATATGAATGCAAGACAACATTTCAATTCAGCAAATGTTTCTCCACTTATTTAAAAAAAAAAAAAAAACTCCTACTTTATCTTTTACACTACATGAGTGCTTGACAAACATTATTGTAATGTTTCTCCACTTAAAACAAAACTGCCCTACTTTGTCTATTTGATAAACTGATTTAAGATGGCATTACCGCAAGGGTTGTCCATTTTTAATAAAACTGCCTCTACTTTATGTATTAGACTACATGAAAGCAAAACCGCACTTCTCCCTTTTGATTGTTTACATTTGAATTATTAGTCAAACCCGATAACAATCTATCCAGCAATTCAAAATTATCAAGTTTTTACCCACTGGTCCTATCTCAATGAGATCGAAATGAAAACTCATGTTCAGTAGGAGAAGCACCAACAAAATTAAATGATATGCATTTCATTCTCATTACCATGAGTGAATTCTCAAAATGCTTTGTTAGACTGGCAATAAATAATGAAAAAATTTATGATTGTTTGAGTATTGTTAAAATGTGGCCCAAAAAAATTTTTCTTTCAAGTGCAAAACCCCAGGCTAGAATTTATTATAGCAAGGTTTTTTCTGTTGTTTAAAAATTTTTCACTACCATACTCTAAACAACCAAAAAAGTATACCATAAATTTTAAAAGAATGAAAACACAAGAACCTAAACAGGTTTTGAATTCAACATTTTGAATACTGGCTGCAGTTTGGTGTTAATGTTTGAATACCTATTTGACTACGGCCACATAGAAAAAACATGAACAAAACCAAACAAAATTTAAATTAAGCAGTATACACATGCATGTTTGATTAGTGAAATATTATATGTCAGTGCGTGACATAAGCACAACCCAATTGTCAGAATGATATACATGGCAGGTTATTTACAAACTGATGTTATGACACCCTGTAAGCAATAGACAAAAAATGGCAAACAGTGACACCCTTTCAGTTCAATCCCAGCTGTTGATAACGAACCCACCTTATGTGACGATTTTATCAACCATCATTTCTTTCTTTCATACAAAAAAGGGGTGGATATGGATTGCTGAAGCAGGATTTGACACAATGTTAAAATGTGGCACAAACAGAAAAAGTATTGTATTTAAAAGTTGTATTAAAAAAAAACAACAACCATGTTTGAAACAAACAAGAAGAAAACAATATCATAATTTCCAAAAGAAATGAAAGAAACTATAAAAAGGAGCTTCTGGTAACATCAGGTAAAAAAAACACAAAAAAACAGGACCTTTATCAGATTAAAAATTAAATAAAAGGTAACAAAATGTATGTCGTCTTGGAGAGAAAACCAGTTATGTTCACCTCTAGAATCTCTATAAATTTAATCATTCAGATTTCTTCTTCAATACTGAGTGCAAATTAGCAAGGAGTGCAAATTTAACTGACAAATAGGCTTAAAAATCTTCTTAAATTCAATTCATGAAACAGAGCTGGGAACTTTGCATGAAAAAAATTCTCCGAGATCAACTTGACCATTTACCACAGCAGCCAAATGTAATGTGAACTACATCATATCAATGCAAAGCTTCAAAACAGTTTGCCCTCTTGTTTACCTGGGTGAGGGTCACTTGAAAAGAAAAAAATCTGGAATTCCTGATTTTTGCAGAGAATTGGCCCCTCTGATAAAATTATCAAAATACTAGAAAGCCGTGACTGCATGATGATAACCTGACTGAAAAGGGTGTCACATCTGCAAATAATATGGCAGTTCGTTTGTATATATTATCGAGTACATGCAGGATTTCAACTTAATATTTTGAAAAGAACCATGAAAAAAAAAATGATAAAAAGGGATTGTGGGTTCTCCCTCAAGAGAGGTTGTCTAATGTTAGGAAACATTCAGCCACCACCATGACTCACAACACATGAGTACTCTTTGATCCACCACAGAATCCTTACCATGACAGAGAGATTAGTTAGCAAAATCAAAAACCACAACCATGTTAGTAAACAATATCACAAGCCATAGTAACAAGGGCAAACATCAGCCATCTAATTACAATGTTATTTATAAATCCAAATTAAAAGTCATGTACTGATGTACATGTATTTAGGATACAATAGAAATGCTTTTCTTGCAAGAAATAATTCCTTTCATATAACGCAGGAAACAAAGCACTCTAAGCAACAGGGCATGACCCATGGCCAAGTAAGAAACTCTTACAAAATTTACGAGCATAACCTAACACAACCCTGATGGTAAGTTAAACAATCAAAAGAATTTGCAGAAATAAAGAAGAAAAAAACAACCTTTAATGAGGTGGGCAGAAATCATAATGTAGGGTGTTCCAAAAGTCTGGTTCCATAAGCAAAAATTCTAGGCCGGATTACAATTTTGTAGGCCCCTGGGCTACAGATATTGTGAAGCCAGTAATAATTAATAAAAGGAAAAATTATCGATTCTTGAAATCAGTTTATTCAGCTTCTACAACATAATGTCAACATGTTTTAAGCAGACTGACCTGCAATAAAAATTAAAATAAGGTTCTGATATTTATAATTTCACTGAATCTCGAGGCCCTCAGCTGATGCGAGGCCCATGAAGCCCAAGCCTTCATCTAGCACTGCAAAATATGTACTGTATGAAAAGATTTATTACAGTAAATGCTTCAACTGACAGCCCGGATTGCACACATTGACAACAAGGACAAGTCTACAAAATCAGATCGAATGGTCTCCTACTACCTAGGTCTCCAGTCAACTTTTTTTAGTGTCATCTTTAGGGTCTATTATTAAACTCAGCTGCACTAATGAAAATAACTGCCACAGTTCCTTAAAACTATTGTAATCAGTTTTGGCTACTTTTCAGGAGCAACAAAAAACTGTTTCATTTCAGCACCACTGATCTGGTAATGAATTTTTTAAAGTTTGCTATTGCTTTATATTTTGGCTTAGAACCAAGATCATTCAATGCAATTTTGAGTATACCTGAATATAAATAAAAATTGATTTTTCAAAATTTTGAGTTACTACAGTGTTATGGAATAATGAGGAAATAACCTCTGCATGAAACAACATCAATTCTGCAACAAATTATGATCAATGTTCTTGTATGCATAGCATACAAAAGGGTCGCAAAGTCCAAGGCCTTGAACTTGAGCTGTCATTGTAATAAAATGTTTTGCCTACGGATCCAGACTTTGGGATGTGAATGAAGTCTGAGGTGGCACTTACACTAACAACATTTAATAGGCATATTAAAATAGCTGTGCTCCACTTTCACAAACATAAGGGGCTTTGTTTCATGCATAAAGTGATAAAAACTGCAAAATTCATGACAAGTGCAGTAAATAAAAACATGACAAAATGAAGACAACGATGAAAATATTCCTCACTCTGGTCAAGAAAACAATGCATTCATTCATGCACCGAGTGAATGGTTACCCCTACATTAAAACTGTTCCATTCACTAATATACTGCTGGGCCAATTTATGGCAAAAAAAACTGAAATATTGAAAAATATTATATTGCACTTGATAACTGTAAAATAAAAAAAAGAGCCCATCTCAAATCGTCAGCATGCTAACATAATGGTATAAGTGAGAATAACACCAAAATTGCATTGACTTTTCATATTATCCTTAAGTAAAAGCTGATAAAATATAGGACACTGAACAAGACAATGTTTGAATACTGTACAAAACCCAAATGTTTTTTTTTTTTTTTAATCGGCACCACTTTGAACAAACACATTTGATTCCTCAGACTTTTATAGTGCTAACTGATTGAAACCCGTTTTGTTTATGTACACCTAATATCTCATAATATTGATGTAATCATTTATAGACTGAGATAAGAAGTGGATCATGGGGGAAAATGTAACATTTCAAGAAATGGCTGGACCCTTTCAAACATTAAGTCTTAAACACTGCATGAACATGCGAGCTAAACCTAAGTTTCCTGAGTTATTGACAAGTTTACATCAAAAGCAAATGAAAATTTTATAGAAATATACCGATGTGTTTGGACACAAATCACGTAAGGGCTTATAAGCCAATTATAGCGAAGGAGGAAAAAATATCAAATGCGGAAAGAGCACACTGAGATAGACATTTTGATCACATTGTATTTTCTGTATTTCCATTATGTTCCTTGGACAGATACTTTTTACTCATGATGTAGAATGTGGTCATCTTCTATTATCATCAAATAAAAAATTGCAAAATGTCTGAGTTAGCCAGTTTCTGCATGACCATCAAATAAGATGTAACAGTGGTACAATACAAGAATTGTCTCTGTAATACTGATTTTCATGATGGTGGGTTTAGTTCTTGTCTTTTTATTGTCTTTTTTGAAAGTTATGCACACAACAAACTAACTGAAAATCGAAACTAATTTTTCATAAACAACTGTTTCAGTATTTACTGGATTTAATCTTGAATAGCACCAGTGTTGGGTGGTGAATAATCTCTGGTATATCAGCTGAGAATCTAATGCAATATGAATTTTTACAAAAATTCTGTTTTAAAGTTTCCCACTTAAATTTTGGAATAACTGAAGTAATCGCAAATTTTAAAAAAGTAAAATCATAGTCGAACCGCTTTTGGCTTTGAAAGGGTTAAAATGTAAAAGTTCAATTATGCAGTTGAATATGATGAAAGAGCTATGAAATTCCCACAAGAAGCTTGTTTCAAGCGTGGATAAAAGATGTAAAATAGTACAAAAAGGTGAGATGAAGCCAGTGTTCTCTGGAAGACCTTGCCGAGGGACCAACAATTATGATGTGCGAGATACAACAATAATAAGATACATGAACATGCAGACAATAATGGACTCAATACAGGCATTGCATCATGCTCACACAATAAATGCCTACGTTATTTTTTACAATTTCGCATTAACATTGGAAACCATTTTTTTCTTTTTTTTGTTCCATTTGAAATAACACTTTCAGTTCCTTCTCAAACACTGTCTTTGTTACAGATTTATGTAAAAAGAAATAAATACAAATCACAGAAGTACACAATCTGTAGCGCAAAATACTGATATCAGCTCTGTCAGAATTTGGCAAAAAGAAAAGCTGTATGTAGCAAAGCCTCACATAAGAAATAATACCCAAACAATACAATGAAACGCAAACTAAAAGAGAAGACATTTCGAAATATCAACCATTTTCTGTCTTCTCTTTTAGTTTGCGTTTCATTGCATCGTTTGGATATTATTTCTTACGCAAGGCTTTACCACATACTACTTTTTCTTTTTGCCAAATCTTGACTTTGCCTATAGCCTTGCCGTGACCCCACAGTTTTTGTGTGGTTTTTATGATATCAGCTTAATTTGCCCAAAAACTGACTCAAGCATTTCTTCCCCACAGAAGAACAAAGTTCTATCTCCACCTTTTGTCTGAACTGAGTTACATACTACACACTATTTTTATGGGCCTTCTCCATTGTGTGTCAAAAGTATCAAGTGGATTCGGTGTGTAATTTGTGAGTACATGTATTACTTAAAAAAGAAAATAATTCTTTGCTCTAACAACTATGATCACACGAAACGTCACTCCTCGATTTCTCAAAAGTTGACGGAAGGGAGTTAGAACCTTGTCATTCTTAGGGAACAGTTTGTCATATGAGCGCAATTAGCTCACACAGCATCTGAGGATCTGTTTCATTCTCCAATCACTCCTGTAGATAGGATAAGCTTTTTTTACTGAGATATGAAACAAAAAAAAAAAAAGGAGTTTCAGAGTTGATACAATTCCCAACACCTGCCAT
The DNA here is from genome assembly GCA_963931925.1 of Onchidella celtica. Taxonomy (NCBI): domain Eukaryota; kingdom Metazoa; phylum Mollusca; class Gastropoda; order Systellommatophora; family Onchidiidae; genus Onchidella; species Onchidella celtica. Next base: position 18,772,271 of record OZ007579.1, on the reverse strand, counting down.
TATGGCAAAGAAACAATGAGGGATAAACCACTTCTGCCCATAAAAATAGATAAAGGCTTCCCAGCCACAATAATTAGTAATCACTAAATTTTCAATATTGCTCTAGTCTGAAAAAAAATTAATCCCACTGTGCTTACTATGAAGAAAATGCCAGTACTGTACCACGAGCAATATGCTCCTTGAGCAAATAATAAAAAAAATAATAATTTAAAAGTCATACCAAAGGTGTGGACATTCTTTATCATTACACCATGGTATATTTGTTACATAATACCGACATAAATACTTTGTATATATTTATATGTCCAGAAAGTTGGAAAACAAAAAAAAACAACAAACTATCTCTCCTCTTCAGAAAATTAGTTTCCTGGTAGTTTATATTTTCAGCCATGCCAGATTGCATTTCAGTTTCCAAATAATTTCAATATTATTTTATTTCGAAAGTAACGTAATTAATTTAATTACGTTTAATACAAATAAAAACAGTTCTCTCATTTTACATATAAAGTTGCGAATGAACAACTTACGATAGTGCTCCTAATATTGCCAGTGCGAAAATTTAACTATAAACAAAATAAAATGATCAAAATAAGAAATAAAAATTAAACAGACTAAAACTGAAAAAACTTCATAACAACATTGAAAAAAAAAAGCTACGGAAGTTTGTGAATAACATGAAAAAATTGATTACACAAGTAAGCAAACTTGGATGAGTGTTGGTGAATAAATACGTTTAACACAGGAAAATACAGTAATCTACACACAATGCAGCAAATAATGAACACTGATGTAAATAATAAATATTTTTATACAGGTAAAATGAGTATAGTCGGCAGATCGTCCCCACAGAAGGACAAGTTTATATCTCCACTTTTTCGCTGAACTGAATTACACACTACTTCTACAGGCCTTCTCCATTGTGTGTCAAAGTATCAAGCAGATTCGGTGTGTAATTTGTAAGTCTTGCTAAAGAGAAAAGACATCGTACCACTATAGGCTATGAGCACATGACACTTCAATCATCGATTTCTCAAAAGTTGACGGAAGGGAGCTAGAACCTTGTCATTCTAAGGGGAAGAGATGTTAATATCATTCTCTCGCTTGTGCACCAAAGCTCATGAACATCAATAGCACCATAGCAATAAAAGTTACATGGATCAAAAGATGTAAAGCTGTCCTGGATAAAAAATATTACATTAAAAACTTGGCGAGGCAAATTATGCTGTACATCTTTATCTTGACTTCAAGGTTAGCCCTTTCGGTGTCACAGACCTCCATAGTGGTCACCAGCATTTCCCTAAATATGTGTGCCAAAACCACTATAGCGATTGGATCTATGATAAAGTATTATGCACATATGAATGAGGGCATTATAAGTTCTTTTTACATGAGTTTCAGGGGTGATTTTCGGGTAATATAATTTGCCGCTGTGTCCCAGGGCTGTGACACTGAAAGGGTTAATTTCATCACAATGGTTTCCTTTCTCTCCTCTCAATGATTTTACAGTCATCACTGCTTACTTCTTTAGATACAAATTTTAGAAAAGCAAACTGCATCAATTAACCCTCTCTTTTGGTCATAGCATAAAAATGATAATTCTGTATTTATGCATCTAGCCCATTTTTAATTTCTTGCACAATTGTAACAAAATAATCACAGGCATGTTAAACCAGATATTTTTCTCACATTCTTACCATGCTTCGCATTTTGATGGATTACTTCCTCTAGGATTGTCCTATAATCACATACAATATAACTGTTACATCAAAAGTTATTGTGAATTGAAAACATTGACAAATTGATATACTGGTAATTACTGTGAAGTTATAACTTTGTTTTAATGTTATGCCAATAGTTTCGTGCACACATAACATTGATACATAGTTACACCAATTGGTCTTGTATTATAACATCGATGAATTGTTCTAACAAGTCATTATTTCTTAATAACTTTTCCATAATAAAAGTTCCAGGAATTTCCATGTTAGACATTGCAACATGACCTCAAGGGGTCTTTTATTGAAAAGAAAAAAAATCTTTCACGGTAAAGGCTATTTGAGTCATGCAGCCAAAATACTCATGATGGGCTTCATTGTGATGACCAGTTTATGGTTGATTTCCAAAAACTTACTGCAGCCATTTCACCAATGAAATTTTCACTGAGCCAACATAATCCTAACCCTAACCATCAATATTTCATTTTCCCAAAAACTCACCAGGGTAAACAAAAATATCCGAATTTGACTACATGATGTCAATCACCATTTCGATATTTTTAATCACTCATATTTATGGTATCTGTGAAGAATATTTCCTCGACAATTGTTTACTCTCTTAAACAGCATTTTAAACAGCAAATTTAATTGACACAAATATTGTGAAAAATCCACATTAGAACTTGATCCTATGACAAAATAGCTCAGCACTGATCAAATCAAAAGTTACAGTCAATCATCTAATCACGTCACATTTCAAATGCTGTTGAGAATTCAGAATATACCCAGTTGAAACATGGCTAAAATTTTCATGTCTCTAAAATTTTTCAACACAATAAGTCCAGTGTTCACATCATGAACAAGTTTACAAATGAAACCATTGACTTACAATTACAAAATAAAAAAAAATGTAAAAATGCTTTATGAAAACATGTAAAACCATCAGCAAATGGCATGCCCATGTGGATAATGTTACAATTTTATGTTTCCACCATACATACAAAGTATCCACATGAATAAACAAATAAATGAATATATCATGTCTTAAATGAATAAACAAATAAATGAATATATCATGTCTTAAAACAGTGAAGGTATCAGGCTGCAAATTAATTTAGATACAGATCTATGCTTGAACATTGGCATGAAAACACAGATATGTTCGACAATGAAAATGTATTTATACAAAACCTGAACTTTCATGTACACAGCCAGTATCACATTCTACCACTGGGCTACAGCACTCACAAAATAAAAAATTCTAGTATATTTTAGGAGGTTTCCTCAGAGATTTTCCTCAAATTTAAGAAGGATCGGGAAACATTTTTCATACAGAAAACTGTAATTGCGACAACCCCCACCCCCCTTCTTTAACGTGTGCAACCTGCACACAGGCCCTCCAAATTTTTCATCCTTATCCAAGAAGACCAGGCACTCGATCCTACCTCCCATAGGATCAGGGACAGCAAAAAAATGAGAAAAATCCCAAAATTCCAACAAGCCTGCACTAAACGTGATTTAAACCCGGTACCTTAGGCATGAAAGACAAGCACCTTGCCTCTAGACCACGGTGTCCCCAGTGGAGGAAGATTGTAATTTTGGGAGATTCTAGGGGAGAACAAAAGAATAGGAGATTCAAATAGATTTCTAGGAGATTCTACACGTTTCTATAGTGCCTTTAGTCCTGTTCTACCAAACACTTCCCATGAGATGTTGACCCCATGGGGTTTCTCAGTAGACTGAAAATAAAAAAAAACAAAAAACATACAAATTACTTTTTCCATCACTCCATAACCCCAGTTTTGCCATGGAAATTTAAAAAAAAAAAAAAAAAGGGTAGAGAGAGAGACGGGGAGAAAAGAAATGCAGGTTTAACCAAAAAAAGAGAAACAAGTGCATAGAATAAATCAACAGAGAGGAACACAAAAGTTTACAAAATTTACCGCAAGAGTAAAACAGCAATGGTTACTCCCAATAACATGTCTGTCTGCAAACTGTAAATGTTATGCTAATGATTCCTAATAATTACCTAAAAGTTGACTTTACATTCTCCTGATCTAAGAATAATATTAAACAATTAGATCACTAATACACCAGTTAGCTCACTGACATAAATACTTTTTGTGGATTCAACTCTACAAGAAGCAAATCTGAAAATTAAAAGTGAAACACGAACATTAACAGGAGCCCTGAGAGAACTCTTCAGAAAAATTCAAATTAAACACGTCCATTTCATTTTTCAATATTTTTCATCGTTTGGCTGCTGGGACCTCGTTGAAACTAAACTCAAAGACTGCCTTTAGGGGAAAATATAGTCTAATTTAGTCATTAGAAAGCCAAATAGAGAAAATACTGAGTTGCGTTCACTACTCAGTTATAGCTTTCTATGTGAAACACTATGGACCTCTAGAAAAGTTTTAACGAGGTTCCAACAGCCAACCGACAATTTACAACATGTCTTTCACAGATCTGATGATGTGATTACATTAAATTTTAACATTAGTAAACTTAGACTGCCAAAGGAAAAGTCAATTCATGTATCATCATTGGCAAGCATGGGAAATATAACATAATGTTTCTCACTAACTACTGAGTATCAAATATGTAAGTGTCTCTCACTGAACATTTACAGACTTATCTGTCTATCTGTATGCTGGAAATGTGAATAAAATCTTTACGATTTCAATTACTGAGCATCAAACAGAAAAAGGGAGAGGAGATTATTTAATGACTAGCCCTTTTCCTATAAGAATGAATTATTGGAATTGGTTCTTGTGGAAAGAAGAAAAATATCTGATGCTGCTAGCTTTTCTAATTCTTGAGCGCCAAAGCATTTAAAAGACACACGTGACATACCCTAAGCAAAATATATTGATCAATATAGCTTAAATTACTGTCAATTATGGTGATTCTCTGCTGCTTGTCATATTGAAACAAAAGTAAACAACAACGAACATAAAAAACTGTCACCCTGAAAATCTGTACCAAATTAATGCACAAGCACAATTAAAACTTTAAAAAAAGAAAATTTTTGAAAAACAGTCAGCTAAATAGTTTGTGGTGAAAAAGATTATTTTATGATAAAAAGTGCAGATCAGTCATTAATAATACACAAAATGAACAGATAATATATAGGACTGATGCCCCTCTAAAGAAGGAAGAATGTCCTAAACATAAAACATTTTATTTTTAAAGATACATGATATTATAATGACTCAAGTACATTGTACATTTTTCAGAATGTTACATCTGATAGCAGAAAGCACTATATTTTGAATGTGAACTCTCCTCAAGCGACCATTTAAATTGTATTTTTTATACTTATTTATCCTTGTATTTTTCCATGACTATTAAGTATTTAAGACCACGACAACAAGTAATGCATTAGCTGCATTCCAGTATTTCCCAATGCCTATGTGTGAGTCAATCCAGTAGATTTTTATTTCATTCAGCACCTATGCCATTCTGGTTGTCTTTAATTTTTATTAATTTCTTTGTAGAAAACATATAGTTTGATATCATTAAGTAATGATCAAATAAATCACAATCACTATCATAGCATTAGAAAATTAACCTTTCATTGCCACAGGTTTTCCCTCACTGTATGCTGAACAGCACACTCCGTCAATATCGTATTTAGGACGTATGCTGTACATCCGCAGCGCACTAGCACTACTGACTTTAGGATGCACGGTGTACGTCCACAGGACAGTGAAAGGGTTAATGTGAGTTAAAAAAGTGAAAATATGCAAGCCTTAATAAGTTGAATCATTCACCTCGTGTTTTTCCATTGTCACATTATTTCATTCCAACTTAGAAGAAAAACTGATACACACAAGTATTTATGGGTAAAAATGTGCAACACAAAAAAATGTAAAAATTACTTTTTGCCACATAAAGATAATAATACAGTACTTCAGAAAAATATCTGACACTCTGAGTAAGAACATTTTTATGAATTCAAAGCTAAGTGCTATGTTACATATGTAGTTATAGTGTTTCTTCATCCTCATTGGTGACTCTGAAAACTACCAAAGAATATAACTACCTCAGGAAGGTACTTGACATATCAATTAAGAGCATTTTCATGACTTCAAAGCTAACTGCTGTGCTGTCTGCAGAGTATGCGCATCTTTATTGGTGACTCTAGATCCTAACCTACTACACTGAACTCTCTACTATTATACTAATCACATGACTCCTTGCTTTGCAGAGGCATTTTCCAAAAGTCTCAAAAACAAGAAAATGTGACTGGGATAGCATAATTTTTAACCAATAATTGTGAAATCTAAAACTGTATTTCAAACCAATCACAGCCTCAATATTTCTTGACTTGAACCCAATCATAGCCTCACTAATTCTTGGCTTCTGAAAACACTGACTATGAAATTGGAAATCTGTATTTTAACCCAATCACAGCCTCATCAATATCTAGGCTTCTGAAACACCGACTATGAAACTGGAAATCAGTATTTTAACCCAATCACAGCCTCACCAATTCTAGGTTTCTGAAAACATTGACTATGAAATTGGAAATCTGCATTTTAACCCAATCACAGCCTCACCAATTCTTGGCTTCTGAAAACACTGACTTTGAAATTGGAAATCTGTATTTTAACCCAATCACAGCCTCACCACTTCTTGGTTTCTGAAAACACTGACTATGAGATTAGAAATCTGCATTTTAACCCAATCACAGCCTCAATATTTCCTGGCTCCTGGAATTGCTGACTATGACTATGAAATTCTCTCTGCATTTTAAGCCTATCACAGCCTCAATATTTCTTGGCTTTTGAAATCACTGACTATGAAATTTGAAATCTCCGTTTTAACCCAATCACAGCTTCAAAGAGTCAGCATTTCTTTGCTTCTGTCTTTTTTTTTGTCCATTGCATAACCTGAACATAGACTCTAAAATATACTTAACAATGTTTAACAGAGTGATTAATATCTACTTTTCTCTTTGGTCACACTAGTACCTGTACACCATAAACTAAAACGAAATAAAAAAAAAAAAAGAACATGTATATCAGCTTGGACTAAATATAAATAATGCTTAAAGTAATATAATGCAGGGAAACTTAATAAAACATTTCATGTGGAATAAAAATCTCCATGTATTGCACTCTCTGGTGTAAAAAAAAACATTTCTTTGAGTTCTGTCAAGGCAATAAAATAGCTGAATCTTGACAGCAAACTCTCAAACTTCAAGCTGGAACCACTTCATTACCCCTGTATTGCTATATATAATATTTTATTTCCACTTTTTAAAAAAAATACGGGATAACAAAACGTATTCTATCATTTTCCTGGGAAAATCATGTGAAATGTTGTCTTGACATTTTCAAAAATTTAATAACAAAGCTTTCACAAGTGATTTTCCCAAAACATGTTAACTCTCACCCTGCGCGCTGCCTTAAAGCCCACTGTCCGGTCAGTGACCTCACTCACGGAGAATCTTATCTGGGGTTGCTGACCCGTGCCGCTATACGATGACCACACACGCTGTCCATGTGGTTTGGTTTTTATTTATCAGTATGAAAACATTCGCTGCTATGCCTTATCACGCTTGATAATGAATTAACCAGCAAAATCTTAGTCTGTCAGTCTCTAACCAATGATCTGACTTATGATTCCAAACTGACAGCTGTAGTTTTCATGAAAACGAAGCATGATAACTAGCCACACCCTCCCAAGCCCTACACAAATGGTTTCATCCTGATGGACTCATACTAATAAACCAATGTGGGCATTTGGGGCAAAGATTATTTCAGAGCTTGTTTCTGATTGGTTCTTAGATACAGACAACTCCAGATGGTGGACAGCTTGTGAAAAAATGAGATAATATTGCAAATTTGTTGAGCAACAGTTCGCATGTCGATGTTACATCTTTTTAAAGTGTGAGGAGAGCCTTTGAAAGCTTAGACTTGTGATTCCGACCAGTGGTTCACTGGTTAACATGTCCATGTCACAATGCCTTTGATTTAGAAGAGATACAGTGAACAATAAGACGGTGGTTACTTCTCAAAAAGGTCAGTGACCCGACGCATGAAAATACGGCTCGAGCGTGGCGCGGTCAGCTTGACCTTGCCGACTTTTGCCACCCATGCAGCGTGAGCGCTTGGGAAGCATGGGCGGTATTTGACGCCCTGCGCAGGGTGAGGGTTAATGTGGAGACAGAATATATAAAGCAGCGGTGGGGCTACGATCTGAGGAGTCAGAAATCAAAATGTACTACATGCAGTTCATATTTTGGGGGGAAATGCATTTTTTGCTGTAATTAAGTAAGGCCAATGTGATTTTCATCCTTATTTTTTATAACTAAGGTGCCCTCTATTCAACAGTTTGAAGTAGAAGATAGTATTCACTAACAACTTCTGATGGGCCACAAATCACAATTGAGATCAAATCACTAGTTGGTATCCTTTGATTTTCAATTCCTCTTTTCTGCTTATGTTTCCAGCAAGGAATGAGAGAAATCTTGATTGAACAAAGAAACAAACAAAAATGATTGTAATAAATGAATATCTGCAACTGATGCTCTCACGCTAACACAGCAAACAAATACATCACATCTGATACTGATAAACTAGAAATTGTTCCAAATATTGAACATTGGGTACCATGTGATAAGCACAGGATCAGCTGACAGCTGATGTTCTAATTCTTTGGTGTAACCTTCACAACCATTGTGCCAAAATCTAAATTTTCCACATGTTCCATTGTTGCATGACATAATTAAATGGAATTGGTCAGAATCTCTGTCTAATTGCATCTCTGGTTAATTTAAAAAAACAAAAACAATTCAGATGAAAGTGGTTTATATTCTACATACAAAGTGATTAACCACAAATCCAAGAAACAGAGTGTTTATATTGACAAAGGTATCAATTCTTTCTGCAACATATTCTTTTTCATAACATGAAAACATCCCAAAGTGTTGATAGATAAATTAAACAACATAGATATCACCCAATGCTCAGCTCACATCATGGTTAACATAAGAAACATCTGATAGGTTATCACACATGTAAACACTTCAGATTCTCAAACTCTACACTGCATCAACGATCACATCCATGGTGTAAAACCACCAACATGAATGGATGCAATGTACAATATGAACAACAGGGTAAAACACTTACTTGCCTTGCACAACATTTGCTGGAGCAAATGCATTACTTTCAAATACCTGTTTCTACACCTTAAACATTTATTTGCATGATAAACTTGTTTCCTATCCCCCAGTTCTTAATGTAATAAGTCAGGCATAAAATGTAATTATACAATCAATTGTTTATAATCTCAGTCACGAACTTTTTAAAATTCTTTTACGCCCAAACTTATACCATGAATTACATATCATTACCATTACATTACACAAAAGCTTCCAAATGCTGAATCTTTTAATGAGTCTGTGCTCCTCTGTAACTGCGAAGTAACATGGAATTTATACTTTATCTAATGCAATCCTACCATATGTACTAAGAAAACATCACCTTGCCAAAAATATCCTTTGCATAGACTTATAAAATCTCAGATCTTATTTAAACTATAGTTATTATAAACATTTACATAAACATTTATTGACAAGACCAATTGTCTTTATTCATTTTGTTCTCCATGGCAATATTTGCCTAAAAGTACTGTGCTTTCAAATCCAATAATAGATATCATAAATAAGACGTTTGAAAACATACAGACTTGGTGAGACAACACCACAATGTTGGCGATATGGGATTCAGCATTCTAAATACAAAACTTCTGCCAGCCAGATACTTCAAGTTTTCTTACTTTGCATTTTGACGCCTTCTTGTCATGCACCAAAATTGTAATGAAGTTTGCGTCTTCAAAACAAAGCAGAACTCACATGCTAAAAAACGTAGACTCGCAGATAACAAAACAAACATCACTGATGTTCTGCAAAAACAGTTGAAAGAAGTCATTGGTGGGAAATCTGAGACCACCAACATTTGAAATTTAAGTAACTAAATGACATTTTTCCTGTTCAGTGGTTCCCCAGAAAGGTTGGATCAACAGTTGACAACTTGGCTGACAGAAAAGAATGGATGCAGTAGATCAAAGTCTGAAGATCTGTGCACTCTATTACCTGCACAAAACAGAACAGATATCCCAGGGTGATGAAAAAATGTCATCACAACTTAAATTGTTTTTGTGATTAAAAAAGTGGTCTAACTCTACTTTGTGTTTGAGGAAATTATGTTTCTTTTTTCTTTTGTAGACTTAAAAGAAAAAACTTGAAATAATTACTTTATATTTACATTGGGAGACAGACTTCTCATTCTATGGAAAAACTAAAATGTCCTGACACCCTCAAAGCTTATCTCAGTTTCTAAGTGAAGATGACATGTATAAGAAAACTAAAGGTATAAAGTTAAAGAAAGACAATGACAGACTAGGAACTGTACACAAACACTGCATATAATTCTGCAAATGCATTTTTCCTTATTTAGCTCCCATCATTTTGTATCTAGCCCTACTGCAGCCCAAGGCTTGTCAGTCCCCTAGCATGGCTCAAAAAATCTGTTTCCATGACTAGGAGGAATCACTTTCAACATATGTCTTATCAAACACTGGCAAGGCATGGAATATGCAACTGTAACCAAGTTTCTTGTTGTGCTGTAACAAAATACATTAATAAAAGCCACACAGCCAGAACTATTCAACAACATGATCGTTCCTCAAGAATTCAGTAAATCAAAGTTCTGTGACCACCATAATAACAAACTTTTGTTTCTCAGTGCAACTGAAAAACTGAATGGAACCTAATAAGCTAAATATATAGATGAAGTTAAGACTGAGCTGATACTATGTAACACAAAAAGAGGATGGAATCCTAGTGAGATAGAGAATATCTGCATTGGGAATGAGAAAAAACGCAAAGGCGTTCACTGGTTACTTGAACAATATTTGAGATGAGAAGACAGTTAAATATATAGACTACCTCTAAATTCACATTAAATCAGTGAATTAAGATTATACCTATATTACTATGTTAAAAGAGTGAATAAACACAGCATATCTCAAATTTCCCAACTTACTTGAGTTTCTAGTAGTTTTGAGGTATCATTCATGAAATTTAATGTCAGTTTTGATTCACCATCATCAGAGGAGCTCTTCAACTGGGCAAAGCGGTAGCTCCACAGAATGCTCTAGAAGAAAGATAAATCAGTTGTAAATAATAATAGTAAAGATCATTAATCTAACACCCAATCCAAACAATTTGCTCTTGACGCTTTACAGAAAGTCTTGTTCTCTCCATCTGCAATTCACCTTCTCCCTCTCACTCTCTATCTCAAACACAATCATTTGTCTCTTATGCTAGACAAACATTGCATACATAGACACACACACATAACCTACTATAAGACAGAAATTAAACAATAATACAGCAAAAATAAAGTGAATTGAGAAAATAAATGGATTGGGAATGAGACTTCACAACTGAAAGTGTTTTTAAAAAGGTGGGGTTTTTTAGACCAGTTTTGAATTTTGACAATGATTTTGGCAGCGAGTTCCAGATGTGCAGGGCAGAGTCTGTAAATGCTCTGCCTCCTAGTTTCTTTGACTTGCAGTTAAAAATCTTAAGAAGGCCCTGATCGCTTGATCTTAAAGAACAAGCTGGTGAGTAGGGCTTTGCCACAGTGGAAAGGTAAGGTGGTGCAGTTTTGTTTACGCTGTTGTAGCAAAGAACTGCTGTTTTGTACTGGATTCGCAACTTAACTGGTAGCCAGTGCAGTTTAATAAGCATAGGGGTAATGTGTTCGCTCTTTTTCTTCTTTAGGACAATTCTAGCAGCTTGGTTTTGAAATCATTGCAGTCTGTTTAAAGTTTCATTGGATAAGTATGCAAGAAGAGAATTGTAGTATTCTGAGCGGGAAAATATAAATGAGATCAAGATCTTGAGTGAGTCTTCGCTTAGAAAAGATGATATTTGACCTATTCTGTGAATCTCACAGTCGACGGATTTATACAAATTGTGAACATGGAAATGCATGGAAAGCTTAGAGTCAAAATATAAACCCCAAATTTCTAGTCTTCTCTAAAAAAGATATTTTCTCATTCCCAATGCAGATATTCTCTATCTCACTAGGATTCCATCCTCTTTTTGTGTTACACAGTATCAGCTCAGTCTTAACTTCATCTATATATTTAGCTTATTAGGTTCCATTCAGTTTTTCATATCACCAATGCAACACTCTATTGACGTAACTAGTTTCTTGATGTCAGAGGATGGAATAGACATAAAACAGCTGAGTGTCGCCAGCGCACATATAATATTTCACATTATGTTCCCTTACGACGGAGCCAAGCGGCTGTGTGTATATAAATGAAAATAAACTCATGTGCACATATTAAATTGCACTCTTGTCTACAAAACATTCACAATTCGGTCACTTAAATTCCAAAAACTAGCACCTTCATTTGACTGAAAATACTCATGGTGATAAAAATGCTCAATACTTTGTCTGGTACTTCTTTCAAAATTTATTGTAAAGTTTTCTAGTTACTTGTTTCTAATGTTCTGCTTTAAGAAAAACAATTTTCCCCCTAATTTCAATGTCATAAAGCTAGCAAACCCAAGAATACTTACTTTGGTTTGGTGATCATAAAGGGAGAACCCTTGATCCAAATCAAGAATCAGTCCCGACAGATGCTCTTGCCATACACAGCCAAAGGTTTTACTCTGATGAGAAAAAATATTACTAAGAATTAAAAGTAGAAACTAATCCCTGTTTTATGCACACACAGATTCCCTTTTTTGAAGAGGCAGGCTCCATCAAAGCCCAGACAGCTAAGTACATCACTGCAACAACAGCGGACATCCATGATCCAGAGCACTGTTTGCTCACAACTCTGCAAATCCCAACTTGGACTATAGAGCCATTCCCATGTACACAAATGACTATGCAAATACGTCTTCCTCGAGATATTAGGGTCCTCCATGATGGTGATGATGAGATTCCCATGTCTAAAATTTTCCCAGCTTAAAATTCTTACTTACAGAGGCCAGTGGAATGGAAAAAGGTAATTCTTATAAAAGAGCTCACTTGTATGACACCCGCATCAATCCCTTTTTATTTTTCCATTTGCAAATTTCCATGCATGTGAAATACTTACCACAAGCCTTTGAATAGCAAGGTTACTTGCTCGATACCAAGCTTTCTCCAAAGTGAGCAGCTCAGCTCGGCTGTCGAGGCTCAGAGAGATAGACTCTTTTGTTCCTGTCTGAATACTACAGCAGTGTTGTCGCTTGTCCGGCAGTTCGTTGTCCTAAACCAACAGTTATAAATATAAATTTACCAACTTACAACAGCAACATTGCAATCAATAAACAAATGATATCTTCTCTCTTATGGCATTCTTCAGAACTTTGGACAAATGAAAATTACAACAGCAAAAATGACTTCAGCAAGACTTACATCCCTGCAGAGTATATGTTGCACACACAATATTCTGGAATCCACAGGGAAGATCTGAGCATGTCAGTAATTTAGAGATTTGATCTCATCGACAAGAAGTACAACTAGCTTTACTGAGGGAGCTAAACTTACCTTGAGCAACTTCAGCATACACTCATACACCTTGTACTTCATCTCACAGTTAGACCAATCGCTGGAGTGCATCTGATCAAAGATTTTATAGGTTCATTTCATCATAAGAAATGTACTCATGAACCAATCAAACATTAATTAGGCCAATATATTTCATTAGGTTTTACTTTATCCTGTTAATGAAACTTCTATCATGAATAGGACAGTTCAGTCACTGTGGTATATGCAACAATATCATAGTTCAGTGACCCAGGATATCCATGCAACTATTATTATTATTTTTGCTCTGTTGCCTTGCAGTGTAAATTATTCCTCCAAACACAAGCCCACTAAGACAATCAACAAAGTTAGCATGCATAAAATCAAAGGGTATGTCTTCATACCGGTGGGACATCAAACAGATAGATATCAGCTGCCTTTAGAGCAATAAATTTCTCCTTCCAGGCTTGCCAGTGCTGATCACCAGGTGTCTTCTCATATCCCCAACACATTAACTGTATCTGCAACAAATAAATAGACAACTACAAACTGATGTGCTTTTTGCCTGTTTCATACAAACACTAGAAGGCTTAGTGCTGTGAAAAGGCATTTTTCAATGTATGTGCTTTCTGTGTCACTTTACAACTTAGATGCATAGCTGCCAACTTTCAAAAACCCAAAACCAGATTCCTGCATTTATTGGACAAGTTTGATGATAATACAAAAGGAAATTTTTCTGAATATTTTGCACTAAATATCTACCCACCTTGGTCCTGTGCTTTTTACACTCTATACGCAGCCCCTTGCAAGTATTTTACAAACTCATGGACTACAATATCACTTTTATTCGGATGATGTTCAGATATATATTGATGGCACCATTCAAGATCTGTCAAATATGACTCTCGCCACTAAACAATGTGTTCAGGAAATTAAAATGTGGATGACAACAAACAAATTGAAATTAAATGAAGACAAATCAGACATAATTCTATTCCACAACCCACGATTTACAAAAGATCTTGAAAATGTCACCATTGATTTCAATGGCCATGAATTATCATGCAAAGAAGTTGTAAAGAATTTGGGTGTGTTTATTGATCACCATTTGTCAATGGGTTCAGGTGTAGGATCTCTGTCTAAATCCTTAAATTTTCAGTTGAGAAGAATAAGCCTTGTCCAAAAGTATCTAAATGAAGAGACCACAAAAACATTAGTTACATCCCTTATCTTGTCTAGACTGGACTACTGCAATTCACTTTTAGCGGGTATTCGTACAAAATTTTTGAATCGTCTACAGGTAATCCAAAATAATGCTGCCAGGCTGATAACCAAATCCAAAAAACGAGATCATATCACACCACTCCTGAAAGAATTGCATTGGCTCCCCGTGAAGCAAAGGATAATTTTTAAAATCTGCATCCTGTGTTTCAAATGTCTGAATGACTCGGCTCCTTCTTATTTACAAGATTTGATAAAACTGTATACACCAGGGAGAAGTTTAAGATCCTCCACTGATTCCACCATGCTAGTGACACCTGTGAAATCATACAGATGTTATGGTGAACGACCATTCACATATATTGGCCCCTTAATGTGGAACAAGTTACCTATGGAACTGAGACAAACAAAATCATTAGTAAGTTTCAAAAGGCAGCTAAAGCATTTTTTGTTCCAGCAGGCTTATTTTTCTTGACTTACCTGAGGGGAGAGAGCATGTGATAGAAGGAGTGAGAATGTGATGGGAAGGGAGAGAGAGGGGGGGGTGGGGAGAGGGAGTGTGGGAGAGAGAGGAATGAGTTTTTATTACTTGTAAAGCGCATTGAGCATTTATTGGAAATGCGCTATATAAATGTAATTTATTATTATTATCATTAATGTCTCATGAGTTGGATAATGAAGACTTCTGATTAAAATAAATCTATCCATTAGGCCTATCGCAAATCATGTTAGGCATAAAAGATAACGGATATGGTAGATCTAGATAATCATCTATAACTGAAGCCACTTACAAGCCATGCCCATATAGTTCTCACAGATCTAATTCTGGTTCTATTGTTCATCAGCTCATGGGCTCTAGATTTCGATTTCTAACGTGCTATTAAACATATACGACTCAGCCCAGGCCCAGTTCATCCATGATCGCCAATTACGTTTTGACAAAGATTCTAAAAGATGGCTGACTTAGATCTAGATCTACTGGTAGTTACCACCAACAATGATTATAAGCTATGTAAACCTGCAAAAAAAACAAAAAAACATAATAGCTAAATAAAATGAAAGCACTTTGCAAAATGTGTCCATTGTTCTTACTCACTTAAACTTACTGGCCGCCATCATTTACGATACAATATGCATGACCTACACATGCTTACATACTTGAGCTCATGTGAAAGGTGGAAGCACTTGGACACAAGCATAGGTGTATGCCATGATGATTTATTATGCAACATTGCAGTTGCTTGGTTGAATGGGGCCACGGCAGGGAAACAAAAGTTCAGGCATACGCCGTACAGCAGAACGCAGTAAGGAAGAGCCATGTTTACGGTTGCACCCATTGAATCGCTAGGTCCAGGGCTATTAGCGATACAAAAGTTACGTTTTTGTTTTCTCCTCTTTGTGTCTTTCTCGTCCACATAGGGAAATTCTTCATATACGTAATTTTCATCATAAATACGTATTTACAGACTGGAACCTCAAAAATGTACTAAATACATATTTTAAAGACTGGTTGGCAGCTATGTAGATGTAATGCAAATACTCTTTTCCTTGGGACAAGCATTCATTATTATCAAGGTTGAAAGAAATGTTATTCGGATTTCTCAGAATGAAATTAATACCCAACAGACAGCACTAAGTTTCCTCTTAACTGCAACTGTAAACATAAAGTCTGTCTTTAAAGGACCATTTAGGCCTATAATAACAATAGACCAAAACATCAAGTTCTTTATTTCAGTCTTCATTATCTTAAAACTGCCCTCTATTAAGTCCTTTCAATTAATGTGATATAATAAGCGTATGAAATTTATGACAGACACTTACATGATCTTCTTTGGTCATGAGTTGGTTGGTCATCTGAATCTGCGGTAGAAAATTAAAGGCATGTTAATGGCTTTAAAAAAAACAAAACATTTAACATTTATTACTTGACAATGAAAAAACATTATCCTCATAACATCTTGAATGAAAACCCATTCATTGCTTCTTTCTTACCATTTGAGAGAGAAGACCTTGAGTTTTCAAGTTCATTTTGTGCAGCCATGAGGCCATGGTAGTTTTTTCAGTAAAGAAAATGGGTCCTGACTTGGAACCATCCACACCAACCACATCAAACGAGTCATCCCTGGAAAATCAAAATAAGATATGAATGTGTCAGAATATTATACCAGCATCATGCAGCATGGCAGCATTAAAAAAAAAGTCTTGCTTTCACAAATATTTCTAATCTTTTCCCATCTAAACCAGAGGGGAGAAAGATTAGGGAAAAGCTTCATAAAATCAAGTTTCACATTTTGTGGAATTCTGTTAAGTCCATGTTTCTCGAAATGAATGAATGCCATTTGCTGCTTTTGATGCTCACTACACTGTGATCACTAAACAAATTGCCCTACTGCAACTTTACATTCACCTGCTGTGCACTGCCCTTCGTTTTCCTTTCTTCTCTTTTATCACTGAGATAGTGAGTGGGGTTACCCAGTGCAGAGTGGGATGAGGTTGATAAGCTAATAGATAAGTTCCATCAAAGACTGAAAGATTCCCTGTGGGTGCGGACTGTTAGTTGTAAAAATATGACAGCTCAACAAGATGCAACAGAAACAAAGGCACATTGCATAATGAAAATATGGAAAAAATGACAAACCAAATACAATTTTAAGTTCTCAAGACATTTCATGGTGTCTTTTTTCTTTAACATGATCGACATGACTGGTGCAGGGAAATTTGATTTGGCAAAATATCGGTGTTATAATTATTGGTGAATCAATAATGATCTAACAGACTTGCCGTAATTTATCGCTGCCATAGACATAGGCAGATATTCTGGCATATAGTAAGGGGATGGTGAGTGCTGTCATCCATTCCTTCTCCAGCCTTGGTAAACTAGCCAATGGGATGTTATCCTGTGGAAATACCAGAGCTTAAATATATCATGTGCACTTGGGCGTTTGAATATCAATATAATGATGTTAATAAGACAGGTGGGCAGACAGGTAAGTATGGTGACAGAAAGGGTTCTTACAAGCACACAAGACAATAAAGTCTTTACTCATGCTTGATCAGCAGAATGCAACGCGCAAATTTTTCAAATCCACTAAGCCCACTTTTTGTCATATCAACTTTGACAAAAAATGCTCAAAGCACAAGCATCAACAATATCAATTTGAAAGCTGTGAATTTCTTGTTGCAAATAAAACTTATTAAGTTCAGTCATCTTAAAAGACTGAAATGAACATATTATAAAAACCACAGAAAAACTGAGGGGTCACAGCGAGGCTTAAAGCAAAGTCAAATATTGGCAAAAAGAAAAGAAAAAGTTGTATGTAGCAAAATCTCGAGCAAGAAAAAATGTCCAGACGATACAATGAAACGCAAATAATGAGAAATACTGAAATTTTTTTGCCTCCATTTTCTTTATGTTTCATTGTATTGTTTGTATATTACTTCTTATGCAAGGCTTTGCTTCATACAACTTTTCTTTTTGCCAAGTTTTGACTTTGAAATGAACAAATGCAAATGCGATGATTGACAGGGTAAAAATGTACCTGAAAACAGCACTAGCAATAATATCTCTCTGGTTTTAATGGTTAAATACCTAATAGTGACTCATAGCTGCCAACTTTCAAAAACCTAAAAACAGACTCCTGATATCGGACCAGACACCGACACCCCCCCTCCCCCCCAAAACATTGAAAAATCATCATTTCCTCACCTTGTTACATTATGGAATATTATTCTCTTTACATAGGCCCAATGTAATACAGTATAAGATCTTAAGAAGCAGAAAACCAATATTTTGCTTCAAATGCTCATACATGTGTTGTTATCACCCCTGTTTCTGTTTCAAATGACTATTATGATAATTGATATGAACTGTCCTCAGAATTGTAGGCCTATAACTCTTTCATACTAACTTGTTCTGGCAGTATTAAACAATGTCAGACTTGCCTCCTTGTGACTTGTGAAACTGGTGAAATTGGAAGTCACGATAACGTGACTTATGACTCACAATGCATTTATTGGACAAGTTTGATGTTGATGCAAAAGGAAATTCCTTTGAATATTTTGAACTAAATGTCGACTCACGGCTTCATGTCTCATGACTTGGATAGAAAAGACTTCCGATTAAAAATAAAATAAATCCATCCATTATCGCAAATCATGTTAGGCATAAAAGATGACAGATGTAACTAATAGATCTAGAACTGAAGCCACTTCACAAGCCATGTCCATATTGTTCTAGAACTTTTTCTATTATTTTACCAGCTCACGGGCTCTTGATTTCGATTTCTAACGTCGCTGAAACACCCGTACGCCTGAGCCTAGGCCTAGTTTATCGGTGATCGCCAATTACGTACAAGATTCTAAAAGACGGCCGACCTAGATCTACCGGAGTTACCACTACCAAAGATGATTGTAAGCTATATAAAACTAAAAAAAAAACAACAACCCAAAATAGATGTAACGGCGAAATAAAATGAAGCCTCTTCACAAAAATAATGTGTCCACTGTTCTTACTCACTGACAGCCATCGTTTACGATACGAGTGACCTACACGACGTGGTTACGTACTCCAGCTCGATGAAAGGCTGAAGCGCGTGGACACGTGCGAAGGTGTATACCGTGATAACTTATTTATGCAACATTATTGTTGCTTGGTTGAGTGGGGCCGTGGCGGGGATACAAAAGTTATCGTGAGTTCGGGCAACAGCACTGTGCTGAGGCCCCCGAGAAACAAAAAGATTCACCGGCATACGCAGTACGGCAGGACACGGTACGGTAGGGCTGTGTTTACGGTTGCGCCCGTTGAATCGCTAGGTCCAGCGCTAATATTAGCGGTAGGCCTAGCCTAGATACAAAATTTACGGTTTTGTTTTCTCCTCTAGAGTTACATGTATGTGTTTTCTCCGTATAAATGGGGAAATTCTTCAAAAACGTAATTTTCACCACAAAAACGCATTAACGTACTGGAACCAAAAAAACGTAGTAAATACGTAAAATACGTACTGGTTGGCAGCTATGCTGACTAAATGGAGGGTGAACATTTAACGGTAGAACATTTATCAACACATGCACTTAAAACTTACTTGTTTGGAAGCACATGGTCCATCCCTTGATTCATTTCCTATCAAGAAATTCAAATTAAACAGTTTCAAAGAAAGTACCCAGCTTAAAAGTTAATGTGATCCTTCAAATTTCTCAACCTTTATTACTGTTCAACGAAAGAGTTACTTTGAATGCACATCCTAAATGTGTCCCTTAAACGATCCTCTGAAAGTTCTACCTCTCATACATCAACCTGAATCATCAAGGCAAAGCTGGAGTGGTATCAGCATTTACTGGGCGTGGAATTGTTTCAATATCTCTGAGGTAACTTAAAATTCTGTTAAAAATGACCATTCAGTTGTTCCATAATAATAATAATAATATAATAATAATGGATGGCATTTATATAGCACATATCCATTGCCATTAGAAATGCTCTATGCGCTTTACAGAAGCTCTCTCACTCGTTCTTTCTTTCTCTCACCCCCTCTCTCTCTCACTCTCTCTATCTCAGAGCAAATTGTAACCGCAGCCTGTTAGGCGCAGTTCACAACTCACAACTTGTATTCTAAAGTATTATAATAATATTTGAATAAATATTAACATTTATTTAATAATAATAATGAATAATAAATTTTTGGTGGTGAAAAGGGGGGGGGGGGGGGGACATGCCTAAATTTTATTCTATTAATTTCAATTTTGCCCAGGCAGCGGCCTGCTCTTTATGATTTCCAATTGCCAAAGTATCTTTAATGTGCGCAACATGCACATGGGCCCTCCAAATTTTTTCGTCCTTATCCAAGAAGACTAGGTACTTGATCCTACCCCCCAATATGATCAGGCATACATAAATATGAGAAAAATCCCAATTTCCAACATGCCTGCACAAAACCCGGGACCCTTGGCATGAGAGGCACGCACCTTGCCTCTAGACCACCTTGTCCCCATATTATATATATCTCAGCCATGCATTCAGTGGAGTATTGTTAGTGGCGCATAGTTCAATTACAAAGCCAGACATAGAAAATACTGAGTTGTGTTCACTGTTCAGCAATGGCTTATACTGCAGGGTTGCCAGCAGGGCCTGAAAGAAAAGCCTGAAAATGTGTGTCGGCGGGGGGGTCCGAGGGGCATGCCCCCCGGAAGTTGAACATTTTTTAATTTTGCCATTTTAAAACTGCAATTGTGGCCTCTCCTGAGCTTAAATTTCCCATTTATTGTTTTTTTTAAAGCACCAAACATATAAGTAAGAAAATAACATCTGAAAGAAACTGAATTAAAAGGGAATTTGACTTACCAAGATGGAAGAAATCAGCAACAATTCAAGTTCCAGTGGTACATAGATGTGTGTAGGGAATGGTTCAACTGGTGTGCATGAAGACAAGTCAATCCACAAGTAAATGTTTACATACAGCCCACTGTTTCTGATCACAACAGTAGTGTGTCCAAAGGTTTGTTATCAAAGAATGGCAACTAAAAATAGTGTCAGCAGGTTTTCACATCATAGTAAGTAGTGTCCACTTGGGGGGTGGGGGGAAGGAGGGGGAAAGGAGGGGTAGGGGAGAAGGAAGGGGAAGGGGCTGGGGGAAGGAAGGGGAAGGGGCTGGGGGAGGAGGAAGAAGGAGGGGGAGGGGGAAAGGAAATGGGGGGGGGGGGGGTGGGGGAGAAAAGAGCTATTTCTTTCTTTTGGGAGGGGCTGCCTTGAGAGGACTACCCACCCGCTTTGCACTGTCCAAAATGTCTTTCCTTTGCATTTCTGCTTGTTCATACAAAGATATTTTCGACATCTTGTTGTCCTTCTTCTCCTGTGTGTCTTTCTTTTTCCACCTGCTGTACGCTGTCTGCATGTGAAAGACAATTGCAACATCGACTGGCTCATAGAGGATGTCAGAGCGGCCAAACAATTCTTCCGAGGTTTTCTCTTCAGCCAGGAGAACATATTTCACTTTCTGATATGCCTCACAAGTCCGGACATACATCCTGTTGGCTGCATTGTTCACAATCATATTCATGCTGCTGAAACTCTGTTCAACTCTTGGTCCAGTGAATATGCTGAGGCATTTCTTGATGAGTGGTGACAGACTTGGAAATTTCACCAGTACTTTCCCCCACCAGATGTCAAGTTGGGTGTCTGTTTCAGCAGGTGGCAGATCAGCGGCGGTTTGGTAGTTTCTGAGCTGCATGTCCATGTCGTCAGTCACAGTGATGTTACAAAGTGAACATTGCTTTCTCAGGTGTGCATACGTTGCAGTGTGTCCCCCTACAATTGGGTCCAGTGCTGACAGGCAGATCAACAATGCATTGTCGAGAGGAAACTTCTGCTGCATGTAAGCTCCAGTTGACCTGTAAGCTTCCTTCACATTTTCTCTGAAGGTCTTCCGTGTGTCTGCATCAGCCTTTGTCAAGACAGCTTCAGTCTGTTCACCCACGAAGATGTGCTTTGCTGGTAGACATATGTCTTTATCACTGGGGTCCAGAGCAGCAACAGTCTCGGGTGTCAGTGTGAGACTTTCAGGGCGAACATAGCAAGCAAGGAAGTGTTTGTAGGTTTGTAGCAGACTGTCATGAAGTTTATGGACTTGTGGAGTCTTTTGTTCAAAGATGAGGACAAATTCTTTAAACATAGGCAGCACAGCCTTGATGAGGTGACTCAGCAATAGTGTTTGTTGCCTTGTGTTGAACAATTTGGCCACGATACGGGCTTTCCTGTCCTTTCGAAGTTTTGTCAAGTTCTTGCTTTTCAGCTTGCGCAGTGTTGCGTACACAAGTTCTCGACTTCCAGCAGAACACTTTTTCAAGATGGCAGTAATATGGCATAGAAATTTGTCTTTTTCACTTGCAGGAACCCATGCATAGTAAAACACTGTCAGCAGATCAGAAATGTCCAGAAATCGGGCAGTGCAGTCAAATATAGACAGCCATCTGTGGCCAACAAACTCAGTGGGCATTAAGTCTGGCAAGTCAATCAACTGGGCAAGGTGACTGAAATCCTCACGCAGGTCAGCACTGAAAGTAAAGTCCCTGTGAATATCACCGAGTAGCTTTTCCAGGTGCTGAGCAGGGTCAATCTTGCCACAAAAATCCTTTACGATGTTGTGTATATGGTGGCAAGCATCACCATCTATATCCATGACGTTGGGGGCATCTGCTTTCAGTTTTTCTTGGAAGCCATTGTTCTTGCCACGCATGTAGGCCGCAGAATCACTGAGCACTGACACCAAGTTTGTTAGAGGGATTCCATCTTCTGCAAACTTGTTTAAGACGGCATCATAAACGGTCTGTGCATTGACAACTGTCATTTGAATCGATGCGTAGAGGTGCGTCACTGATTTCCCCAACTTCTCGCAAAAATAGCACACCATGATGTTAAGGACACGATTTTTGTTTGACTTTACAGTCGTTTCATCTAAGTTGATGGAGAAGGGCGAAATTGTCATGGCAGACACGAGTCTTTTGTGGAACACTTTGGAGACTCCTTCCTGAAGTTTGTACGTTGCAGCTGTGCGGCCAAGTGACACTTGAGACAGGGCTTTGGGGTCTTTTGCAAGCTCCTGGGCCAAGGAAACTAAACGTGGGCCCATACTCAACGGCAGTGAGTGTTCTGCTATGAAAGAACAAATCAAGGCTTCTTGATTGCTCTTTCGGACATTAATACTGACAAGCTGAGGTGGGGTGGGTGTTTCACACATGGATTCGGATGCTGATTGAGACTGAGATAATATAACATTTGATGGAGTGCCGTAAGGAAGAGGCGGCTGTTTCTGCTTTGTGGCTGTTCCATCTTCCATGGCTTTCACTGCCTGAAACATGGCTGGAAGTGCCTGTTGAGACTTCTCATTAGCTTGTTTGTGTTTCTGCTTGTGAGAGGCTCGTTGTCCATGTTTTACAAGGGCTTTTTTCCCGCTGCTCCCATAGGTGATCCTGTCGCGACAAACTGTGCACCACACAACTCCAGCTTCCTTTATTTTTCGAATATAGTCGGACATAAAATGTCCGAGCTCGTCTTTCTCCTCCAGCCATGACCACCGAAACTTGTTCTTAACGCTCTCATCCAACTTTTGCAGCAAAAGCTCACTTCCTTTCCGGTCTAAAAATGCCATTTTTGCCATTCCAACTGCAATATAGATGTCACTGATACTTATAACTGGCGCGCTACGATCTAAAAACAGCCTGAGAATCCACGCGTGTCTTCACTTCGCACAGTGAACAACTAGGGTAAGCTAGCGTAGGTCGTAAACAAAGGCTGGGCCTAGGCCTAGTTTTCTTCCACTTCCGGCTAGGTAGAAATATTTACCCGGTGTCACAGTTAAACTTTTACGGCCGGAAAAAAAATTCTGGCTCTTTATCGGCGGCCGGCCGGCGATTTTGCGTAAATGGCCGGAGATCACGAAAAAGCCGGATTTCCGGCTTTAGCCGGAAAACTGGCAACCCTGATACTGTAAAATACCACACCCCCCTAATCAGTGTGGTAATGTTGGCTCTAACAGTTTTCCTGCTTTTCTGTAAAAATGGTAAAAGGCTGTACACCCAATATTTTTCAAAGCAACTATCAAAATCTAGTCAAGACTACACCTGATGGACTTACAGCTTCTGAAGATGCTTTTTCTTTCCTGAAAAATTTGCCTCTCAATTGTAATACATAGCCACTCATCAAATTAGAACAGTATTACTGAAAAGTAATATTTTGCATACATATTTGGTGGTGAAATTATGTAATATGTGAATACTGGGGTGCTTGTTACCTTTGTTTAGAAAGTATGATGCGGGTCTGAAATGCCTAACAGAAAGGGTCACAGTGTCTTCCTTCACATCTTTCAGTAAGGATACAACTTCATCATGAGTGCAACTTTCCACATTGACTCCAGCCACCTGGAAACAGTGCAGAAATAGGTAAAATACATCAATAATTATTGTTTGGATCATATCATGGCTTCATGCTCCAAATGGACATTTTTTTCCATTATCTTATCTTCCTCGTTAAGGAGAAAATAAACCTACCTACAACTATTACCCACAGGATCATGTTAGACAATGGAAATAAATGATAATAAGAGAACTGAGTACCATATGAAACTATTATGCACTAAACCATGTAACACACTGGTTTGCCATACACATACTTTAACATGCCCCACAACAAATACTCAATGACAAATGCTCCTAGCCAAAATTAAATCATGTCATCTGCTAAAACAACAAATAGCACAATGGTTAACATATGACATAACACTTAAATTTCCTTGGAAACAACTGATTTCAAGAGTAAGTTTTCAAAGAACTGTCTCCATGCTAATTTCACTGAGCAAGCAGACTAACATTTCCATACGCACAACATGAAGCTTTAAATGTGAATACTATTTGTAGCAACATTCATCAAAACTATAATTTATAGAAAGAATTCTTGTTCCTTCCTATAATTCATTTCGGTGATACACAAAAGCTCTTTTTCAAGTCAACTTGAGGGTGATACCCTTTCTTTCAAATGCTACTGCTGATATTTACAACCAACAAAAGTTTAGTGCGTGGTTTTTAGCATACAGCAAAAAAGGCTGTGACATCACACAGACTCATCTCTGACGGCATATATATAGACAACTGATGCAGAATATTCTTACCCTCAAGATAGCATCACCAACCAACAATTGCCCACAGCGCTCTGCAGCTTCATTCTTGACAATTCTGGAAATCAGCACTGGGAGACGATGCTCTGCACCACCTTTGACACACAACCCAAACCCTGCACCTGGTTCTCTCATGATTTCCACCTCTCTCACCTGTTCAAACAATGACAGTCTTATTTAATGCATTAAACAGCATTATGAATTTTCCTAGCTCTTGATACAAGGCTAATATTACTAACAATTTCTTCATTTCATTTAGGATATGAAGGGTTTAAGTTTTGACAAAATACTACATAGTAAAACAAAAATACCAATACAATGCAACAGGTAATCACTGTTTCAGACCCAGTTCAACTGTTAAAGTACTGCTGATAGTGAAAATGCACCAAATGATCACTATGACTCATACATGACAACATATGACATGCATGGCTGCTGATCTTCCCAACAAGCATTTACTGAAAATACATTTCAATTAAATTCAATAACTGCATTCTCTTACAAAATGTCAGCCCTGGGTCAGCACAAGAATAAAATCAGCTCTAAAAGTAAAATCTTGATCCAACAATGAAGTTCAGATTTTATCAAGTTTTACAACATTCAAGAGGATGGTGCTGAAAATTAAATTGTCTTACCATGTTAAGAAAAACTTCATCTTCCTCATCTAACTGGACACTGACCCACTCTTGCTTCTGAATAAGAACGGCATCTGGGTAAAGCATCAGCCTAATTGGTATGGGCTTATTTTCACTGTCTCGGAGAGATGCCTCAACAACTTCGGGCTAAAGATTATATTCAAAACAAATGAAATTTATTCTTCAGTTGAGAAATATGTCAGAGATACACTTGCATTCAACTGCCCTCAACTAAAACAAATATATAACAAAAACAGCAAAAAATGTTTGATATGTTTCAGAGTTTGCACAAATAAATGATTAAGAAGAATGGCTGAGTGTTACTACTAAGTGTCATGGGGTCAAAACCCTCTCTCTACAGTATGAAAATTACAACCTAACATTCTAACTGGTCAGTTATTAACATACAAAACCTTTAATGGATACACCAAACTCACCGTCACTTAGTATGATGTAGGTTACAAGTGAGTCACTTTACCCATACACCTTTAGAAGTTAAATTCTGTGCGTTTTCTAAACTTCCTGTGATCTCCTGCGGAACCAGCCTGGTATGTTAACTGTACGTAGGCCCATGTGACATGGTAGATACAGGTGATCTGTAAGCTACTTAGGACACATGCTGACTAACAGTATCACCTAAATGATATTTCTGAACTGTTTTGTAATTGCACTTCATTTAATTATCTTTATGTGTGCTCACTACAAATAAACTTTAGGCCATGCTTATTCGCAGACGTCTGCAAATAAGATCCGAATCTTATTTGCAGATGGATTTTTGGTTTGTGATTTTTACTTAGGAATAGCTCCTTGAAATGGCATTCGGTCGAGTTATCGATGAAACTTTCACCAAAACTTTTGATGGCGAAAGCTGTCCGTGGGATACAAAATCGCCCACATACCATAACAAGCAGGCGAGAACCAAAGCCCTCTGAATTTTAGCGAGTGATAATGGTCTAGAAAGATCAGATTAACTTCACATACATACATTGAAAAGCTGAAAAGAACAATTCCTTCGCTCGACGAGTGAGAGGCCAGCGGTGGCCACCCGAGCGTCCATCTCAATCACATGACCAAAACAAACGATGCGGATCACTTCTCATTCTTCTCGGATGAGCTTTATAGCCTACATTGCCCACAGATTTCAATCTGAATAACTGGATTCAGTAATCACCCTTTAAGCCTATAGGCTACTCTGTGAGTCAAATATCTGACTTAAAATCCCCAATTTATCAAATGGAGATTACTGAGTCTGGTTATTCCAATGGCATCTCAAAGGCACGACCATGGGAATTGGGATTAGGAAGGTCTTCCGCCCGTCCGCGCCAGTCAAGAAAACACAACTACCCCAGCCCCTTTTCGCCTGATTAGTCAATCTGACTACCGCCCATTGCAGACTTGCCAACCTCACATTTGCTCTTTGCTTATTTTTTGGGCCAAACCAGGGGAATTTTGCTTATTTTCAAAATGGAATGCTTATTTCTTGACGTTGCAAGCCGTTTAAACACACTGGAAAGACAATTCACACATCACAAAAACAAGAATGTACCAGAAAGCAACATTACTTCACTTACTTGAAAAACTGACAATGTCCTGAATATGAGACTAACAGAGGGAAAGGGACATCTCAACTCCCTTTGACAGCTACTTTCATGTCCTGCTACCCATACACTTTTCTTAGCTCAGTCTTGTTGATGGGCAAGGTGCCTACTGCAGGAGCCCTTCAAATATGCCAACATTTCAGGAGAGAAGTTCCTGGTCAAGGCTGTTCCTGGCATGTGTTTGCATATAATGAGGGCCTCTAATAGTTGATCTCCCATGAGAGAGCGCTGGTCTGTCTTGATTTTCCTGACGCATGAAAACACTCTCTCACAGCTGGCTGAGGAGTGAGGAACTATAAGTATGCCTAAAATGAACAGGCATGCCTGTCTGACATTCTCTTCCTGCTTGGCCAGGTTGCCCCAAAATTTAGAAAGGTCATCAGAAGGCAGTGGCAGTTCTTTTTCCAGCAGCATCAACTGAAGATTGTTCAGTTCATTTACAACAGCATCTTGATTTGAGCCTTGTGGTATAAGGACTGGCCATTTGGCCATGATGCCTTTCAAGCTGTCTATAGCTCCACTGTCAACAAATGTAGCAGGACTGACTGATGCCATCTTCTTAAGCATTGTATTGTCATGAGGCAAGTTGTCCTTTAAATAGTCACATACATATTGGTAATAACTGATCACAGCTTTATAAAAATCCTCTTGCTTTTTTCCAGTGATTTTCTTCTCTTTGATGAAGGCTTCTACTTCAGATCCAACTTGCACATCTTTATGATCCTTCACATTGTAGGACAGTTTGTATTCAACATCAAAGGGAAGCTTTGAGACCATGGCACTAGGTTTCACAAATTTCAACAGTACCTCTCTCATCAATTTGTTAATGTTTCCATGGAGGTTCTGTATTTGTGGTGCCATTGATTGATGCTTTGTTAGGAAGGGCTCAAATATCCTGACAGAGAACTTTAGGAACAGGGCACACAGACGAGAGGTGTGGGAGTTCAGCTGGTCATAAATAGCAGAAGCTTTTTTGTTTGCAGCTGTTCCTCGTTTTGTGTTATCTTTTTCCTCTCGGAAGAAATCTCTCAAAGCTGACCAGTCCCCAATGAGTCTATCCAAGCATCTGCCAATACTGAGCCACCGTGTGCTTACATGTTTGAGAACACCACGTTGTTCTTGGCCATAGTATTCTTGGTACTTTGCTAGATTACTCTGGCGGACACTGCTTTTCTTCATATAATAAAAGATGTCTACCAGAAGATCAGCAGGAGACGATGGCATTTTATCAGCAGCCTTTTCTGCAGCCAAGTGTACTAAATGTAGAGCGCACCCTGATAAGAAGCA
This sequence comes from Onchidella celtica, assembly GCA_963931925.1. NCBI lineage: Eukaryota > Metazoa > Mollusca > Gastropoda > Systellommatophora > Onchidiidae > Onchidella > Onchidella celtica. The sequence goes on along the minus strand of OZ007579.1, from coordinate 18,743,599 downwards.
TTCTGGATTCTTCTTCTTAATGAAAGAGAATACTCCTTTGTGAATGCCAGTCATGACACTGGCATTGTCACACCCAAAAGAGATGCAGTTGCTCCATGGTATGTTAAATTCTTGAAGCAAGCCATCCAACAAGTTGAAAATGTTCTCTCCTGTTCCAGAGCCATCAAGTACAGGCAAGGAGACAACCTCTGAATGCACTTCATAGGTCACCACATTTAAAGTCCTCACAACAATTGGGTAGAGCTTTGAATTTTGGTCATTGGATCCATCTGTTGCCAAAGAGAATGGGCCAGTTTTCATTCTATTGACAAGCAGGTCCTTGTGTTTCTTAGCTAAGTCTTTCAACATTGCTGTAGCCTTGGTTCTTCCACATGAAAACTTCGCTGCAATTTTGGAGTCAGGGAACATTTCTTTGACCGCAGCAGTCAAAGAGTCAGCTGCATTGATTGAGAGATTCAAGTCTGCTATGAGACTGACCATCTTAGCTTCAGCTTTTGTAGTAGCCTCTATAAGATTCCTCTCTCTCTCTGACTCTTCCGTATTATGGGGTTTGACAAATCTATCCAGAGATCCCGCTGACTTCTGATGAAACTTTTATTTTTCTGTGTGCCTGATTGATTTCTGGTGCCTTTTAATATCACGAGCTCCCGATGCTCCAATGTAGATATCTGTATCACATAGAGTCATGGCCGCTATGCATAGAGTACATCGTGCATAGTACACAGAATCTTTTCCTTTTGTAGTGCATTCTGTAGTAAACGCATATGACTTTTTGTATGCTTTAAGAAAGCATTGTTTTGAAGGTTGCTTTGGAGCCATAGGACTACGATTATAATAGACCACACCACAAAGGAAAGAAACTTCAAACAGTCAGGGCCTACGCACTACACTACTAGATCTACCGTTCAGTGAATCAGTCCTTGGCCTTGGACACCGGAATAAAAATCGCGATAGTCTGAAACCTACAAGAAAGGCGTGCTAGATCTAGACTCTAGATCTGGCAAAGGCTAGGCCGTGTTACATACGACAAAACAAACTGTTTAGATTTAATAAATGAATGGGGAAAAAAACGAATCATCCACACAGTTTTGAAAATTGTATTTAAAAAAAAAACCACAAATCTGGTGAAAATCACTGTAAATCCATGCGAATACAATCCGAAAGGGGATACCACGCTGTAAACAAAACCAACAGGAGATTGCGCTACACACAATGAACACACTTGGCTACAACCGGCCGACACAGTGAAAGTGGTCATGGGATAGCGCCGGGCATTACAATTAACAATTACCCGCCCTTTCCTGTTCTCGTGTGGTCCCGGTGCCGAACACGCGGGACCCGGCAATATCTGTGTAACTTCTTATTACATGTACTACGATTACTACAGTGTCCAAAACAAATTGTGACGCCAAAGGGTCCGAAAAGTGATCTCGATCTCTCTCTCTCTCTCTCATATACCCGTCCCCTGCTTCTCTCCCCCCCACCCCCCACCACACACACACACGTCACACACACACACACACATCTCATCGAAGGATGCTAGGCCTAATAGATACCGGGGGGCTGTACAGTCATAATAATATTAAGCAACTAGGCCTATCATGCGTAATAAAATGGCAGGCTTAATACTGTACTAAGCATCTCTCTCTCTCTCTCTCTCTCTCGAGAACACGGACCCGCCCGACACTATCAGTGATAGTGGGATAGATGGGCTACACAGTGGTCAACACGCCATTTCACTGGCACACGCTGGGTGCGTATTCAAATTCAAGCCTTGGGCGTATTACATCCCTCAGATGCGTATTTGCGTATTTTCGGTACTTTTGCGTATACAAATACGCAATTGCGTACAGGTTGGCAAGTCTGCCATTGATACAAACTGACTAGACCTTCACGCCCCCAGGTCCATCTGACCATTCCAATGCAGGTTGTTTAAACTTATATCTTAATCATATTATGTTTGTTAACTTTTTGGTAAGTGGCGCGGATGGGGGGAAGACCTCCCTGGGATTACGAGCATGCTTGTGCCAGGAGTCACTGGTGGGTCCTCTGAGAAATTAGGGAAGGACTTCCGAATGCGTTCCATAGCCCGAGTGAAAACAATGTATAGCTACCCCGGCGGCTTTCCCTGATATGTCAATCTGACTACTGCCCAGACGAACATCAGCCTACGGCCACGATGATACAAACTGACTAGACCCTCACGTCGTTACACATATCAATCTGACAATACCTATGCACTTGTCGAGCTATGGAACGCATTCGGAAGTCCTCCCGAAATTAGTCCTCCAGATGAATGTTTCGGGAGGACTTCCAAAAATGCGTTCCATAGCTTTTATAACGTTATTGAACTTTACTCACCGTTATGCATTGTTTGAGACTTTACTACCAATTATCACTTCATATTCACAATAACATTTGTACCACACTTGCCAAGAAAAACAGTATAATCCCAGAAAAAAGTCTGAAGTGAGACAAAATCCGCAAAACAGGTGCCATTTTGAAACTTGCTGGGGAGAGGTCACGATAACAGAATTTACCAAAAAGCGCGACTAGCGAAGGTTTGCTGAAACAAAACTTGATATGGTGTTCAGGAATTTAAATTCACAACACTTGGAATGGTCAGATGGACCTGGGGGCGTGAGGGTCTAGTCAGTTTGTATCAATGGGCGGTAGTCAGATTGACTAATCAGGCGAAAAGGGGCTGGGGTAGCCATTGGCGATCGACGTACACTCATGTAGGCCCTGTATTAACTCAGATCATGCAATCTCCCAGCTGCTGAAATCGGATTGTTTTGCTACTAAGCCGATTCATAATTTTTAAAAACTATGCAAATTAACAAGGTCGGTAACTTTCCCTAATTTAGGTCAAGGGTGCAGTATGTGAGTATTAGTAAATGACTACCGTCAAGCTGTTAACTCACCTGCGTGGCGAAATGGTTAAGACGTGTGATTTTGGAGCGAAAGGGTGTGGGTGCGGATCCGTGTATTGTCATGATATGATTTATTTATAATAATTATTATTATGTATGTGTTCACTTTCAGATGATTCTTACGCAGAGAAATTGAGATGACATGGAAGTAAGATAGAGAGGGAAGAGAGACAGAGAAAGCGAAGCATGCCATGAAGTATTTCTTTGTCTTTCATTAGAAAAACCCCCCAAAAATACCTAGCCCCTTTTTTTATTTAAACCCCTCAAAATAAACCCTCTTTAGCATGTATGGAACACATTCGGACGTCCTTCCAATGTTTCTGTAATTAATGTGCAGTTTGGAAATTAACCAAAATAAACCTCAATAAATTTAAGATGGAACTCGGGTTTATTTCCTAATCCTGGCTGGGGATAACCAGATTCGGACATCAGTCCTTGCCTAATAAAGGTTAAAAACTGATGCAATATAGGCTAACCCACAAATCCAGTTAAAGGACACGAGCTGATAATAACACCAAGTACAGACATTTAGATCTAGAGATCTAGATCTAGATCTAGACAGATTTCTAGATCTATCTGAGTCACAGTCTCACAGCAGAAAGGAGTGACTGTAAAACGTAAAATGCAACGAGCTTGTCTATTTTTCACTCAGACTCTTCAAAATGCTGTACCAAATTACCTCAACAGTGCTTTCTGTTGCACTAGGACTGGCCATCGTGAATGACTAACGCATCCAGAGCAAAAATGCTAAAAACCATAGCTTCATCTCCCTGTGCGTTTAGTCTGCTGCACTGAACGGTCAGTGATCTCACTGTCTTGCTTTACCGGAAATGTAAATTGAGTTACCTCCGTAAATTTTGGATTGGAAGTGTAATAATTTGATCCAATCCAGTAATTTGAAAAGAAAAACTTGGCATTACTGATAAAATGTAAAATTGCTACAGATATTTTCATCAGCACTCAATCTGTTAAAATTGTATCTTTTGTACCCGTATATAATTTGTGATACTCATTTTACTTTTGTGTGTAAAGTCACGCGAGACGAGAAGAGCTAGCTTAGCAACGCTTAGCAACTGTGTACACGACTTGAGTTGTTTCCCTCACCACCATAACACTTAACAGTGATCAGGGAGGAGAGAGCGATAGAGAAATCAGCAAAATGGAGGGCTTGCCATTCTTACCAGGAAATACTTTCCGGGATCCCACTGTAAGTAATCTAACTGCGTGTGAGAAGTTCACTGCATTTGTGCTATTTTTCATCCTTCTGTTGCACCGTGATTTTGTGTCAGTGTGTATAGTCAGTATAGACATTTTTTTCTCTTTTTCGTCCCATTTGCTCATAATTATACTCCTGCGCGCATAGGTAGGTATCCAAGTCCATGAGGTTATGACTTTTTTGTGTGTGTGAGAGAGGAGGTTTCACGCTACATTCATTCTGCATTTTCATAGTCGATTAGTATCTAAAATCTTGGCTTTCCTTTGTCAATACATTACAAGCCAAGGAATATGAGTTTTTAATATTAAGTTAAAACAATTCAGATGTATGGACCACAAGCTGACAAAATTGCAAGTTGGGGGCACCAGGCAATTTATAATGTCACTGTAGTACTGCAGTGTCACTATAAGCTATTAGCATTACATATATATTTCACATTTCACACCTACAATAGGCCTACTGCCACTGGCCAACCTGCTGTTCACAAATTTCTTTTGAACATAAGACTTATTTTTATCACATGCGGCTGTATTTACCTGAAAAGAGAGTTCAAGTAATCTGACATTTTTAGATCGTGGTGGAGTACTAATATATTACTTGGAAACATTCATTTGATTTAAAGTATGCTAGAACGACAATGCACATTTCCACTTCCATTTTTTCCTGTGAATTAAAATCATATTGATAAATTGCGGGTGCTTGACATGTGCGGCAGCAAACAATTTGTTTAGTAAATGCTCCAGTAATTTATTTGGCCATGTAAGAACATTTCGTGGCAGTAGTCATGATCATACATACATGTGACGAGTGCGGTGATGAACAAGTCTTATTAAATTTTTGGAGGGGGGTGATATCACCCAATCATCAGTGGCACTTAGTGAGCAATCAGGTGTTATACAACCCAATCTCCACTGGCATTTAGTGGCCTCTGACTGGGTCTTATATGATGTCTTATAGGTCAGTAGTAAAATGAAAAATACAAATGGTCAAACATTTCAAGTCGGAAGAGCAATTTTTTAGCACAGTTATAGTGGTTTGAAGTTGCTGTTGGGTCATACAAGACCAGATCGGTATTGCTTGCAGTCTTTCAGATTTTATATGGCCAGAAATACATGCTGTTTTGTGATGCAAACGGAACATTGAAATTATAATAGCTCAAATCACATTTCATTAAGTTTTTTGTTTGTTTGTTTTCTTGCAGCAAATGAAATACCATGTGAGTCAAACACTGGGCTATAAAAATGGTTATGCCATTCCCAAGCGGCCAGAACTGGCGGTGGGAGGAACACAGCTCTTCTATAATCAGCTTTCTGAGAGCGAGCTGGATGATCTAGCCAATTTCAACCCAACCTTGACATATGGTCAAGCAAAGCAAGCCCCTCCAGCAGCATTCATCCCTGCTCATGTTGCTTGGGATAAGAAGGTAAATTTGTCATAGTGCTATATCCAGATTACAGTGACATTGTCATGGCACTGTTATTTGTGTCATGTGGAACATCATCGGGATGTTTGACATATTAAAAGTACTGTGACAGATGAATTTGATGTACGTACCTTTGTCACTGGTATACTTACAGTATCAGTTCAAGTATAAATTAAAAAGGAAATACACAGCACAAGATAGACAGGCAGAAAACCAGATCAAGCTCTAGTGTTTTCTTCTTACCAGTTTGCATTAGATTGAAAATTTATTGTTGTGACTTTCATCATTTATCATTACTCACCATGTTATTTGTAAACATAACCTTTCATTTCAACATGCACAATATTTCAACATCATGAATTATTACCAATTTATAACAGGTGCTGAAGTTCAATGCCTACTTCAAGCAGACTGTGCATGAGTCCCCAGCTGAATATTTCAGGGTTCGTCCAGTAGATATATATTACTACCTTGAGGATGACAGTATTGCAGTCATTGAACCACATGTTCAAAACTCTGGAATGCCACAAGGTAAAGTTTCAGTCATTATGAGGATTGAGAGATTGAGGCAAAACCATTAATAATACTGACATGATGACAAACTATATTACTGTTTCAACATATTGTTTGATATGATGCTTAACCCTTTCGTGTTTCTATTCTGGCTACTTGTGGAGTGCTCTAATGGCCGACTTCCTAGCTACGCGGCCGCCCTGATTTGTTTACATTTTTCAGCTCTATGGCCGCCGCTGCTGCGTGCCTTCACTAAATTGGAAATTGTAGCCCCCATGTTGCATCTGTGATAATGAATTTTGGCATACTTATTGAGAAATGAATGAACTAAATATGATCCTATTTACATCGGAATGCTGAAATGTGCTTGTTGGTTTTGTGAACGTGAAATGCTGATCAGGGATGTATGACACTACCTCTGAGACGGACGGACAATACACGTATTACACACTATCGCTTCCCATCCCGTTTGTTATCCAAGCATACAACACTACCCACACAAAGGCACCACACTAGTACATGCATATACTATGTACTACAAGCATGTGCCAATCAATACATGATAGTAGGCTTAGAGGGAGGAACAGGCCTGTTGGATGACCATGTGTAATAAAATACAGCACTTGTAGGCCTAACCCACGCTTTACGGTTCAAACTGGGTCAGTGGGCATCTGAAGATTACTCAGTGATATCATTTACTATTTATAGCTATTCCTGCACTGTTTTCTTCCTCTCAAAATTGTATACAAAACGGGAGTACACTGGCGGCCGGATACGGCTGGGTTGAACACGTGGCGGCGTTATAGACAAAGCCGGATTCGGCCGGGTTGAACAAATCAGGGGCCATATTTTAAGGCCGGGTTAAACACGAAAGGGTTAATCCGCTTTTGGAGTTGGTGTTCCAAAGTTTCTCAGGAAAGTCAGAAGATGGTACAACTTTTCGGAAATTAGTAGTTTATTTGGAAAGGTGCATTATGTATGGTATAGATGTATATATGCAAGAGCTACACTTGATTAATGTTAACTCTCACCCTGCGCGCGCCACCTTAAAGCATGTTGCCTGGTCAGTGACCTTACTCACGGAAAATCTTATCTGGGGTCACTGACCCTTGCCGCTATACGATGACCACACACGCTGTCCACGTGGTTCGGTTTTTATTGATCGGTACGAAAACATTCGCTGCTATGCCTTATCAAGCTTGATAATGAATTAACCAGCAAAATCTTAGTCTGACCAGTGATCTGACTTATGATTCCAAACTGACAGCTATAGTTTTCGTGAGAACGAAGCATAATAACTAGCCATGCCCTCCCAAGCCCTACACAAATGGTTTCAACCTGATTGACACATACTAATAAATCAATGTGGGCATTTGGGGCAAAGATTATTTCAGAGCATGTTTCTGGTTGGTTCTTAGATACAGACAACTCCAGATGGTGGACAGCTTGTGAGAAAATGAGATAATATTGCAAATTTGTTGAGCAGCAGTTCGCATGTCGATGTTACATCTTTTTAAAGTGTGAGGAGAGCCTTTGAAAGCTTAGTCATTGTGATTCTGACCAGTGGTTCACTGGTTAACATGTCCATGTCATAATGCCTGTGATGTAGAAGAGATACAGTGAACAATAAGACGGTGGTTACTTCTCAAAAAAGGTCAGTGACCCGACCCAACGCGTGGCGCGGTCAACTTGACCTTGCCGACTTTTGCCGCCCATGCGGTGTGAGCGCTTGGGAAGCTGGGCGGCATTTGACGCCCTGCTCAGGGTGAGGGTTAAGAAGACAGATAATTTTTTATGTGGCTTTGACACTTGAAGCCATCGGCCCATGAGGACATGAAATTTGCCAGAATTATGTGAAACAGTTTTAATTGGCCATTATTACTAACAAAGCCACATGCTTTAACTGATTCCTTATTTTGCTATTGCACAGGCAAATTGATCAAGAGGCAGCGTCTCCCTAAGAATGATCAAGGTGATATTTGGCACTGGAAAGACATCAACCTTGGTATGAACATTACATTCTATGGCAAGAATTTCCATATTACCAACTGTGACAAGTTCACCAAGGTAAATCCCACTGTAGAGCATTTTTCTCCAAAGTATTCTTTTCTTTGTTTTATCTTTTGTTAATCACCTAGGAAGTAAAATGACTTTTGACGTTATTTGCTGATTAAAATGGGCCTTGACAATCAATAAGTTAATGAAGACATATTAATTTTGAAAGAATTGAGCATGAAATGGGTATAATATCATAAATAATATGTGAATAACACACAGGATTGACTGAAGGTTTGTTCATAGCACTGGCATCATTTCCAAATAGGTCATCTGGTTGTGACATCACACCACCATCTGTTTGATATAAGAAACCTACCCCCACAATCCTGTGCAAGTCTTCATCGGATTGACGTACAGCAGCAGCTGCTGGCTGGGCTGAATTATTTTGTTATTGTAACATATTATGAATTAGGCACTTTGCAAAGCATTATCGTAAGTTTAAAAAATTTGAAATAAATTAAGCATTAGTCAAACAGCCTAAGATTTTGTATGTTCATTTTTTTCTTTTAGGATTTCCTTGAAAGTGAGGGCATCATCGTCAATGAACCAGAGTCAGTACCAGTTGATCCATACATCCTGAAGAGGGCAGAAGCATCTGCCTTGAGAACGTACAATACTCCTTCTTCCTTTGACAAACTCAAACAGTTCAAGGAGCTGGACCGCAAAGTTCTCAGATTTTTCTGTGTATGGGATGACCGAGACAGCATGTTTGGAGAGATGCGTCCATTTGTTCTGCATGTAAGTTGAGTATTGAAATCAGAGGTTCACTTTATGATGCTATGATTTTATAATATTGTTGAGACTAGATTCATCCTCTTCAGCTTCAGTCTTTGTGTCTTCAGATATTCTGGTGGACTCAAAATTTTTCTTTGTCATCAAAGGATTTAATTATAAAAATAATAATCAATAATTATAATAAAGATAATAATAAATGTTTAAGCTCTAGATAGGTTTGTTTATTTCAAGTATCAAATATGACAAAAGTGAAAGCACTTGCAGAAACTGGATCTCTTCTGATTGAATAAAATCAGATTGAAGAACCATTAAATGAAAAAAAAAAGTCTGATTCACAGTTACTCAGCAGATGTCATTGTGTCCATGTCTTTAATCACTAAAATTTCACATGAAATTGTGCTACATGCAGATTTTCAGGCGTAAAATGTCTGAATATTGTAGGCAGATGTGTAAACTAGGATGGAAGGGATTGTCAGTGACTAAAAACAATAATTTAGAGCTTCGATCTGGTTTTTCCTACGGGGTCAAAAATTTTATCAGTAATTTGTTCTCGTATTATTATTCTGCAGTACTACCTCGTGGATGATACCCTTGAAGTCAGAGAAGTTCACACTGCTAATGATGGCCGTGATCCATTCCCTGTTTTGATTGGCCGGCATAAGGTGCCTAGAGACCGTTTCAACATTCCATCATCTTTCCCTGGTGTAGTTATGGAGCTCTCTGATCAAGAAATCAAAGAATATTTCACCCCCAAAGACTTTCAGATTGGCAAAACACTCACAATCTATGGAAGGCGATTCTTGATCTATGATTGTGATAACTTTACAAAAGGTTTTTACTACAATCACTTTGGAATCACAAATTTTGAGCCAGTTGAAGTGAAAGGAGTGGCCAAGACATTGCCAAAGATGGTATGTAAAAGTTCTCAAATCTGGTTATTTTCTGGATGATAAAAAGAATTGTTCATAAATGTTTTCATTATCTCTTATTTTCTTTAATATTGACTTTGAACCGTTATGACTATAACATTAAACGTCATAACTTTATCATTGTAAATGTGTATAAAGTAAAGCAAAAATGCAACAAATATGAAAAGATGAACCAGATTAATACAATTTTTGTTATAATAGTAATGATTATAGGTCTATTTGACAAAACCTAGCTTATATACATATGTTTTCTCTGCCCAGTTATAAAATATGCTGGACTACGTGTATAGTTTAACTGCAGAATGTAGATAATATTTTTATCTAAATATATAATTGGAGCATGAGGAATCTCTTTGAGAAGAACTGAATAAGAGACTGGAATCTTTTCATTACTCTGTGAAATTTGAACTGTTTCCACAAATTATTTTTGTCTCTTTCTTCATGAAGGAAATTGCTGAATACAACAACTTTGGGTCTATTGAAGACTCCTTACAGTCATGCAACAGTTTAATCCCACAACCTCCCAAGAAAGACTTCATTAAAATGTTGGAGAATGATCACAAAGAACTTCGATTTGAAGCCATGATGGTGAGTTGACTTTATTTGTGGAAACAGTCAATCCGTTAGTGAAAAACTATGACATTAGAAATAGCAGATTGTGTTTCACCATCAAATCTATAATTAAAAAAAGATCACTCCAAACTTGTGCTTGTGCCACGCATAAAGGTCTCATTTCTATGCAGATTTACCTAGTTTTCCACACTGCTACTTTCAGACTGAAGAGGATTCTTTGAAGGTTGGGCAGCTCCAAATATTGTCTATAAATTTTTAGAGAAACAGATTTCCTATAATTTTGTTTTCTAGTGGTCCATGTTTTGAGAAATATAGAAGCTCTAATGCACACGGGAGACTGTATTTTGATGTCTACACATTCATTTCGGTTTTGCCTGAAAGAAAGGAAAGCCCAGGGAAAGTATGGTCAGATCTGCATTATAAAATTTATCAGAGAGAGATTGGGAGAAGAGGAGGGACAGGGAGAGAAAGAGAGGAGGAAACTTTCTGATTGGTCTTTGGGTGGGGATGGGAGAGGTGGTGGAAGCAGCTAGATTTATCGTAGGCAATCCTGGGTACCCCAGCTGGTAATCTCATAAAATCTTCTTTCCAACTATGTGTGCGCTCCTTATTTTCAGGCTGCTGATTGCAAGGTAAAATGTTACAGCTATTTGAAATTTTTATGTTGAGAAGAGAGTTATCTATACATTTTGTTATGGATTTGACAGATACTGTGCATTCCACTGAATTTTTTAATATTGTATTTGTCAGCCTTCATTCATTGTAAAGGTACTGTTATGTTGTGCTGATGAGTACAAATGACAGATTTTTTCATCATGCATCTAATTAATGAAATTGAACCACTGGAAACTTTTAATTCACTTCTGTTTGTTGCTGTACTTTGTCTTCTCAGTTCATTCCCTTGTGACCCAATTATGTGATGATAAATTTTAGTACAGATCACAAGTCTTAGTTTTCTCGGCAGACTATCATATTATTACTAAGTCCGGAACATCACAGGCAGTTGCTGCCGGCAAAATGAACACCCAAGACATAATGGCAGAAGCTGACTGTCTTTGACCAGGCTTACTATGTCTTCCCAGATTTGCTAAGAAAATATTGGAAATTATTATGTGCACTTCTTGTCTATCAGTAGCTGACTGTGCTGCATCGGGCATAGTATTGTGAGAGGATGAACGACTTTCTATTTTTAATGTGCTTTCATGGTAACTCTGGTGCGTGAGTGAGGGACGGCCACTCATAGTAGTTTATGGACACTTGGCCGAGTACCATTAATTGGATTATTTCCCTTGTAATACTAGCGCGGGACCCGTTATTCACATCACGGTGAAAAGCGCGCATTTTGATTGGTCAGTTGGAAATGTTGACCACCGGGCTTCCAACTCTTATATCATGGCTTTAAGTTTCTTACAACTCGCTCCTTCGTTGTTATCCACCGACAGAAAGACGGGAACCCGAATTCATTTTTGAGAGTAGACAATACCCTATCGGTACAAAATAGGTACTCATGATAACGTTTGTTATCAATGGAGATACGTCGTATTAATGGACGAAAGTATCCCGCACAAAATTGTCGAATGTTGTTAGTCCTGACACTTTGAAAATTTATATTAAAACTATTACCGGGTTTCTGGTATAAGTAGTCAGTTAGAATTTTAGCAGCAAGTTTCTACTTTATAATGGTACCAATTTTGTTGTACTTTGATGCACATGTCCTATTGAAATAATTAATAAGAGGATCTCGGATTTCAAGTAAACTATGAGTTAGACGCATGTTATCCCCGATAATTCCAACCTGGGTCAAATTTATTCAATTATAGCTGGAGGGGACCATAGAGTAATTTCTGCAGTTTACTGGGATACCTAATTGACTTTTGTGTGCACCCTTTTAACCGTACTGTAAATTCGATTGTGTTAGGACCCTAACCGGTTATGTTGTTCGGCTGGACTCAATGTCCGAGCCTTTCACTTGTCCAAAACGAGACTACGTAATAGCTCTCTCGGACGTCCGCGCGGGCTCATAAATAAGATGCGAGTTCGAGTGGTCAGCACACTCCATCAAAGACGCAGAGACAAGAGCCGACAGCACAGTGGACCTAGACCGGCGGCGGCCTGCCGTGGCGCGCCTCGCCCAAAAACATGGCCTAGTCCAGTTGCGCCAGTAGCAGAGAAACTTTGGCTTATGGCTGGTTGGGCTTCTTTGTTTGGGCTTCTCTTCCCTTTCTTGATAGGGTTTTCCCTATGCCTTTTGGTAGCGATACCTTTGTTAGGCTTTTGAATAAATAAGATTGCCAGCAGAACCCTGTGTTTGTTAATCCTGTGTATCCTTAAGGGAGTTACTATTGAACCCACGCAGTAACCACATTACCCACTCGTAGTTCATCCAACAGTATGATACCCCCTTTCTATTTCCAAAATGTACGGCAGCAGCTATGATATAAAAACATATAATTTGTTTGTGAAGACTGTTTGAAAATATGAACATAATATGTATGAGCAAATGTCTCATATCTATAATTTGTAGAAGAAGCATTACCTTTTTGGGATATTTGGGAGACACAGAGTTGCTATTTAATTTCCTGTTTGGTCTATATCCGCTGCGTATAAAACTCATTGAAAAATATGTGGATATGACATTTGTCTGAAATAATAAATACCAGGGCAAGTTCATAAATAGATAACAAAGGCAGCTGTCTATAATGACCATACTGGGTAACAGACTAAGCTAGAATCCTTGTATCCCAGAACTGTCAACTACTGAATTTGGCTGATGTTGAAGCCATTGGGGTCTTATTTCTTATCTATCATCTACTGCTAAGTGCACTCATGAGAGATATGGTAGCTTTACACATAACTTACTTTTCTTGGAGAGCTGATCTCCATTGGACAGTAGCCACCTTTTTGCTTATATCCCAAAGAGTGAGAAAATCTTGTTTCAGGTACTGGCAACTTCATGTTTCAATCTTCTCTAGGACACCATGAGGCCTGAAGACCGTGGACGTCGTTTCATCATCACATACCGACTGGTAGATGACATGCTGACCATTTATGAACCTCCAGTCAGAAACTCGGGCATCATTGGAGGAAAATTCCTGGAAAGAACTCGGGTAGCCAAGCCAGGCTCTACACTTGAAAAGCCTGAATATTATGGTCCTCAAGACTTCTATATTGGAGCAATTATTGAGATCTTCAAGCACAGATTCATCATTACAAATGCTGATGCTTTTGTGATGAAGTACATCGAAGACCACAAGGCCCAGTTCCCAGGTATATATACTAAGACAAATTGTTGCCCCAGCTTTGCATCATTCTAACTCCACTTTTAACAGAACATGAGATATTGCCATAACAAGGCACAACAAAATGTATTACTTGTATATCATCCTTACAACAATCATGAAGATATCTCAGTTCCAGGAGTAGATTTTAAAGTGTTAAGAATTTTATCTAACACTCAGTAAAATCTAACTGCAAAACTTTGCGAGCAGTTTTGTCAAAACCTATTGGAGATGGAGTAAGGCAATAAGGAGACAAAATGCCAGTGTATTGGTTGCATCCTCAAGAAATATAGGAAATATGCAGATTTTATTAGGTATTCTTTGAAACGTGAATTTTCAGGAAAGTGTAAGAGTTAGGGTTAGAATTAGGCATGGTCTGCCAGGTACAGTAGCCTTTTTCTTAGGGAAAATGGCAGCAGAAAGCAAAATGGCCACAGCAGTATTTTTGGAAGTTGACCACAAATCAATCACAAAAAGGCTAAAGCCCTGTTCTCAGGTAGACGTATTTTGTACGTCCCTGCTTTGTAAGCACGCCTTTTACACATGAGTGTTTTGGAAATACACGGAGATTACTGTTCACGTGGATCACATTTTGTAGACGATGTTTTTGCCACTGTATTGCACTTCAGTGCAAATCTTAAGCTATTGCTGCAAGCAAGATCCAATGCATAGACCTGTTCAGCCTTTTAGAAGTTGTAAACAATAGACATCAACAAGGTGTGGCGCCTTTTCTTCCCTTCCTCTGTTCCAAAAAAATGCCTGAAATAAAGATTTCAGCCATAACGCAATGAAAAGGCATGCTGACACGTAGAATCTACATACTTTAATGCGTTGATTTCAGAAATGCTATTTTTTCCAATTTAATAAAGACTTGAAGATCTAAAAAAATCAGTTTGTAAATCCCAGCCCAACAAGATCAAAGATCACCGACAGGAAAAGATGGCACAGGTGACACTCCCCTCCAACCATTGCAAAAACAGTGCTGATAAGCAGAGAAAAGTCATCTTGAATAGCATATTTTGAAAGCACCACAAACAGCTAGAGTGTTTCCGGTGCATGTTTTGGCTTGCATGTGAACAGCAACAAACATTTAACCTTGGGTGTATTTTTCAGACTCACAATAATTATGTGAACAGGGCTTAATTCTGAGTATTTTAGCAAAATGGCTTAAGGAGTCCCTGCCTAAATGATTTTCAACAGATCTCTCTGTCTTATATTTATCTAAACCCTTTTGCTGAATAAGGTGAATACTAATTGCTTAATTTTATGACAGAACAGTAGATATCAGTTGCTTCCTTTGATTCTTGCTAAAAATAGCTAAAAGCTTTCAGTCTGAAAGTGTGAAAATTGTAGATTTTTATGAATGACGAGATAATCATCACTTGTTTAACATATGTATATATACTTTTACAAACAAAACGACAGTGCCACTTGGGAAAGGTTGGAGATTTTAATTCATTTGTCCTAAAAGTATTTCTTTCGTCAAAAGAATGTTTGCTGTAGATTTCATTGGAGGATGAAATATTTATTGTCTGTTTAACATAATTTTATATGTCATACCCTGACAGAACACACCTACAATACCATCAGGGAGAAGGTTGGAGAGTACACAGGGCCTAAGGAAGCCATGAAAGGTGGACCTATGAAAGTACAGAGGCAGTAAGTATTCACCATCAGTGGTGATCATTATGGGTAGATTTCTCTGAGATGAGATGTGTTTGGTTCAAAGAGTTTAACCTTCACCACTTTTTGATCCCTTTCAAAGCTTTAGCCACCATCTGAGACCTACATGAAAGAAAAAATAAAACCTGTTGGTCACTAAAATCATTAATTAGTATCTTTTAATATGCAGTGTGATTTTGGCCAGTATGTTTGTTTAACTCCCTTCACATCTACACGTTTTTTCCCTCCCTGAACTAGCGATTTTAACATATGCTGCACTTCCGCAATGCACTTGCATAATCAATTTCAGGGTGAATAGTTTAGATCCACAGTGCACTGAAGAGGCTAATGCTTACATTTTTTTGTTGTTCAATATTTTGAAGAAGGAGACAGTGTTCATGTTGATTTCCTGAAGTGCAACATATCACTAAATGAGTCAAATCACTATTTGATGTTTTGATTTTTAGCCCCTCAAGAATTATTTTGTTGCAGTATTAATGGTTGTGCATCTTTTTTATTTTACATCAGATCTGGAGATCTGGAACTCATGGTGAGACAAGTTCGTGCCCAACTGAAAAAAATTGCTATCACTGACAAGTCGCGTATTGATGAGATGTTCCTGAGGTACAATAATGATCGTACGGGCTACATCGATATCAACAACTTGAGAGATTTGTGCAAGAGGCTGCAGTTGCCCATTGATGAGGACGTTTTACAAGCGGTAAGAATGACCAAAATGCACAGAGTACTTGGCTATAGAAGAGCAAGATATTAAAAAAAGGATTTTCTTTTTAACTCTGTTACCCCTTTGAACACTATTGCCTGGTACACCAGTCAAATTCTACGGGGATATATACACTATTGACCAGTACAGCGGTCAGAAGGGTGACGCTGCATATTTGTGCTCCGACGTCATCAATAGTTGCGTTTGGCCGCTATTTTTTATTCCCAGTTGTAAACAAAGAGAAACTAGAAGCCGGCGCGTAGTTTGGAGAGGTTTTTTGTGAAATTTTCATGATGAAACGAGCATTTGATGAACCCTCAACCTCGAAGGGTAAAAGAGGTAAATCAGTATTATCAGCCCAAGCTGTTAGGGAGATGATTCTCAATTCAGACGATGAAGAATTAGGTTTTGACGAATATTATCCAATGAGCGATGTTGAAAGCGTGTCTGACGATGAATTAGATGGAGATCTGGACCATCATTATATTACTATTTATGAAAATGGCAATTTTTGGCTGGGGGACCAGGGACAGGGGTTCATAAGGACAGGAGAACCAGTGTTCAAAGGGTTAAGGTGGAATTAGTCTGCCCTGCCCGGGGTTTTAGAACTGCAGGTGTTAATTTTATAAATTTGATATTTGAAGCTTGCTTAGATTCAGTTGGAAAACGTTACAAAATGTACGGATCTGGAAAGGTGACTCTATTGTCTTTGGCACCATGGCTTAGGGAAAGTTGGGCGGTTTAATCCACTAGAGGGATAAGAATACACATTTTGCTAGGTGACAAATGTTATGATTGTATACTGTCAAAATTTATGGAGCAAAAATTGGAAAATCTTATGACATCCCATTTGGCTTGCAAAATAACCTTACTATGCTATAATTAGCTGCAAAAGATTCCGTTATTTTTCCAATTAAAAAAATATTGCAGCAGTTTTGTGAAATTTTTTCTCCTCATGTGATATTTACTCAACTTTTTTCAAATCTTGCAGGTGATCTGTCTAATAACCACTGACCCAGAAGGTCACATCAGCCTAGAAGACTTCCGGGAGTTTATCGAGAGCACGTAAATTAAGTCACTGAGGGAGCAACTTCTATGTCACGTGTATAGCTAGCAATGCCTCCATTGTGATTAGAATACACAATTTTAATAACATTTTACACATGCTGAACACGAAGAGACTTACACATAGCATTATAATGAACAAAATGTCCAGTAACATTTTTTCACAATTCATTTGGTTTCATTGATGTACACAGTATTGAATTTCTATCACAAAATAATGAAAATAGTCTATATGAAATCTCTGTGAATGACATTTATAGTAAACTGGATCAAGTCAGATAAGAAGCTTTGAGAAGGTTAACTTCAGTATATAAGGTCAAGGGGTTGATTTTCAAAAGGTCTTAAGTATCACTGAGCCAGCACAAGAACTAAGGTAGTGCCTTTCATTGTTCTCTCATTTTACAAACAAGCCCTTCAGTTTGTGTACAGTGGTACATAACATCTTAACTGAGAATGCCCTTGACATTAGTTCAGAAGAAAGACCATTGTAATTTGAAAATACACACATGGGAATAAGGATCGATGGGGATTTAAAAAAAATTTTTTTTTTGCTTGTTAAGTTTGGTCTAGAATAGATGTCTGCATTGAAAAAGAACTGCACTTGCTGTTACTTTAGTTTCAGTTGAGTTCAGTGAAGTTGATATTTCAAAGTATGTGATTTTTTTTTTTTGTCCAAGGTTCTGTGATAATATTTTTTAATCCTGTCCTTCCTGAGCAGTGGTAAATAATGTGTAGCTGTGTGTAGACAAAAATGCTTCCAGTCACTGGCAAACTCAGGCCTCGTTAGAACCAGCTGTGAAGTGTGTTTGTATGAATGGAGAGAGTTGATGCCCCTCTCACCCTTTCCCAGTTTGTGCGATGATAAAGTTTTGATGTTCTATTGTATGTCATATGTGATATGTGATTATTAATCTTGTTGCTTTTATTTTTCAGTATACCTTACAGTTTAATACAGTCTAATTTGTAAATTATTATTTACACTTATGCAATAATGCATATATGTGTTTGATATGATTATATTTTGTGAAAGGAATGTTTTGCTAGATTATCAAACGCAAGTTCAAATTGAAATTCATCTTTTCTGATGTTTTTATTTTGGTGAAAAAAATCACCTATTCAAGATGTCAGAAATTCCTTGTGGATTTCTTTACTGCTGTGCAACCTCAGAAAGTTTCTGAAAGAGAGTGCGATTAGATTTTTAATAAAATTCATATTGCAAAAATTAAATGTAAGTTGCTAGATTGCAGACAGAGAATATATGATACGATACCCTATCAGAGGAACATTTTCCAGTGTGAAATTGGGGTTTGAAGAGGCTAAAATATCACAAGATAATAGAACTGTTTGATATATTGTTTTATCTGGCTTCATAAAGTGTTGCATATCTGCAATTTTATCAGTGAAAGTTGTACAGAAGAAAACAAGCTTTTTGAAAATGGTTTACAGTTTATGACAAACATACTTTTTTTTTGTGAATAAAGACTTATGAATGACAACATCTTAAGAGTTGTGTTTGTGTATTACCCAGAACTTGTTTGATAGATCTTGGGCAGGGTGGGTCAGATTTTGGCCTATGAACAAAGAAAATATAACAAACATCTCTTTGGTGGGGTGGATTTCCAACACATGGATGTGGTCCCACAGAGTCCAGTTATGTAGACCCTATGTGTGTGTGTCTCTTTCTCCCTGTGAGTTATGATCGAGTGTGAGGGAAAGAAAACCCTTTATTTAGTTGTTCGAAATAGGTATTACAGATAAAACCAACAGGCATGGTTACTTAGCACCAGTGTGGTAGTTATATTTGAACTTAATTTGGAGGCAATTAAATTATGACAACATCCAGTCCCTCTCTCCTATTCCCATATTTTAGATTGCCCTTCCTTTGCCGCCTGTGTTCTCTCCCGGATGATAGTTCTAATTCTACTCTTGTATCAGTCAAGAGCACCAGGGCGATCCTGTTCCACTACAACTCAAAATCTACACTTTCTGCCATCTTCTATGCAACCAATCCTAAGGTCAACAATATGTGTTTTGACACGCTGTGTTTCGACAAGTCAATAAACAAAACCCGACATTTCACAATTAAATTTTTATTTGCTTACAGCAAAAGAAATCTCCTAAAGAGAAAATATCCACACAAAAAAATACATCCCACTGTCTCGTGAACTTTGCAAATGCTCAGCAGTTATTGTTGTTATTGTTGTTGTGCATTGAATTCTGTTTATTAAAAATAAGTGAATCAAAAATAAACAAAAAATAGTGGCACGGGGACTCCAGCACACATTACCCTACCTAACACAGATGTGCCGTGTGACTATGTGGTTGCGAGAGCACTTTTCCCATGACATGGACGATCCTAAGTCTAATACACTAAGTACCAGTTGCCCCTTAAGATCTGAGGAAGTAGGTTCTAATCCGTATGTTTTGTCCGGCCTACCCCCGACCAAACTCCACCCCAACTCTCAGTCCCTCAGTAAGCGTCTCAAGGGAGGAATCTCGCCAGACCCTAAGCTTTACAGACTAGTTGGGCATGACTAGCCGTGTGAGAACCTTGGTCGACCGCCGACCTCAACGCTACATGGGAGCAGGAGCCAGTAACCACCTAAGTTTCCCCAAGATGGCTGTTCTGTACTATAAATAAATTTCGGTTTTTCTTATATGACACAGAATCCATACATTGTCTGCCGTTATGGGTTTGACCTCATTATGCATAAAGTCACATATTAAATCCATTTCTTTACAAACCTTACTTAAAATACATGGTTTTCACTCAAACACGTTCGATTAACACCATGAGCCAAAGATACAAGTCTTCTATTGGAAATAAAGTAATAAATATTCTTTTTGCAAAAAGTGTAAACTGCACACAGATTACCTCCCTTTGCCCTTGCCATCTTCTTGACTTTTATCTACAAACCCGAAGCAGAAGTAGGAATCGATACCATTATATATTCTCCTTAAAGTGAATGTCACAACAGATTGAATACTTCGTCTTACTTTCTTGAAAATGTGAAACTTTACACTTGCATTTACGTAAGGGTTTTTCTTCCTCTGGTTTACAAGTTTGAATCAAATTAAAATAGGTCTAACAAAATATTAAAATAATTTTAAAATAGTTTATGTCTGACATTATAAGAAAGTCCCTATTTAGGCTTCGAAATTCGATACCAAATAGACACATCCATTGCCAAAGAGACGACCTCACCACCCTTGCCACTAAAAATCCCGTAACTTCTGAATTATGACATACGTCGTCAGTGTCGTGGCCAAACCGCCTATCTCATGGAAACAAAATTTTACAGTAGAAGGGAAAAACTTGTCAGACTTGCCAGATCTCAACACCCTTAACACTGAAAATCCTATAACCTCTAAACTGTGATAATCTTCTGATATATAACTTCAATGTCGGTGTCAAACCACTTATTTCATGGAAAGAAAGTTTTACGAAAGACTTGTCAGACTTGTCGGACTTGTGGCATGGATTTCTCAGACTTGTTGAACCTTTACAGCAGACTTATCAAACTTGTTGAATCTTGCTGCAGACTTTTTGAACTTGTCGGACTTGCTGAAAATGTCAGACTTTGCAGACTTGCTCGGAACGTGGACTTGTTCAATTTGTCAGACTTGTGCCATGGGGTGGTCGGTCTTGAGGGGCAGACATGTTGGACTCGTGCAGCAGACTTGTCTAACTTATGCGGCGGACTTGTCGTACTTGTCAAACCTGTGATCCGGACTTCTTGGACTTGTCTGACTTCTGCGGCTAACTTATGTGTCTTGTTCTGCGGACTTGTCAGACTTGTGCCCCCAGCTTGTCAGACTTATGCGGCAGACCTGTTGGACTAGTGAATGCGGACTTGTTGACTTTGTCAGACTTGTGCGGCAAACGCACCGGACCTGTTGGGCTTGTCTGACATTTTCTTTGGACTTGTGCGGTGGACTTGTCAGACTTGTCGGACTTGTGCGGCAGACTTGTCGAGTTTGCTGGTCTTCTGCCATGGACTTCTTGGATTTGGCTGATTAGTCAGACTTGTCAGACCTGTCAAACCTGAGCGGCAGACATGTCGGACTTGTTCAACCTGTGCGGCGGACTTGTTGAATTTGTCTTGATTGCTGAAAATGTCAGATTTTTGGACTTGTCAGACTTGTGCCCTGGGGTTGTCAGACTTGTGCGGCGTACTTTTGGACTTGTGCAGCAGACTTACCTGGCTTGTCCAGTAGGCTTGTCATTCTCTTCAAACCTGTGTGGCAGTCTTCTTGGATTAGTCGGACTTCTGCGATGAACTTGTCTGACTTGTGCAGTGGACGTCAGCCTCATCAGACTTGTGCCCCTGGCTTTCCAAACATATGCGGCAGACCTTTTTGACCTGTGCTGCGGATTTGTTGGACCTGTTAGACGTCTGCAGTGGACTTATCAGATATGTTGGACCTGGCGGACTTGCCCGGCAAACTTTGTTGGACTTGTGCGGCAGATTTGTCAGATTTGTCATAATTGTGCAGCCGGCATGTCAGACATGTCAAAGTTGTGGGGTTTGTGCAGTGGACTTGTCGGAAGTAGACTTGTTGGACTTATACAGATGTCTTGTTAGATTTGTCGTACTTGTCAGACTTGCCAAACCTATTTGGCAGACTTGTCAGACTGGTCAAATTTGGGTTGCAGATTTGTCGGACTTGTGCTGATGACTTGTCAGATTTGTCAAATCTGTGCGGCTTTATTGAACTTGTGTGACAGACTCGTTGGACTTGTCAGTCTTGTGCCCCGGGGCATGCTGGACTTTTTCAGCCAACTTGTTCGATTTGTACATCAGAATTATCAGATTTTTTTCAGTCAACTTTCAGTCAGATTTTTTTGGCCAACTTCTTGGACTTATGCGTTGGACTTGTCAGGTTTTTTCGGACAGCTTCTTTGAATTGTTCCTCACACTTGTCAAACTTTTTTGGCCAACTTGTTCCACTTGTGCTTCCGTCTTGTCAGATTTATTCGACCAATTCTTTGACTTGTTGGTCAGACTTGTCAAATTTTTTTCGGGCAACTTGTCTGAATTCTGCCTCAGACTTGACAGACTTTTTTGGCCAACTTGTTGCATTTGTGCTTCGGACTTGTTGGAATTTTTTGGCTAACATGTTGGTCTTGTATGTCAGACTTATCAAAATGTTTTGGCCAACTTGTCAAACTTGTGCATCAGACTTGTCAGAATTTTTCAGCCAACTCATTGGGCTTGTGCGTCAAACTTGTCAAAATTTTTTAGCCAGCTTGTCGGACTTGTGTGTCAGACTTGTCAAAATATTTTGGCCCACTTGTCAGACTTGTCTGTCAGAATTGTCAGACCTTTGCGGCCAACTTGTCCTATTTGTTCATCAGACTTGTTTTAAATTTTTTTAGCCAACTTATTGGACTTGTACGTCAGAATTGTCACAATTTTTCACCCAACTTGTTCGATTTGTATGTCAGACTTGTCAAAATTTTTCAGCCAACTTGCTGTACTTCTGGGTCAGACTTGCCGAAATTTTTAGGCCAACTTGTTGGAAATGTGGGTCAGACTTATCAAATTTTTTGGACAACTTGTCGGACTTGTGCACCATTCTTGTCGAAATTTTTCAGTCAACTTATTGGACTTGTGTGCCAGACTTGTCAAAATATTTTGGTCCCCTTGTCAGAATTGTCAGACTTTTGCGGCCAACTTGTGCTATTTGTTCATCAGACTTGTTTTAAACTTTTTTTTAGCCAACTTGTGGGGGGGGGGGGGTGAAGTGTAATCTCAAACTGGCATCTTTGGTG
This sequence comes from Onchidella celtica, assembly GCA_963931925.1. Classification (NCBI taxonomy): domain Eukaryota; kingdom Metazoa; phylum Mollusca; class Gastropoda; order Systellommatophora; family Onchidiidae; genus Onchidella; species Onchidella celtica. The sequence continues at coordinate 18,720,714 of OZ007579.1, read as the reverse complement.
ATTTAGGTAAGTGTGTGTGTTTGTATCAAATTACTAACTCTATTTTTTGTCGTTGCTGTCGCTGTTGTTGTCTTGTTTTTTTTCGGTAGGCTCTGGCAATAGCAGAAAATATCTCTTCGAAATGACTAAAAGGGGAAAAGGCGGGAGGTGGGGGAAGAATTGAAACTCTTTGGAAAAAGAAGCCACAGGAGATCGGTGGAGGAAGAGAATCCCCGTGACATGCCACGATGGAAGATCTGGGAGTAATGCAAAAGTCGGCATTCTGGACGTAAGAAAAGGGCAATAATTTATATTTACTGCTGCAAAGGTTCGCTACAGGCTTGTCTCAAGTTATCTCCCTTCCCTTTGCTGACTCTCACAATTGTCACTTTAGCAAATCTGTCTCTCCTGTCTTTGACAGCGTGGCAGTTAAGGTAATTCTGCTGCATTTTTTTTTAATGGCATGGGGTGGGGGGCATGGGGAAAGGTGACTTTTCAGAACGTCGGACCTCGGACTTCCCGTTCTCCGGGCAGGTGCTCTAAGCACTTAATCACTGGCCTTCTTCACAATAAATCCACAGCAATTTCGTAAAACGTCAGGTACCACCTCAAAACTTCAAATCAGACGGGAAAGGAGAAGAGTCACTACAACATAGGAAGCGGAATGTGTCGCAATGATGAAAAGGGATGTCATAAATTTCAACATGAAACAAATACCTCAAATATGTAGGCCTAATTATATTAACGTCCCTCGCTAAAGCGTCATAATTCAGTCTTATTTTGTGTGTCAATTTTGTGTGCATTCTTTCCAAATTTCATAGGTTATAATTATCATGTAATTCGAGACCACATGAGCACAGCACAGTGGCTTTCAATTTATAAATTAGATGTAACGTTGACATACTTTCTGTTCTAGCAAAATAGGACTCGGGTATGAAAGCAGATTAAATTGAACGCCCTTGGTTTCTTGACAAAATGTTGTTAGAGGTGCGCCTCGCATAGTCTAATTACAAAGCCAAATAGAGAAAATACTCAATTTTGTTCACTGTTCAGCAATGGCTAATAATGTAAAATGCCACGCGTCCCTAACAACAGCCTAGTTGACATGGTCAGTACGTGGCCTCATTCTCTAGAATCTTATCAGAATGAGTCGACAGGTTGAATGTAATTCAGTGTTTATGTGTCCTGATTTCAGGTTTGGGAACGTGTGATGGTTTGCATCAGCATCAGCCAACATCAAACAAACAGAAAATCGTTTGTTTGCTTTTTTTTTTTCAAATTGCCTGTCACTGAAATTACAAGCCTACTTCTTTGGTGGGCGATGTCAGAAAATGCGCCCGTTTGCACTGCAGTTTGGAAATTCATAATTTTTACCCAAGCCTTCGCCCCGGTGCAAGCCAATATATCCGTGTTTTCATGTGTACAGAAACGGCAATGGAAACGGCGAAAATCCAACTAGTGGTAAAAAGAGAGTGTTTCTATGTGTACAGAAATGGAATTTGTTCAATTTCACTACTTGAAGAGTTTGTTTTTTACGTTTCTGTTGACTTTTCCGTGTCAGTACCCATGAAAACCCAGCTTAATAGTAGCTAATTGCAGTCTTAATCACTGACTGGCCAGTATCTTATCCCATTCCGCGCTGTATCAATCCACCCTAGCTCACGTTTACTATGCCAGGGATTAAAAAAAAGAATGGGAGCTGGCGGAGCAAAGATTATTGTGCATGCAGAGGATGAAAGTTCCACACGCTGAATTTAGTGCAGTAGTAAATAAAAGATGTAACTACTCGAAAATGAACCCTTTGAGATTTCCAACGTCTGTATGAATGAAAACGGCCACCCGAAGTGTATTAAACTTGAAGATTACACATTTGCAATTAATGGAGGGGTGGGGAAAGACGTGCTGAAACTGGCCAGACGCATCAGACGTGTTAACGTGAAATTAATTTTGCTTCCAGTTTAAGGTACTGTTTTGATAATATGTTCATTATCAATAGCAAAAATAATTTTACCCATGTCTTAAAGAGTGAACCAACTCCAGGTTAAATATTAATCGGGTTAAATTAAAAGTTAAATTGAATTTGAATTTTTTTCTTTCTTCTTTACGTAGTAGGCTAAGATTAAAGACACGAAATAATTAGGACCACTCTTTTATTCATGGAATCAAATGTTCCTAATTTCTCTGAAAAGGTAGACACTCTCATTGTAATCCCAAGCATTTTACTAATTCCCACTGCTCAGTCAACTCCTGTTTTTTCATCTCATGTACAGCAATGAAACATAGATCTAGTATTTACGGCGAGATGGAAGAGGAGGGAGTGTCAAATTTCAGGCAAGCAGTAAAAGTGACTTCAGAACGTACGTGGGTCCTATGTTGAAATGTTTGGAAGGATTTAACTCGCATTAGTGGTAACTGGAGAGTGCACTGAATACGGTAAAGTGTTGGACCATTTACTTCCAGGTCTAATCCTCTTTGAAAGCATTGTTACTCCTTCAGCGGGCAGTGACCATTCTACCGCCCGCCGCCTGACGTCATTACCACACTTTAGTCTTCGCCTTCAGTTTTTCAGTATCGGCACAGGCTAAGCGGACTTTTTGGTGTGCAGTTTACCGTAGCCTACATGACAGGTGTGATTATTGCTATTTTGTTCCTTTTCTTTGATACAGGATGATGATAATTATAGCTATGGGCTTACTGTATTGTTGTGTTGTTGTTGTTGTTGTTGTTATTATTATTATATCATTATATTATTATTATTATTATTATCATTAATATCATTATTTTATACAAATAGAAATCTCTGTTAGGCCTACTTGTGTGAGAGTTTTGGCTCAGTGTGTGGTCAGCTGAGCAATCGACCCGACCCCAAAAGGAATAAGATCATGACTGAATGTGTGTTGACGTTGCCACCTAAGCTGCTTTCATATTTCACACTTGAGTCTTTATTCTTCTAGATGGGCAGTAGGTGACATAAATGTTTTTTAAGTGTCTTCACAGTCGTGTCTTGTGTTCAGTTCTGGGGAATCCTAAATTAAACATGATGTAACACATCTTGTGTAGAAGGATCAACTACAGCTGAATAGCCCATTAATAATCTTTCTTTCTTTTTTTTTTTATGTAAGCAAAATTCTTACTATTTTTGTTTTCAGTCGTTCCAGTCTTTCAGCTTAGTGAAAGTCGGATTTTTTTTAAATTTCGGAGTTCATTTAGAACGTATCGAATAGTTTTCTTGTAATTGTTTCTATTTTGGGAGAAGCTGTGATGAACAATGAGCCCAACTCAGTATTTTCTCCACTTGGCTTTGTAGGTAGATTACGGTCCCTAGCCGCTTGGGAAAAATTTTTTTTTAACCGAGCGAATTGAGGCTTGGACTGGGATATTGCGGAATATGTCTTCGAAGATTTTCGATATAGTGGCTCAGTACCCAGTGCAGTTTGATAAGTTGCTGAGAATGAGATTAATACAATACAAATAACAAAGATTGTTTGCAGTGATTATGGCGTTATCTTCAGCCCTTTACTGTTTTCAATTCATTATGTTGTGTGAAAACAGACGCATGTGTGATGTATACAACAAACTGCAATAGATTTGAAATCGAGTTTGCAGATGAAAGGGGGAAAGGGTGACTTCGGGTTTAGTGTGAGGGCAAATTAAAGAGTGGTACAGCGGAGTTACACAAGAAAGTTTAACGTTTCTGGGTTATCCTTTGAGGCTTCCCTCTTTTTCATTTTCTAAAACGCACGCGAGACAGGCCAAAGGAAACCACACTAATGAGACTAAATAGCCAGGACCTTATCGATATCATTTTGGGCCTTTGATACAAACCGAGGAAAAGCTTTTTCGGACTTTTACAGAAAATTCGTTGGATTCGGTACTAGTACATCGACTTTCTGTCTAAATCCTGCTGATATGCCTAATTTATTGTAGTCTTTCATTATATCTCGGACGTTGATCGATGCGAGGGAATTATATATCGATTCTTCAGCCAGTCCAGACATCGGAAGCAAATTAGAACCTTTTTGTGGTATTCTTTATCAGACATTTCCTACTGCTAGTACTACTGTTTTTGTTTGGACACACATTATAACAGGACTGGTTGACTTTTTATATATATATATAACATATATTTTCCCTATTTTTTCATTAGACTGGAAATTCTTCATTTGTATTAAATCAATCATTCTACAGGGAGTCGTAAACAGTTTCTTGTGAAGGAAATTTACATGCTATGGTAGGTCCAATTTGCTGTAGTTGTTGTTGTTGCTTCCTGTTGTTGTTGTTGTTGCTGGTCTTGTTGTTGTTATTGTTGCCGCTGCTGTTTTGTTTGCTTATGTTTTTGTTTTTCACATTGTCTCATGTTTCACAATTTCGAGATTAAAATTATCATACTTTTTTTTTTTTTTTTGTAAAAAACCGTCTGCCTCCTTGATTATCATTTTTACCATCATCATTTTTTTAAACATTCACACGATCTTAGTGTTGTTCCTGTTGCTGCTTTCAACACACCTACTGTGGTCGATGAGACTTTTATGTTTTCTTCGTTAATTTCACCAATGTCGTTGTGATCATCATCTTTGCCATTTTACGTCGTTGACGACAATGTAGTACAACTGCTACAAAATGATGTAGCCCACATCCAAAACGTATGTATGTGTACATAATACTGTTTAATTCTATAGTCTTCAATAAAACCACAATGTAGCAGAGACTTTTCATTAAATTTTATGAAGAAAGTAGATTATCATCAAAGTGCCCGTGAAGTTTTTGTCCATTAGCGCAGTTAGAAGGTAGATTTAAAGAAAAGACAAAATAAAAAATTGTAATGCACATTGAAAAAGTGAAAATCAATAAGATGAGAAAGATTTTGATTAGTGTTCTTTTTTTTTTTTAATTAGAATCATTGGCACCATCTTTGAAAAGAATTACTGACAGATTGAACTGCACTTTACTTTTGTCTGATTATTCGATTTCTTTTTTTAAAGTGATGTTTTCATTTTTCTTGGTATGTGATTTTTCCTTCCTGTTTTTTTTCTGTCTAATTGCCCGTCTGTTTGTGTATGTGTCTGTCTATGTATCTCTCTCTCTCTCTCTCTCTCTCTCTCTCTCTCTCTCTCTCTCTCTCTCTCTCTCTCTCTCTCTCTCTCTCTCTCTCCCTCTCTCTCTCTCTCTCACACACACACACACTCTGTCTCTTTCTCTTGTTTTGTCAAATTAATCATGGTGGGATTCCAGGTAGCGTGTAAGTAAACGAAACAGTGCGAACTGATGATATAACTCCTAAACAGCCAGCAGAATTTTGAAAGTCTTTATATGTTTCCTCTATACATGATTGCATGTTGTCTTGCAGGCAGATCACAATTTGTCTTCGGAGCAGTTAACTGGTATGTGATAAACAAGGGTGTGAGTACATGCGAGTAACTGGATGGATGGATGGATGAATGGATGGGTGGATGAATGGACAGATGGATGGATGGACGAGTGAATGAATAGATGGATGGGTCGATAGATGGGTGTGTCACGAGTGGAGTGAGTGCAATTAAGGGGATTGCTACAGAGCGGGTGTAGAGTAAGAAGGGCTCACGGTGGACAAATAAGTTAAGCGTGCTGTTGTGAGTAGTGGGGGGGGGGGGTCTGAATGAGGCGAAAGCGCGGTATTACTATCACTGCAAGTTAGAAGGTCCTACGGAGCGGACCTGTGAATAAGAGCCCATCGGGCGGACATAAAGGGAGCAGTCGAGAAGACTAGTGAGAGAGTCTTTCCAGTAATGACTGGTACGTAGAACGTTGATTGATTATTATGATTGATGTATTATATTATATTCGTCTATTACCATGATGTGAATAAGTATATGTGAGGAATGTGGAAGTCCTTGATATTGGATATAGCAATGTGCGCCATGAGCGATAGATGAAAGTGAGTTTATGGATTTGTAGCGCGAGTGAGTAGTGTGTACTCCGATGGAGGTGTGTTACCGTAAGATGTGTGGTGAGTGAGAGGTGAACTAGTGTGTGTACGCTTCATGGGTTGTAAGGAGAGGTGGAGTGAATAGAAATGGTAGGGTATTATACCAATGTAATGTTATTCTTGTAGGTGTCGAGGACGGGCCGCAGAGCCACCTCGATGAGCACAGGGGATAGGCCAGCATAGGGCCGGAGGCCACACATAGGCCAGAAGTGAGGCTGTCAGTGCAGGACAGTAGAAGCACATAAAGTCGTGGCAGTCAGGCCACGGACAGGGACGTAGATATGAGCGTGAATGTGATAATGCACTATTGCCATGTTGAGGGGAGAATGTACTATTGAAATGATAAGGTGTTATTGCCCTGCTGAGGTGCTAGGGGAATGCTAAGGTGTATGACAATAGGAAGGGGATATTGAGAGACTGCGGTGCCAGTGAATTACTAATGTGCTATTAAGACCCTGAGGGGAGAGGCTGAGGCCGAAGTGCCTTTAGGAGTAACTACCGGATTGTGGATCCGAGGGAGAGTGTGTGTGAGAATAAGGCCGTTGTACGGCAGTTCATTTCAATAATATAATGTATGTAATTGCGCTATTATATGTATAATTATGTTTAATAAATGTGTGAGTCTGATGGGTTGTTTTGTTAAGTGTTAAACTTGTTTGTTCGTGATTGTCGTCCTGTCATAAACTATTACATCTCCCAGTCTGGGATTTGTGACACTGGGGGCTCGTCCTGTTTACCTGTGGTCATTTTGACATTGTGTATTCGTTATATCTAGTTATTTTTCTGTTGTGCTAGGAATTTGTGCTGTTGTCCTTGTTTGTGGGATGAATGGAAATTTCACGATGATATGATTTATGTATGTTTAGGAATTATAATATGTATTGATGCATGTATTTTGATGAATATGTATTAATGTGTAGTTAAATTTCTGCAGAGTGTGTGTGCCAGCCTGAGGAGACGAGCAGCCAGAGCTCCGATTAAGGGGAGGAGTTAAACTCAAAATTTGAAAGTTAAGTAAAAGTCAAAATTTTTGTGCCCTGGATTGTGGGCTGTTCCTTTAATCTGTCTTTTTCCCTGTTTTTGCTGTTTTTGTTGTCGTTATAGATTATACGGGCGGTGGCGCGGGTTTGCTGTGGTGAGCGTAGTTTGTCCTCTTCGGGAGGTGGGCTAAATTTGGAACTTCGTTCATCACAGTGAACAGTTCTGTAGGGACCTGTATTTTTGTTTAGATTGTAGCGTTCTATCTTCCTCGTTGTTTTAGGAAGACGTTTCTCTTGTCCTTCTCCTCCCTATCTGTAGATACGTTCCTTTTTTTCAGACTCTGTTCTTGTTCGTACCGTGTTGTGTAATCGGCGTAGTAGGTTGCATTTTTTTTTCCATTATAGTTTTTTTTTTTTTTTTTTGTAGAAGCTTTGTCCTAGTCTGGTTCGTTGTCCTTGACGTACTTGTGGTCCTTCTACTGTATTTCTTCATTCTTGTCCTTCTATTTTCTTTTATAATTAATAGTGCTATACATTTTATAGATATAGAATTAGTTGTGCTGTAAAGGTAAATTTCTGAATTGTATTTGGGACAATTGGGTATTGTTATATCTGGTGTGATCTCAGGTCTCTGGTCGTGTCGTTAGTGATCATACCGGCAGGTTAGCCGCTCTTATAATACATACCATAACCATAAATCTGTGAAATGGCGGAACTCCAACAGCTAATGAAGTTGGGTAAGGAACTTGGCCTGGAGGGAGAAGAGCTACGCGGCTGGATTAAAGAACAGCAGGCGGATTTGCGCGATGAGCGTGCTAAGGATAGAGAGCGAGAAAAAGAGGCTCAGGAAAAGGAGTTAGAAGATAAGCAGCAGGAGAGAGAGGCGCGAATAAGAATAGCGGAGTTGGAAATCAAAAAGAATACGCCAACAGAAACAGTTGAGCGGCAGGTACACAATAAAGGTGGCGTTAGGATTAAGCTCCCTACGTTCGACGACCGGAAGGACGACATAGACGCCTTCCTTTACAGGTTCGAACTGAACGCACAATTGCAATGGGGGGAAAATAAGGAATTATGGGCCACGTACCTGGCGTCTCTATTGCAGGGGCGAGCGTTAACCTACTTTAAAGAGCTACAGCGCGAAGACGTGCAAGATTACGATAAGCTGAAGGCTTTGCTGCTTCGCCGATTTGCGCGTACCGAGGAATATTTCCGGGAGCAGTTTAGGCGAGCACGTGCAGATACCAGGGAGGACTTTGCTGCCTTCGTCGCTAGACTAACTGAGTATTTCGCGAACTGGGTAGACTTGGCGCATGTGGGCGCGGATTTTGCTAAACTGAAAGACCTAATGATCCGTGACCAGCTGTACGCGTCGTGCCACAAAGATCTGGTGGCTTTCCTGAAAGAGAACGAACCCGCGACGGTGCAGGAGGCGTCTAAGTTGGCGGAAGCATACCGTACGGCACATCCGTCCAAACCAGTCGCCAGGGCGTACGTCCAAGATGCTGGGTACGTCGCCGTTGTCGAGGGGTCGCCGGCAGGACTTGGGGACAGGTCGCGTCAGCGTGGTGCCTATAGCGGGCAAGCCCAGGGGCAGCGTAGGGGCTATCACCAATCACCGGCATATGGATCCGGTAAGTTTGACCGAGCAGGAGGGCTAGGTCGCGGTAATGGCCGGGGGCGATTTGTGACCTTTGCCGATGACCGACGGCATAGGGACTCTAGTTCCTGTCGCGATGGGTCACGGGGACCCAGGCCTAGTGCAGCACAGGGAGCGGAGTGTTGGACTTGCGGACGCGTGGGTCACTTTTCACGCGAGTGTAGGGCCGCGAAGTGTTGGAACTGCGGAGGGGCGGATCACATCAGCGTGAACTGCCCTGCGGGTAGGATAGCGGCGAACGTGGACAGTGGCTCCGGTCCATGTTCCCCGGATAAATTTCATCATGCGGCTGCGTGTGTTGCATCGGACAGCGGAGGCGGACAGTGTTCTAAGTGTCCCAGTTGTGAGGGGTTGTTGTCTTCCGGTGTTTTGCCTTGTGGGAGAGAGATCCCCGTTGTGGATTCATGTCGTGCAGGAGGTGGTCTTGGGGTTTGTCCGGGGTTTGTTGGGGACGAGCCGGTCTCGGTTTTGCGAGATGCGGGATCTGCCGTTGTGGGAGTGCGTAGGGATTGCATTCGGGATTCGCAGCTTGCAGGTGAGACTGTCCCGTGCATCCAATTTTCGGGGGCCGTTGAGAGATTGCCCATGGCGGGAGTGGTGATGGATACACCTTTCCTTGGCGGGGAAGTCGAAGCAGTCGTTGGTTGTTTTCCAGGCGCCCAGCTCATCATTGGGAATGTATCACGGGTAGTTTCCCCTTCCGATGAGAACGTGCAGGCATGGTCGCAATCGAAAGGTATTGACTTTTGCGCCGCGGTCGAGACACGTCGACGGGTGGCTGATAAAGATGGGATTGGACCTTTGGCGACGCCGGCGGTCGGCCTGGATATCGCGCCGGAGCGCTTGGCGAGATTGCAAGGGGAGGGCCCATCATTGGGCCCATGTTTTGGGGAGGCGCGGGCCGAGAGGGCGAGGAGATGTAAGAACGGGTCGTCTTCTTTTTTTGTCCAGGGGGGCATTCTGTTCCGTATGTACGTCACAGTGGCTTCCGTTGAAAAGCAAGTCGTCGTGCCACAGTCGTTAATTGCTACAGTATTGCGTCTGGCCCATGATGTTCCATTAGCGGGTCATATGGGAGGTGCTAGAGCCAGGCAGAGAGTTCTGAAAGATTTTTGTTGGCCGTCGGTATACGGAGATGTGCGTTTGTATTGTGGGGCGTGCGGTGCGTGCCGGGGGACGACGCATGGGGGTCGTTCGCCCCAGGCTCCTCGTCAGGGGATCCCCACGGTTTCGGAACCGTTTGGAAAGGTTTCAGTACCTTGTTGATTTGGGAGAAGGACTGTCTTCGGCGCGCACTGTGGCAGGGGAGGCTTCTGGTGTCGCTTCGAGGGGAGCGAGGGACTATAGAGATAGAGGTTCCGGGCTGGGAATTTTTGAGCCGGGAGACGGGGTTCTGTTGTTGTTACCTGCGGACCATGGTGGGTTATTGATGGCATGGAGGGGCCCTTGTGTTGTTGAGCGAGTTGTTTCGAAGGTGGATTGCGCTGTCCGCATTGATGGAGCGAGTGGGGTTTTCCATGTTGATATGCTGCAGAGATTTTATGAGAGACCGCGGTGTCTGTGTGCACAGACGGGACCAGAGGAGACTGTCTTCTCTACTGCTTGTACGGGGGTCGTAGACCAGTTGGACTGTGACGTAGGCGACACCGAGGCGCGGGAAGAGTTACAAATTCAATTGCCGGAGTTGGCTCCGACACAGGGTTGCAGGGACGTGGAGGTTGACCCTGGCCTTGCGGGTTCGAGGAGTAGGGAACTTGAGACCCTGTTGGCGTCATTTCCGGATGTTGTTGCGGATTTGCCGGGTCGCACTGCGGTGATCCAGCGCCAAATGAAGTTGGCTTCGGATGGGCCAGTGTTTCTTAGACCGTATCCGCTGCCTTTTTCTTCGAGAGATGGAGTCGTAAAGGAGGTTGGGTCAATGTTGAGGTTGGATGTGATGGGGCCATCAACATCGCCGTATTCATCACCCATCGTCCTCGTGGAAAGGCTTGATGGATCGGTGCGGTTCTGTGTTGATTTTCGGGGGTTGAACACTGTTGCGGTGGGCGATGGGGAGCCTATCCCGTTTCGGGAGGAATTGGTAGCTTCGTTGGCCGGGTCCGCGTGGTTTTCCAAGATAGATTTGACGAAAGGGTATTGGGAAGTCCCGCTTGCTGAGGAGTCTAGACGGTGCACGGCGTTCCAGGCGCCCATTGGATTATTCCAATTTGGGGTCATGCCGTTTGGGTTGGTGGGCGCGCCAGCGGCGTTTGCGCGATTGGTGAGACTGGTGTTGGGGGACATGCCTAGTGTCGTGTCATTCTTTGACGATGTGGCATGCCGTGCGTCGACGTGGTCTGATCGTGTTCAGACACTGACAGTGGTTTTTCAACGATTACGTCGTTTTTGGTTGGCTGCTAGGCCCGCGGGGATGGATTTGGCATGTCCGGAGATAGTGTTCTTAGGACATGTTGTGGGTGGAGGTGTTCGGAGACCTGAGGTGACGGAGATTGACAGGTTGGTGGGGTTGCGGATCCCTGGGACAGAGAGACGGGTCGGAGGCTTGGTGGGAATTTTAAATTACTACAGAAGGTTCGTTCCAAGTTTTTCCTCCTTGTCATCTTCTCTTGCTGACCTTGCTGGGAGGGGACGGCCCGATGGGGTCCGGTGGACGTCTGAATGTCAGACATCATTTGATAATTTGGTGACAGCGTTGTCATCGTCGCCCATTTTGATATTACCCGATTTTCGATCTAATTTTATCCTCAGGGCGGATGCGTCGGACTCTGGTGTCGGCGCTTGTCTTCTACAGGAGAAGAACGAATGTCTCCATCCTGTATGTTATGTCAGTAGGAAGTTATTGCAGAGAGAAAGAAAGTATTCTGTGATAGAGCGTGAGTGTCTTGCCATTGTCTGGTCCGTCCAGAAACTAGGACGTTATCTCATGGGACGAGAATTTTGTATCCAGACAGACCACAAGCCACTAACATTTTTGTCGAAGAATCGTTCGTCCAGCCCACGCTTGTCTAGATGGGCATTGGCTTTGCAGCCGTATACCTTCGTTATTCAACCAATTCCAGGAACCAGCAATCATATCGCCGACTACCTTAGTCGAGCCTAGGGCAAGATTTCAGGAGCTTATACATCGGAGGACAGGAACATTGACAGGATCTGTGTGAATGAGTCGACTTTAAAATATTGACATTATAAATATGATATGAAGAATGGTTGATAGGTTGAGTGGTTTTTGATTCTGTATTAAGTATTGTGATTAGTTAGCTATTCATGATGTGACACATATATGCATATTGCATACCATATTGATCCCCATATTTTCCCCTGATTTCGGTATTTTATATACTAGGGGAACTGCTAGGTCATTTTTTTTAGTGTAGGTATTGCTCACGCTCACTCGTTGACAGTCATCTTGATGCGATTTGAAATTAATTGCATTAATTTTTTTGGGGTGGGGGATGATGTCACGAGTGGAGTGAGTGCAATTAAGGGGATTGCTACAGAGCGGGTGTAGAGTAAGAAGGGCTCACGGTGGACAAATAAGTTAAGCGTGCTGTTGTGAGTAGTGGGGGGGGGGGTCTGAATGAGGCGAAAGCGCGGTATTACTATCACTGCAAGTTAGAAGGTCCTACGGAGCGGACCTGTGAATAAGAGCCCATCGGGCGGACATAAAGGGAGCAGTCGAGAAGACTAGTGAGAGAGTCTTTCCAGTAATGACTGGTACGTAGAACGTTGATTGATTATTATGATTGATGTATTATATTATATTCGTCTATTACCATGATGTGAATAAGTATATGTGAGGAATGTGGAAGTCCTTGATATTGGATATAGCAATGTGCGCCATGAGCGATAGATGAAAGTGAGTTTATGGATTTGTAGCGCGAGTGAGTAGTGTGTACTCCGATGGAGGTGTGTTACCGTAAGATGTGTGGTGAGTGAAAGGTGAACTAGTGTGTGTACGCTTCATGGGTTGTAAGGAGAGGTGGAGTGAATAGAAATGGTAGGGTATTATACCAATGTAATGTTATTCTTGTAGGTGTCGAGGACGGGCCGCAGAGCCACCTCGATGAGCACAGGGGATAGGCCAGCATAGGGCCGGAGGCCACACATAGGCCAGAAGTGAGGCTGTCAGTGCAGGACAGTAGAAGCACATAAAGTCGTGGCAGTCAGGCCACGGACAGGGACGTAGATATGAGCGTGAATGTGATAATGCACTATTGCCATGTTGAGGGGAGAATGTACTATTGAAATGATAAGGTGTTATTGCCCTGCTGAGGTGCTAGGGGAATGCTAAGGTGTATGACAATAGGAAGGGGATATTGAGAGACTGCGGTGCCAGTGAATTACTAATGTGCTATTAAGACCCTGAGGGGAGAGGCTGAGGCCGAAGTGCCTTTAGGAGTAACTACCGGATTGTGGATCCGAGGGAGAGTGTGTGTGAGAATAAGGCCGTTGTACGGCAGTTCATTTCAATAATATAATGTATGTAATTGCGCTATTATATGTATAATTATGTTTAATAAATGTGTGAGTCTGATGGGTTGTTTTGTTAAGTGTTAAACTTGTTTGTTCGTGATTGTCGTCCTGTCATAAACTATTACATCTCCCAGTCTGGGATTTGTGACAGGGTGGAAGGATGGATGAGTGAATGGATAGATGGCTGGATGGGATAGGTGGAAGGATGGATGGGTGACTGAATGGATGGATGGATGGATAAATAGGTGGGTGGGTGGGTGGATGGTTGTAAGAATGGACGGATGGATGGATGGATGGGTGGATGGATGGATGGATGAGTGAGTGCGTGAATGGATGGATGGATCGTTGGAATGGTGGATGGGTGGATGGATGGATGGATGGATGGATGTATAGGTGGAAGGATGGATGGATAGATGGATGAATAAATTTATGGATGGGTGGAGGGATGGACGTACTTGTGGATGGGTGGAGGTTGGATGGACGGAAGGCCAGATGGATGGATGAAAGGAGTGAATGGATGAGTGGGTGGGTGAATGGATGGATGGACGGATGGATGAAAGGGTGTATGGATAAGCGGGTGGATGGATTGATGGATGGAAGAAAGGGTGGATGGATGAGTGGGTGGGTGAATCGATGGACGAATGGATGGATAGATAGATGGGCGGAATGCATCATAGATAACAGGCAACGAATGAAGAATGCTAAAGGATTTATTGTATTGCTATGGATGCACGCATGAGCAAGTGATACACGGCGAATGACTGAAGAAGATAAATTTTGCTCGTAAGATGACAATTTTTAATGTTTTTAAATCTCCTGTTCATGTTTCAGAAATAAGACTTTCTTTCAATGCCATTGACAAAAATGGCGATGGGCGGATATCCGTCGGTGAACTGATGCGCGCGCAACAAGCACTTGGTCTTAACCCTACAAAGGAAGAAACCAAACAAATGATCGCAGAAGTCGATTCCAATGGTGAGCTTTTCAAGACTGTTTTCTTGTTTGATCTGTGTGGGGGAAATATGAAATGACATTAAAAACATAAAAATGAGAAAATCAGTATGAAAAGTTATAACGAGCAATCGAACCCAAACCTTCCACCAGCAAGACGAGCGTTTTGCTTACTGGAGAATTGGACCACCCCCAGAATGAGTCATTAAATTCAAATAAACCCACCGTGGGGCAACCCATACTTCAGATTCTCAATTTCTCAAATGCACGTGTTGTCTAGGCCCAAAAATACGAAGTCATGGCATGTGTAAAAGATGCAGCCTAGTAAAACTTCTATTTCGAAATATTGTTTCTGTTCTATCCCATTACTGACCCTTCTTCAAGACAGTTTGCATATACGATATGTCATGTAATCATCATATTGGTCCTATAGAGAAGAAATAAAACTAAGCACGAATGTTTTTGGTTGTTTCTTTTTTTTTTTTACGTGAAACAGAACAGCTAATCAATAAAATTTTTAAAAATATATATATATATTTCTACCAATATTTATAACCTTTTCTTTCTACTGCTAATGCAAATAACAAATCGCAGCCTTAAAATGAGAAGGTTTTTACATCCACTTTTTGGCTGAACTGAGTTATACCTACACACTATTTCTCCAGGTCTTCTCCATTGTATGACAAAGTATCTAGCGCATTCGTTGTGTAATTTGTAGGTTACACTAAACACACACACACAAACACAAAAGTCGTATCTCTAAAAACTATGAGCACATGAAACCTCAATCACCAGTTTCTCAAAAGTTGATGAGAAGAGGGAGTTAGAACCTTGACATTCTAAGGGAACGAAATTATGAGAAAAATATTCACCTACATGATTATTTCACATTTTAAAGTAAAGAACTCTTCATTTGTTATTATTTCACGACATGAATTCATGGCATTTGCTCCCTATGACGCTCAATGCTGACCCAACCATCAATTTTACAGCAATCGGTCCCTATGGTATCTGTAACCTTAGTAACCCCATGGAAATCCTTTACTTCGAACTGACGTAAAGATGTTGACTGAGGAATAGAGACGAAATATGGCAAAAAGAAAAAGTTGTATGTAGCAAAGCCTCGTGTAAGAAACAATACAAAATTCTTACTATTATTTGTTCAATCGTTTTATTGGTTCAGTTTTCCATCCTGTTACATATTTTTTTCCTGTTGAAGGTTAATATACCGAATGCTCGATCTGTCTTCCCTTTTCCTTTGCGTTTTATTTTATCGTTTCTGTATTATTTCTTACACGGGGCTTTGCTACATACAGCTTTTTCTTTTTGCTATATTTTGTCTTTGCTTTAAGACTTGTTGCAACCTCTCGGATTTTCTGTGGTTCCCATAATAATTATTCTGACTGAGGAATAATACTCCAACATTTTATCATTATGCAGCTGTCCGTAAATAAAGATTATTATGTTTCATCTCGTTATCTCTTCCAATCTCTTTCCACAGGCAGTGGCTTTATCGAGCTAGACGAATATATCACCTTGATGGCAGAGAGATATAGTGCTTTGGAATATCAAGAAGAGGCAATAAGGTTAGAATTCATGCAACTGGTAGATTGTTTACCCATGGACAGTGGAGGGCCTACTATTTCTGGGACCCTGAAGCTTGAACTGTTATGAGGCCCCATTTGCAACCAGCAACAATAGGGCGACATCATAAATTAACTCATTAACAAAAAGTTTCTTCAGAGCCCTTCCGGGATTAGAGGCCCTGAAGCCTAAGCTTCATGAGTTTCATAGCAAACTTAGATCCGCAACTGCCCATGGGAGAATGGAAGAGACTAAGAGAAAGAGAACTTTCCTTGGCCAGCTTTTGGAAATCACACTGGCTGGGGTGTTGTGGGGGGAAATAATAGACGGCCGTACAGAAAAAAGCTGAAAATTGAAAAGGGTTTGTCCAAAGCTGGGTAAGTCAAATTTTTGCATGAGTTATGACCCCTTTCAGGTAGTCATTCAAAATCAGTGTGACTTGGTGTTAAGTGTTCAGTTAAAATTTGCAAGGTCTCGTCTACGTCCGAAAGACAAAGACGGTACATAGCAAGTTTTAACTGAATACTTACACGGCGTCTTATACGTTTTGAAAAAATGCTCTTCAATTATGTAATGAAAGCTGTATATATAATGTAAATATAAAGGGAAACCTCTGATTCCTCTGTCCGGCCGGAATAACCTTTGGTTTGTTAAAATGGCCGCTCGGCCAAAATACCCATTGCCTTATATAAAATGGCTGTCAAAAGTCCCTTGTGGCTGCTTTTGATGTACAAAAACCATTTTTATTGTTGCTGTCGTCTTCCAGTGGCTGATAAAAACACTTTTATGTATTATATGCTCTTATTCCCTTCCATGAATCCGTGTGATAAGAAGTCATCTGTAAAGTAGGCATGCTTCGAGGGAACAGAGATGGGGTTACCCCCGTTCTATTAAAAGCGTAGTCTGCGAAGCGTGCGCACACTTTTTGATTATCATAATGTGTTTATAATGTATTTACCCCAAAGTGGTCGCTGTATTATGAAAATCGAATATGTTTGTAATGAACCAATCAGATGCCACTTGGAGCTTTAGAACATCAAGGCCTTATCAAGGACATTCACCATTCTAAGGGGTGAACCAGTCCAAGGCTGGTGTGGGCGCCAGACTGGTCGCTCGCTGCCTAATTATTATGCATCCCACTTAAACACAACTATCTGCCCACACTGCGGTGGTATGGGCAGTGCCTAGTGTTTTAGTTTGATGCATAACAATTAAATGGCGAGCCACCAGTCTGGCGCCTACACCAGCCTTGGTCTGTTTTACCCCTAATGGGTATAGGCCTACTTTCGCCCGGGGTATGGGGTAGCATTGAAACATACAAAAAGCACACAAGGGGACCGGGGGGGTGGGGGGTCAAAAATCGCCACAATCGAGCGTACCGACTTCATGGGAGGCCTTAATCAGTTTTACAGTGGCACCTTAAATTATTCCTTCCTCAGTATCTTTATTCCTCTGCAGTCTTTACCGGTGTTACCCAGACACTTATCTACTCACCATTTTCACTCGCATTTTTCATTTTGTCTAAAGCCCTGTTTTCATGTGTGTGGAAACGGAAGTGGCAAGGGAAACTTCAAAAATCCTTTAAAAAAAAAAAAAAAAAAAAGTCTTTATGTACGGAAACGGCGTTTTCGTACACATGAAAACATTCTTTCTATTTCACTACTTTACAGGTTTTTGACGTTTCCGTAAACATGAAAAGACAGTTTAATTAGTAATGTCCACCTTATTCTCTGTCAATTCCAGGACTGCGTTCGTACATTTTGATAAGGACAAGAGCGGCTTCCTGAGGAGGGATGAACTTTATGTGTATTTAACAAGATGTGGGGACAAGTTATCGGACGGGGAATTCAACAAAGTGATTTGTGACATAGACACTGACGGGGATGGCAAGATCAATTTGACAGGTAATATTGGAGGACGCTGCCCTCTTGCTAACTGAACAGTTGTAATAAATAGGCTCATGGCGCACTGAGTCAAGTTTGTTTTGTTTTTTCCCTCAGTATCAGTGTGTGATGAGGACAATGGGCTTAAACGAGACCTCGCCCACTGGCAAGACCGAAACAAGTCTGTCTCACTAGTTCCGGCACGCCAAAACTATCTTGAGTCAGCCGAGAGACTTTGCACACTGAGTCAAAAGAGACGCAAAACAAACTTGACAAGCGGCGCCATCATCCACGGGGGCTATTTGGGTCATTGTAGTCAATCCAAAAGCAATTTAAGGCATAGTTTGTGGCCAGCGTACAAAAACGTTAGCCTGCTGTGGCCGTGTCACTAATGAAAAGATTATTGTGGTCAGCAAGTATTATGAGTAATCTGGATACATGGCCCAAACTTCAGGCTCAGCCTGTGTTTTATTATTATCTGTTAATCTCTGCAAAGATACTAGATAGAATAAGATGAGACAGCTAGCACATTTAGCGTGCACAGATTTCGAACAGCCACCTGGTGGCGAATGTCCAGAAGTCAAGAACAATGCCATATTTTACAAGGAAAATATTTAATTTTGTTCACTGTTAGCTATCGTCGCAGGTCTTGATTGAAGTCACCTACATGTATTTTGTAACTATAACCTCAATGGCTGTAGGAAAACTGGGTTTTTTTTTTTCTTCTTTTTTAGTCGCAGTAGCACTGCAACAAATGGACATCATTAATTTTCACGTACCATTATATCAAGCATTCTTTTCATGCCATGAGCCATGGGCCCGCCCCGGATCAGCGGGAAAACTGTGTTCTCAATTTTCTTAGAGGGGCAAAGAAGGGAGTGTCTCATCTTATTGTATCGAGTATCTGTGTTCTTCATAAACCCAAGTTGCTATTGATGCATGTACTTCTTTTCTTGGTGCTTTATTCGGTCTTTCTCCATTTGTGAAAAAAGGATTTGACTTGATGCTCTTCAGTGAAAATTCCTAATTGTGCTTCACTCATAAATTAACATGCTGGTTAAAGTCATTTCAATTTTTTACTTTCAGAGTTTTCCCAAATGCTGACCAACAAACCTTGAAGATGCCAGAAATTCCCCACACAACATCACTTACATTAATGCTTCTCAAACCTTTTGTTGTGTGACACATCTTACAAACAATGGCATATCAGCTGCGACAACCTACTTCATCCATCAAAATTGTAGTCTCAAAGCTATTTTGTTGTTATTTTTGAGTGAAATAAATTTGGAACTCCAATAATCATTTTGAAAAATCAATAAAATATATTTACAAATCAGAAAATAATAAAACAGGGCATGCCAGCTACCCACTGCAGACAGCTACCAGCCCCATCAGTGGATCAAGACTCATACAATGAGACTCACTGACTTTTAGCATATTATTACTGCTCTGCATGAAAGTTAATAACTTTTATCTAAGTCATTATTGTGGGCAAAAGAAACTGTTTATGTTTCACTTCTTTTGTTTCACTCTATATTATTATTAACCATAGGTGAATAATTTAAATTATTTTGGATCATTTTTCTATTAAAAAATGACCTCAATCATTTCGAATTAGTCAAAACTGGAGTGCTTGGCACGGATTAAAATACATGTTTGTCAAGAACAGATTTGATTCATAAATATTTCCACTGAGTAAATTTTTGTGAGAGAGCAGTGAGTAATTTTTACAAACGTAATTATTGTGCGAGCCAGCATAACTTGGTCTCGTAAACAATTTGTTTTGAACAGTTTTTTTCCTAATAGATAGACAGAAGGTGTGGGGAAGGATAGACGGACAGCGTAGGTGTGCATGACTGAGCACTTTTTGTATCTAGTGTTTTGAACTAGGTTTAGTAGAGAGGGAAGGGGTGAGTAGAATTAAATGTTATTGAGACGTCTGTTGACGTACAGAAAATCCGTGATCCAGAGTAAAAGCTCGGGGTTTTGAACATGTTAAGAATTTATTGCTATAAAATTACATTTTTATTGTCTTGAGTGATTCGACCTTTGATGTCGACCCAAGGTCGTTGCGTAGGGCTGTTACTTAAAATAACTCGGTTCGGCAGCTGAGCTAGAGGTGGTTGCACCAATCAAATGTATGAATCTGGACGGAAGGTCGAGACATAGCTTTAGTATTTAAACCCGTGCAGAGCTTAGATAGAGGCCACATGTAGACAATCCATTTACGAGGTGGACGGCGAGCTCTCAGCCAGATGAGAAGTCATAGAGACGCAGCGATTGAGCTGATATGTACAGTGATGGAGCATTGTCAGAAATCTACGCTCCTGAGCCCAAGCCTACTTGTTTGAGCATTAAACCCACAGCGCTAATATCAACAGCCCTCACATTGTGAGGGCCGAATGGTGAGCTAAAGATTTTAATTCCATCCTGAATTTACAGCCACCTACACATGTAGACTGTTGACCAGTACTGCCAGACCACATGCATTTCCCGCGACCACGTGTGAACTACACCAGAGCGCGCCTGGCAGAGACGCTATATAAATATGTTTTAGTATGAAGAGAGATAGAACTTTAAACCTTACAGGATCCGTCGCCCTCGGGCGCGGATTCTTTTGAATGTAAATTTATTGTGACTTAGATAACTTCATATTACATTGCCTTAAGTACTTCATAGTTGCTCCTCAGCTTAGCTGAGCATTTTCAGTTGCTATTGTATTCGTTATCTATTGTATATTTTATCTTTGAATTTGTTAGATATATAAACTTTACAGTCTGTTACTCAAATTGATTTATTTAGTTTTTAGAGTGAAAGTTGTTTAATTGTTGTTGTTTGTTTTTGTACTCGTGTGATTGGGAAGCGGACCTCTCGATCTATATTCCCCAAAATCCCGATCCGCGACAATGTTGATGACATAAAAAAAAAACAACTAAAGAAATCTACCCATTCAAGTATGTGCAGATTTTTAGTTGTCTTTTTCTCATGACAAATCAAATGTATAACATACATGAATGGACTGACTGGCCGGATGAAAGTATTTGATTGGACGAATTACAGAATGACTGAATGCATACAAATGAATGAATGGACAAACACACCTTGTGTGGAAACTTGTACATGTTTAATATTTTTCTCAGTCATTCAAAATGATCTGATATTCAAATTTTAAAAAATTAAAAACTCTGCACATGATGGTATGTGACATCATTTATTTTTATGGTTTTATGAACCTATTCCCCTTACACTCTTATATTTTGTTCAAAATGAATATGAATATAAGCTGCTTCATAACCTACTTGTTTCACATTGAAAATAAAACTTTAAGCAAATTTGATCATCTTCTCCTAACTATGCATGCTTGCGGTTGTCAGCTGAATCTCTTCTTTGATCTTATCACCATCAAACAAACAATGATCTGTCTCTGGACAATATAAATGCCACAAGTTTAGAAATACAATTATACGCTGATAAAAGGATAAGGTGATCTCAACAATACCTTGTCTTTAACATTAAACTTGAAGGGCTGAGAGTTCTACATTGTGCCTAAGCCGCGAAAAGCTGCATTTCAGAAACTGAGCAAAAATTACTGAAAATGTCACCCTCTTCAAGGTACTTCACTCTAATTTCGGTAAATGTTGTTGATCGGCTGTTGGAGTCTTACTGAACCTAAAATCAAATCAACAATAGCCTTTCAGTTCAGTTTTAATGAGGTTCCAACAGCCAACCAATGATGTGCTTTGCACAGGACATTGTTTACTTGCTGATCTTTTTGCACAGTTACTGTTTGTTTTGGACTTGAAATGGGCTTAGCACAGCACAGAAATAACCCGTTTTTAATTGTCAAATACAAGCTTTCCACTTTGCACATGCCCTGTGATTGGCTTTTAATTTTTTAACAATACATCACAGCAATTACATTTACAGAAAAAAATGAAAGACCATAGAGAAAGTTTGAAATAATTAATAGTCCAGATGATAACAATAACATAAATATGTATGTACATGTGTACTGCGTTGAAATTGGATTAATCACTACATTAGGAAACATGAAAACATTGTGTATGACTCAGGATCCCAGCCAGCAACCCTACAGAAATGCAATGCATAGGACTGACGTCAAGTCTGCACATAGGAGTGGCATCGTTTTCACATAGTCACAACATCATCGGCCTCTGGGGCAATCCCTCCAATCCTGTGGAAATCTTATGCAAATTCTAGTCAGACTGACATAGGGATCTTGGCTGGGATCCTTATGAGTATCTTGCCCCAAGGAAGCTCTAAATCATCCACAACACATTAAAAATGTTTGTTTGTATACATTATGGACCCAGTTATTATTTATACTGTTCTTTGTGAATGAATCTTATAATTTCAGATATAGACTGCCTTGTCTAAAACTTCTGAAATATGCAAAACAGACTAAGCAAAAATATAAATAGTTATCTCAAAAATTATTTGTTGATAAATTCATAGGTGGAAAATAGGGCTGAAAATGGACTGAAGCCACTCAACAGACCTGAATCTAAGACTGTAAACTTGCATATTTGATATCTTTATGAATACATGCCTGATGATGCATGAATGTACACAAACTGAGGGTGGACAAAAAATCCCCAAAGACATTGGTGGAAAATGAAGAGAGAAAAGAAAAGGACTACAAAAAAACAAACAAGGCTCCACTAGAGAAACTAAGCAAAACTCCAGCAGGGCCTATTTTATTAAAGAAAGCGAATTATAGAGGTCAGACACAATTCCCATCAATGTAAATTAGAAATTGTTCCAGCATCAGAGCACTTGGCACCAGGGGACATGCATTAAATATGGGGCACCAGGCATTAGAGGATTATACAAGATCACAACAGCTGTCGTTTCATTTGCTGAAAGGTAAAATCAGTTGAAATCAATTTTAAACAGCGGGGAATGGGCAGAGACTGGAAGAGAAGGAGAAGTCAAAAAGAATAAAGGAGAGAAGAAAAACAATGATAGAAAACGATTTGAAGAGAGAAAAAAAAGACTAACAAAAAAAAAAGAAGGAGACAATACTAGAGAAATTAGGAAACTCCAGCTGAGATGTTTTTTGTTTGTTTTTAAAGTTAAAATATAGACAAATGAAAGCATAAATGTCATGAAATATTCTGAAATAAAAAAAAAAATATTAAAAACTCAACTCTAATTGCTTCCAATCTTCTGTCAATAAATCAAGGACACATGAGTATTTATGTGACAAAACAGATTCACAGCAAATTTCTGAGTATTTATGTGACAAAACAGATTCACAGCAAATTTCTGAGTCTTTGGGTCCTCATCACATTTCATATTTTGTTATTCAAATACAGTGTTAACAATGACAGAGTATTTCAACACAGTGTTCTTTAAATAACCATCACAAACTGCAGAGGGACCAATAAACAAAACTACTTTCAACACTGAACTAAAATTGTAATGAACTTCCCAGAAGCAAATGTAGGAGGAAGACAACAAGGGTAGGCTGCAGTAACAAAGGCAAGCTATGAATGTATCAATTACATATACCATACCAAACTATGTTGTATACTGTTCACAAATACAAGCATCATGATGGGGAAGACTTCACAATGCTAGAATGAAAATGACAGTTTTCCCAAATTCTCAAATAGTGATAAAAAGTTTTGGCTCGGCTGCAAATTAGTCATTAATATAACATTAGAACCAACAATTTGCATCAATTCAAAATTCCACCTCAATATTCCCAATAAAAATATTCTTTTACTGGAACTTTACATGACTTAAAATTGTTGAGAACTGTCTCTCGGATACATTATTCTTACATAAATGGCTATAAACTGTGTGAGTTTATGAATTTGATTATTTTTTTCCTTCACTTTAATGATAGCTGAAATGAAACATCCGCCAATCATACTAACGAACAAATTCCAGGTCTGTGCTGATTCAATGATGGTGTGATTATCTACCAACTCAAGGCAAACTTTTGTCTTTTCACAATCTATACTGCAACATATCGCTCAGTTATCCATGTATTGCTAAAATGGTTCCACTAAGACCACTATTTTAGTGCCCAAAATAAAAACATTCTGAAAATCACTCCATCTGAGCCATGCAACTCATCAATATATATGCCTACATACACATCATTTTTTTAAAGTATTATGTATTTGGGTACACTTACATAGTGATACAGAGTGAGTCAAAGAAACAACGAAACCTATGGAACTCCATCAATCAACAGAGGTCCTTGAGCTCCAATATCTAAAACATCACGACCTTAGTTCTTGTTTGTTCCAACTCCACTTTATGCACAACTGAGAAATTCAACATTAAATATTTGCAGCTTTAGTGTTATGATAAGTAGTAAGAACAAATCAGAACTATGAATCAGTTTGATAAGTGTAACAACACATTTTAAACGAGTGTCAAAGTGTACATTTGTTATACCTCTTTTATATACAAAGATCTCCAGTTTTTCAGAAAATGGAAGAACTAAGATCGCAACATAAAGAGGTACTGTTTCGTTACAACTGGTGTGCAACATTTCCTTTCATCAGCTTGCACAGGACATGTGGAAGCTTCTGAGGCTCTGTAAATTTCACCACCGCAAATACATGCTCAAAAGAGTACAGACCACAAACAGGTACAACGGTGGGGAACTTGACATGAAACTGGCTCAGTATGGCATTATTGCCTGGACTAACAATAGCAAACAGTCTTTTCATGGCATCATAGTAAAAGCCAAGCTTAATGGTCTTTTCACGCTCATGGTCCAGGTCTAAGACAGGGATGCTGCGAGGCAAAGTATCTCGGTTGTGACCATTCCAAAACTCGAGAGCAATTCTGTTATTTCTCCTCACGACGTAAGCACAATATGATTTGAAATTATCACAGAGCAACACAGAACCATCTTCACAGCCTTGCTTGCAAATTCCAACATCGCATATTAATTTTGAATTTCCCAGTTTTCCAAACACTTGGAAATGGATTATGCATTCCCAGTATACATAAGGTAATAGAGGAACATATTCCTCTCCTATAGCGCCCTCCAGACTTTCTAAACGTTGGAAACTGGTGATGGTCGCAAATGTGTTGTGTAAGTTGGCAAGCTTGCACTTGCGATGAACAACTTCATCCTTGGCTGTGGACACGGCGACTTTCTTGTGACAGGTTGCAGGACTGAAGCGCGCCTTATAGCCTGAAAAGAATTTACCTCTACGTCATTATAATGCTCTCAGTCTTTTGATATGCCAACTAAATGGATGATCTGAGATTACTTTAAATATGAACTGAGCAATGTTAAATCCTAATTTAGATACAACCATAGATATTTCTTCTTCTAAATAATTATCAACAGATTACTGAAGTCCACATAAGACTGACATCTTGTAATAGCCAGCGCATTTATATTTTATTTTAAAACTGGGTCTTCACTTAGCTAAAAGAATATTACATTTCAACCACAGTAAAAATACACAAAAAAACAATCCAATCTGTGATTTCAAGAACAATTCTCTTATGCAGATCCTACAATTTCAGTTGTAATTACTCACTGTAATTTATGCCCTAGAAAAGAAGACACAGTTTACTTTTGCCTCTAATGCTCAGACAAAGGTTGCCTTACTTCCAAAATTCTAAATTCTGAATATTGAACTAATACAAAATGGAGGTGCAAAAATACAACTATTACTGCAAAAAACTGTTTGTTGACAAACAGTGTAAGTGTATCAAAAATAGAAATTCAGACATCAGGTGACCAGTTTCAAAACGGATCGCTTGGTATTTAACAGGTCAAGAATCCGAAACATGAAAAAAACAGAAACTGCACATTCTTAGGATCACTCTCTTGACTTACAGTGTACATAAGGAAGAGTTCTGATAGCCCGACCAATAGGAGGATATCTAGCACCACCTTCTGTAGTAGCTTCCAGTGTGATATAAAATTCAGCATCCGACCAAGGCAAAGTCATCACGTATGAGGTTATACTGCCTGCTAGTTCCACAAATGTTGTCACTTCAAATCCTCTGAGATCTTTGATCTTTGCTGACAGCCTGTTTGCAAACATAAATTGTGGTGAATGTGAGAACACACAGGATAGTTAAACACTGGAACATCAAACAGAAAATGACAGCGACTGATGAATTAATTATGTGCCTCGCCTGAGAAACTTGTGGCACTCGAAAGCTTGACGAATAACACTCTGCCCACAAAATATATTATGAAGCTAAAAAAGATATTGATATACATGTACATGATACTGATGTTGGTAATTCTCTGTTAGATCTTAATAAAACATGTAGAATTCTGTGTGTAATTCTATTATTAACTTTTTTTTTTTTTTAATTGAGAGTGCTGAGGGTTAGTTCTGAGTATGGCTCATTTTACACAAGACTAACATTGATGTGGCCTTCTGCAGAAAAAGTTTGCCCGTCCCTGCTTTAGATAAAAAAACAAAAAAACATCAATTCTGAAGAAAGCCACTTGCATGGCCATTCACTGCAAGTGAAAATGAAAGACACTGTTGACCATTACCAATACAGCACATGGTTACAGAGTCACTAAATTGATAACTGACATTAAGTGACAGAATAATTAGACTGGCAAAACGTGATATTAACTGAAAAAGCTTTTTGAAAAAGACAGAAAACTTACAGGGTAACAGCTGGCCTGTATATAACCTAAAGAACTCAGTTCGTGAACCTTAGTTTTATAATAATAAACACTATACATATCCAAGACCTACCTTCTTCTATCGTACTTAATTAACTCAACTAAAAGGAATAAGAACTTTAATTAAGTAATAATTCAATTACTTGCATTACAAGGTCATCTACAGCTCTTCATCAACTCATGTCCTAATTGCCCTCTCTCTCTCTCACTCTGTCACTCTAACTCTGTCTATCTGTCTCTCTCTTTCTCTCCCTATCTCCCAGTGTCAATGAACTCTCCTTGGTACCAAAGTAATATTCAAGTTCACATTCATTTATCCTGCAGCCATTTTTCATCACCACAAATTAAAGAAGGAAAGAGGAGGTGAGGAAAAAAATGTGTGCACAGGACAAAAACATAACTCTTCAATATCCAGCTTATAAATGAATAAGCCAATTCTAATGGTGAGGTGACTGCACTTCAGTACCATGAATTACATATTGTTATTGTTTAGATAACTGCAACATTCAGTGAAGTCATGTGTTTTAAGAACTAAATGATGCATGATACATACACAATCTTGCTAACATTGTCCATCGCTCTCCATTTAATCTCAACCACTGCAGGCCCAGAACCCACTGGTCTATGAAGTACTTCAGTCAATACAGGACTCAGCAACTCTGCAAAGGCAATCCACACTCATTACAAACACATACAGAAAAGGTCACTGCAGGGCTTGCATGAGGTTAAAATGTGACTAAAACAAGACAAAGTGACAGTTCAGAAAGCACTATGCAAGAACCAACCACAGTGAACAATCATTAATAAGATGTGTACTTCTGAATATTTACAACTTTAGTTAATAAGCTATCTGTCATATACATATCGGCTATCTATAATTTCAGAAATCTTGTAAGAGAAGGAACAGTTTGTTGCCCTAGTATTGCTTTATTCTAACTCCACATCACCACATTTTGAGAAAATCACCTAAAAAGTTCAGTAGTCAAACTTTACAAAGTATCTGAATAACTCTTTAGCACTTTAAAGATACCTTCACAGTTTCTTTAAGGAATGATAGAATACTATTTGTTGTGCTATGTTAGGGCCTAATCTCAATTTTTGTAGAAAGTGGTGATAAAGTAAAGCAGTACTGGATCAGCTGTTTAAATGACAGTTGCCTAATACTGCTGTAATGATTTTTCTTCTGGTCTCTTGCAGCCAAAGGTCAATGCCAGCTGCCATCAACTGAAAAGAATACGATTTCATATTTGTCAAAGTTCTGAATAAGAAGTAACTCTGCACTTGATCCGAAAAGTAAAAGTTAAGATATAATATATATTTTTATGGCAAGATACCAATGTTAATGATGGATTTTAATTTTTTTTTGTCCAATCAGCAACACTGCACCACCTTTATTAAACTAAAAAATAAATAAATAAAACGTACTATTGTCTTTTACAAAGTCCAAAGATGCCACATATTTGGCCACATCCACTTCTCCAAGCTTAGGCTGCCGAGGTATCAGCTTTGCTCTCATGGTCAGGGAGCGACATTGAATAG
Source organism: Onchidella celtica (assembly GCA_963931925.1). Classification (NCBI taxonomy): domain Eukaryota; kingdom Metazoa; phylum Mollusca; class Gastropoda; order Systellommatophora; family Onchidiidae; genus Onchidella; species Onchidella celtica. The sequence continues at coordinate 18,693,041 of OZ007579.1, read as the reverse complement.
CTGAAAACCTGGTATGGAGAAAGTACATTGTCGGAGAAATGCATGTGATTATGCCCAGAAAGTGGTCAGACTAATTATTATCTGTAATCACATATACCAACAAATAAAAACTTGAGTTTCAAAAAGTCCTACTTTAGCAATAAAAAACAAGAAAACCATACAATAAATTCTATGCAAATTTTAAAAAACAAGTAAAAGTATGTTATCTTCAGAACAATTTGAAAATTTGAAACAATTTTAGAAGGGTTTGCCAAATTAATTACTGATTAATAATGGGTCATCTAGTGTAACAATGCCACGGCATTTCTAAAGATTTCCTTAAATCTATCCATTAAGATAAGTATAATTATACCACTCCTCAATACTTTGTAGATCCACAACTTTTAGAGAGACTGAGGGTAACAACCCATATCAATGACATGAAAAACTGCTAAAGATGTCTTTTCTAGTTACTGTAATTTCTTTTTCTTAATTATCTATCTTATTTTCTTAAGTTTACCTACCTTTCCTGTAATGCAGCTAAATCCTAGATGGGCAAGAGAAAAATACCAAAATATAAATGGTGAAAGGACCTGGATGTTTTATAGTATTTCATAATTTTAGAATAAACAACAAATGTGCATGTGTGCCAAATTCATGTTAATTTGACAAATATTTCTATTTAAAAATGTCATAAACTGAAATTATGGAATTTCAAGGTTAAAATGAAAATGCAAAACATAACAATATAAGATGTTACATAATGGAAAAGTTCTGTTGCGAAAACCACACTGTGACTGATAGTGGTCAGAGATAAAAGTAATTGTTAGTTTCTTTCTTTATTGGCGTGTCTAGTTTTTAATCATTATTCAAGGACAGTGCTTATTTCAAATAATAAGATAACATATACAAATGAAATTGTGATTTAACTAAAGGGACAGCAAATTCTGATTCTTTTCTAACTGCTGTTCACTTGCAGGAATAACCCATATTTCATCATTCCCTAAAACTGTAGAAGTCGGTTTAGGCTACTTTTCATGGGAAGCAAAAAAGCTGTCTTACTTTAGTACAACTGGTCTAGTTACCATGAAATTTTGAAAGTTTGCGATTAAATTATTTTTGGCTTAGGAGTCTATAACCAACATCATTTGCAGTGGCTTTGAATGTAGTTGAATGTACATGTATATAAAAAAGTTTTTTTCACATTTTTGAGTTACTACAGTCTTAAGGAATTGTGATGATTTGTAAGACAAACTATCTCTAAAGATGTCTAAATAAAAAAAAAAAAACATAAATGAAACCCTTGGGAGAGCAAGACCACAGGAGATCTTCAAATGAAGAGAAGCCTTAAAGTGTGTCTCCATCCTGAACCTTTTTTTGGATTGGAGGTAGGGACATACCCAAGTCATAAATCTTGATGTTCTCCTACAGTCTTTTTCTTGTCATCATTCAGAATTGAAAACAATACCCAAAGTTGAGCATTATGTTTGTGTGGGGGGGGGGGGGGGGGGGTCTTGATCAACTATGATAATAAATATTATCTAAAATACAGAACTGCATTCTCCAACCCACATTGCTGACATCTGTACCAGTGTGCACTGCTGTGACAGAAATGATATCATTGACTTGGTCTTCAAGTAGATCCAGTGATAATGTTTGTGCTTTCACTTCACTAGAGAGACCCAGACATTGTTTTACTGCTTCATGGCGCTGATGGCAAAACAACAACACAAAAACAAAGTTAAAAAATGGCAAAAAAGGAGTACAAGTTGTACTTTACAAAGCCCCACATTAGAAACAAACAGCAAGGGATCTATATAATAAATTCTAAAACAATGGCAATATAAGAAATTACCATATTTAACACAAAAACATATTCATATTCACTTGTAGGGATTTGTACGGTAATCTACTTCATTTGTCAATATTCCATAACCCTCTCTTTCCATCACTACTTTCCCCCTCTAGTTTCCTATATACATGTATTCTATTTACATTCTTCTCTGTTCATTTTCTCCTGATAGTCATGCTATTTATAGTTTGATGACTGGTCCTTATATCCAATTGTACAGTAAACTGTCTGTCTATCCACCTCCATCTAACGCACCTATTCAACCAACAATCCATCCTAACACCCACCATCTATTCCTTCGTTCGTCCTTCCATCCATTCATTTATCACTTATCCATTCCATCCACCCACTGATCAGAATATTGACATATCCATCCATCCATCCCATTCATCCATCAGTAAATCCATGGATCCATCCATCTATCAACCCATCAATCTATCTATCCATCCATCCATCCATCCACCCATCCATCCACATCCATCCATCCATTCATCCACACTCATCCAACTCTCAACACTTATCCAGAAGAATTACTGAACCCACCTTAATGTGCATTTTCCATATTACTCTATTAGTATTATCCATCCACGGTCACCTCACAAATCCATTCGTAGATGTCTTATAAATTCAAAGCACCCAGTCTTTCATTCATTCAGCACCAATTTTCCAACTATCCATCCATTCCCCCTTACCTGTTGACTGATGACTGTAAGGAGTGTCGCTTCTTTTTCCCCTACACATTCATTGATCTGATTACAGACAGATCTAATTTCTCTCATTCTCTCTTCTGTATCTTCCTGTGTGAAGAAAGTGATAGAATAGAAAATTAATGTTTCGGGGGCCGGATTTAGATGAAGAGAGGCGCTAAGCTACTCTAGCTGTGAGGTGAGTCCTCCCTCTCCCCACCCCTCCCCCTCACCTTCACCCCTAGAGGAACATAGAGGTGTTTTAAATAATCTGAGCAACGCCAATGATGATGATAGGCATTTAAAATTCAGCACTTCACGATTCCTTCTCAAAAGGATATAAGTTAGGAAAATTACAAAAGATTTGTTCAGAAACTACAGTCGATCGTAACATCATAATGTAAGAAAAGGCAGCATGCGTCACAAAATATTATGTGGATTGGCCTGAGGCGGCGAGGGCCCCCTAGATTTTGAGACCCAAAGCTTCAGCCTACCCAGCTTAATGGTAAATCCAACACTGAATGTTTCATATGGATTCTCTATGTTTATATGTTTATATAGCTGATAAATATGACTAAAGTGCCTATTCTGTTTGTCTGTATGAACCCTTAAATATGCAGGCATTTCTTCAGTTAAAGTAACCCCCCCCCCCCACCCACTCCCCATATGGGTTGATTTGAGAGGGGTGGAAAAGGTGGGGGGAGGAGAGGGGAGGGTAATAAAGGCCATGAAAGATACTCACCTCTGTTGTTTTAAGAAGATTCTGAAGCACTTTCATAACACTGCTGAGCTCCTTTCTCTTAGATTTAATATGTCTCCGTATCTTCTCTAGCTGATCTTTCTATTTGCATAAAAAAAAAGATACAGAATAGCAAGTATGGTCAGTCATCGTTGTCATGATTTTTCTGATTCAAAATAACCTCACAAGAGACAAAAATATTGTCTAAAGGTGTTCAATGTAATTTACCTTCTAAAATAGATCTTTTTATCAAGGAGTAAAGAAACAGCACAACATATACTAATAGATAAATAGGACAATACTTCAAATTAATCTTCAATAGAAATATTGAAAAACAAATATTTTTCTGATTTTCTAATGATTTTAAACCTCAATAGTGAAAAAAAGAGCCAGAAAGAAGAAAAATTAATTAATAAAAAATATTCAGAGCTCATATAAGAAGACAAAAAAATAAATAAAGGGGATCTTCAAATTTTCTAGATCTTTATAACTGAATAATTCCTTATAACATAATAGATATTCCTTTAAAGACAACAACAACTAGTCAACTTGATGCATCTTCTGGATACAATATAAACATTAACTTATGAACACCTGTGAAACATTTGCAAACTGTAATCATGTTATAATTCCTTCAGACAAATGCCTTATATTTTGTAATATAAAGCACCATACCATAGCGCTATGGCCAAAAAAAAAAAAAAAGCATGCTTCACACCCATTTGTAACTTTTCCTCATCTAATGCAACAAGGGCAAATTCTCTAGGAAAATCTTCATTTACATATTTCATATTCTGAGGAAGCCTTCATATTTATGTTTCACCACAACAAATGACCCTCACTATTGTGTGTCCACAATAAAAACTGCCCAATGCATTACTTCCCAAACTTTTTTTTTTTTCACTTTTGAATAACGCTGAGCTAGTAAGGAAGAGCTAGGTTGGGATGGTTACAGTGATGAATAAGATGAGGTATATGGGCTGATCAGTTAGTTAATTCAAAGGCTACAGTATACTCTTGTTGATATTGGCTAATATACAAAATAATCAGACATGTAAAATACACATCTAATATATTGAATAGTAACTTACGCTCACCTGGTTTGCTCCCCCTTCATCCCCTGATTCAGAACAGTCTGTTCCATAACCATCACGTGAAGGACTAAATTTCATTCTCCCTAAATCTGGCGAAATTGGAGAAAGACATCTAGGGATTGGTGCATTCACTTCTTTGATCACATGATACTTGAAAGCACCTCTCATTGGATGAAGCTGCCGAAAACAAGTCAGGCAATAGGTCACAGAGCAATCTGCACAGTTTTTGGACGCGGGTCGTGCGGGTTCATAATCACAAACCTCGCAAAGGATGTTTTTGGCCCGTTTTTCTTCTTCTAAACTCAAAATGATATTGGCTAGAGATGTGTTCCGCGGCAATCCATTAATCCCTTCTGGTCCAAGTTTTACTTCCATCCGGCACTGAGGACATACAATAATGGATATGTCACCAAGGTCCGCGGTCCCATTAGGGCCACCTTCACTTTGGATGCTCGACTGGCGTCTGATTCGCCCTCTTTCCTGTACATTAAGGAGGCACTGTTTACAGAAGGTATGAGCACAGGGTAACAGTATTGGTGTATTGAACGTCTCCAGACATATGGAACAGATGAGTTCATCTGATATTCCAACTGAGACTGCCATGGTTCATCTTTAGCAAAGGACCTGAGAAAGAGACAGAGAGAAAAAAAAATTAATCATTGATTTAGTCTATGATGGACAGGCTATTTCAGCCATGTAGCCAAAATGCTTACAAAATATGTTACTATATATGGCCAGTTTCCGAAAACCTTATTGTGACCAATTTCCAACAAAGCCATTGTGACCAATTTCCACAAAAGTTATTGTGACCATGTGGCAAACGAAAAGGTTATTGCAGCTAATTAGCTAAACCTAATATTAACCTCACCCAAATCCTAAAACATCAGGGGAAAAAAAATGCACCCTGCAAATAAAATCCAATTTTTGCTTACATAGCACAAAATAGTCAGTCCCTGCTCATTTTCGCTCTTGCATGAATTTCATAGATGGATAAATTCAATGTGCGCCACAAAAAGGATTTTATTATCTGGCTGCAACTCATTCCATCTTTCCCATATGAAGAGATTCTAAATTTTCATCTAGATAGGGAGCAAATTCCCTGTGATTAAAAGGGTCTTGGGGGGGGGGGCAGTGTTTATGATGCAAATGTTACTGACCTCCTGCAGTTTCACATATTATAATAAAAGGCTTGATTCACCATTATGAAAAGAACAGTATTCCTTGGAAAGAAGGGGGAAGGAGGGGGGATAATTTACCTTTCAGGGAAATTATTTACTTCCAACAAGCAATGGTTATGTTCCCTGAATGAATTCTAACCCAAAAAAGAAACCATTGATACTCTTTTAGAAAAGAATATTTTTCTCTCCTATAAAGAGAGCTAGCATTCATTAAGCTGGCATCGTAATCTTCTTGAATTGTTGGAAGAAAGCACAGGAGAAAAAATGCGAGAAGAACGGGGGGAAAGGGGTTGGGGCAGGGGGCTAAATTAGACAATAAAAAAACACAAAGACATGGCATTGTTTCTGCGCAGTAAGAGCCCACAGTTCAACACAGCCCTCAGCTCACTTGTGAAGACCTCAACTTGATGAATAAAAGACCCGTTTTCTAATCACAGGCAGACATTTTTTGCTGTTATGGAGAAAACACATGAGAGAGGGGGAGACACACTGGGAGATGAGAGAGACAGACAGAGGGGGACAGAGAGAAAGAGAGAGACCAAGTGAGAGAGAGAGAGAGAAAGATCTCGAGAGAGATACATAGAAGGAGACCGAGAGAGAGTTTGGAGAAAGCACGCCGACACGATGACCGTCACATTGTGCTTGGAAAAGAGAGAGACAGAGACAGAGAGGCGGGGGGAGATGATTTTTTTTTTAATGAAGTCCTGGAATTTACTATGTTCCAACTGAAATAACTTGACGAAATCCAGCGTAACCCCAGGCATCCACATGCAGGGGAATTTCTTTTGTCAGACAGTTGTCATGCTACAGTTTTAACAAATAAAAAAATCAGTTTCACAAAGTTTGCTGTGAAATACGAGCCCATGCAAAATTTGAAATAAATCCAAAGGACAGTTTTCGAGAAAATTAATGGATTTTGATTCCGCTCACTCTAATTTAAACGAAAAAAAACAAACCAAAAGACGCACTATAGCTTATGTGAACAGCATAATGTGGCTGAACTTGGCGCTTACAAGTCTGTTAAACAAACAAGTGTTCCATTATTCTGTGGTGATCTAAAGAAGAAAAAACTCTTTGTTTCTAATATCCGATGGTGAGGTGTAGCCTAGCCAACAAAGTGGGCCTGTTTTCAGCAAGCCCGGGGTCACCAAACTTTTTTCACAGAGGGCCGGATAACTGACAGACTTACAAGGGCGGGCCGCATAAGCAATCTGTTCAATACTTGCAAGCCAGGAGAAAAACTCTAGAGCTCTAGATATCTCTGGTTTTATCAAATAAAATCAAGTGCCATGGCGGGCCGTAGTTTGGTGACCCCTGAGCAAGCCTGATAAAAGGGCTGACATGAATGACTTTCTGTAGATCTAATATCCTCATAGATATACACTAGTGAACTAGATTCCACCCGTCGCTTCGCCAGCCGTCTCTTTCCCTGCTTCCCGACGCCAGCCGGAATGGTCCGCATTGAAACGCCATCTCACCATCGCGGTGTGGGCTGAGCGCTCGATGCTGGCCTAACTCAGCCTAGGTAATGGGTTGAAAAATAGCGGTGATTGTGATTGATTTTGTAGCTTTAATTTGATTGTGATTGATTTTGTAACTTTCATTTGTTTATAGTCACTCACATACCATTTCCGTACACTATGACATAAAATTGAATAAAATTCCTGGATTGAAAAAAAAAACAAAACACCAGACTGATTCAACCGACACAACTCACCACAACTACAATGTAAAGCCAATGGTGTTAATGTGCATGACACGGTGCGAGAGGGTGGGGTAAGCCCAGAGGGAAGACCACGGATGATGAGAATAGATAGATAGATAGATAGATATATAGATAGATAGATAGATAGATAGATAAACCTTAGAGAGACAGAGACAGAAAGAGAGACAGTGATAGAAACAGACAGAGAGAGAGAGATAGAGACAGATAGGGAGAGAGATATAGAGAGAAAGAGAGAGAGATAAGCGAGAGAGAGATAAAATAGATAGATAGATAGATAGATAGATAGATTGATAGGATCAGATCAGATCAGATTAGAATAGATCAGATCAGATCAGATCAGATCAGAATAAATCAGATCAGATCAGAATACAGATCAGATCCAGTATAGATCAGATCAGATCATATCAGAATAGATCAAATCAGAATAAATCAGATCAGAATAGATCAGATCAGATCAGAATATATCAGATCAGATCAGAATAGATCAGAATAAATCAGATCAGATCAGAATAGATCAGATCAGATCAGAATAGATCAGATCAGAATAAATCAGATCAGATCAGAATAGATCCGAATAGATCAGATCAGATCAGAATAGATCAGAATAGATAAGATCAGATCAGACTAGGTCAGAATAGATCCGAATAGATCAGATCAGATCAGAATAGGTCAGATCAGATCAGATCAGAATAGATCAAATCAGATCAGAATAGATCCGAATAGATCAGAATAGATCCGATCAGATCAGAATAGATTAGAATAGATCCGAAGAGATCAGAATAGATCCGATCAGATCAGAATAGATCCGATCAGATCAGAATAGATTAGAATAGATCCGAATAGATCAGATCAGATCAGAATAGATCAGGAAATACCAGATCCGAATAGATCAGAATAGATCAGATCAGAATAGATCAGATCAGAATAGATCAGATCAGAATAGATCAAAATAGATCAGATCAGAATATATCAGATCAGAATATATCAGAATAGATCAGATCAGAATAGAAAGATAAGATAAATAGAATAGATAGAGAGAATAAATAGAATAGATAGATGGAATAGACAGATAGATAGATAGATAGATAGATAGATAGATAGATAGATAGATAGATAGATAGATAGATAGTACACAGACAGACAGACAGATAATGAGTCGCGACCCACCCCAAGATGGCCGCCAGCGCATTCTAACAATCCCATTCAGTCCCTGGCGCGTCTGGGCATTGAATATCCTTCAGAGCCCGGTGTTCCTTATCTGAAATACCGCACTGGTGTCCACGCACTATTTACAGAAACTGGGTTGTGGATGTTTTTTTTTAGCAACTATTGATTTTTTTTTTTTTTTAAAGTGTCCAACCATTTTATTGCCGTTTTAATTCAGAAGTGTTAGATTTTAGATAAGGCAATATGGGTTCGGGCATTAGAGTGTTAACCTCATTTTATGGTAATAAAGTTTCAAAGGCATATAACCATCTGTTGCCACACGAGTGAAGACCCCACACAACCTCACACACAGAAGCTGATATTATTAGCTTCATATTATTTTATTCATTCTAGCATGTAAAAGCAAAGCTGTCAGGGTCACTGAACCACCCTGAATGGGGGATGAAAACCTCATATTCCAAATTTAATATTGTTTTCTTTATCAATAAACCATTTCCTGGCTACCCAGCAGCAAAGCTACAAAAACTCGATGCATAGGATTGACGTCAAGTTGGTACATAGGAATGACGTTGTTCCTACTTACATCCGTTGTTTATGTCATCGCGTCGACATCTGTTTGATGTAGGGAACCCGTCCTTATGGTAATCGTACCAATCCTACGGAAATCTACGCCGGGTTGACATAGGAGTGCTGGTTGGGTATAGTGAAGCCTTGATAAGATTTTCTTTTTTAACCGTCTATCGCCAAGACATAGACTGATTGGTCCAATAGTTCTGAAACTTGCAAAACTGATGATTTTAAAATGGTTAAATAGATACAAAAATATAAATATTTATCACGAAAAGTTAGTTGTGGATACTAATGAAAATGGTTCGAAATTCAAATACTGGTGACTTGTTTCAGATGTGACATTTATAACTGCATAATAAGATATAATATGGAAGACAGTCGTTAAAGATCCAGGACTGTTACACATGGATCATCTGCCGTTAGAATAATATCGCCCCCCCCCCCCCGCTGTTTTGTTTTACTGTGGTTCGGTCGACGTCATGAAACAAGAAAAGTTTTGCCAATATAAAGATCAAAACCTTTTGCACAGAGCATGCGCTATGTATTTTTAGTAAGGTCTGTTTAGTTTTGTAGTTCTGTAGCATTTCTCAATTTTATCTTTCGAAACTTTTGTTTTTGCCGAAGGGCTTATATATAACAAGTCTCTGCAGTTTCATCGTAAGCTAGCAAAATGCTAAAGTTGCGTTTCACAAGTGACAAAATATTGCAGCAAGGTTTGAAGCAAAGTCAAAATGTGGCAAAAATAAAACGTTGCCACAAAAACGTTTTATTTTTTGCCATATTTTCATTTTGTTTCACTAGTGATTATGACATGATGAGTGCCCGGGTGTAAGAGAAATTTCTAATAAAAGCTGGCCCTATGATGAAACCGCACAAACGTATTCACACAATGGCAGGTGGCAATTTTTTGTGACTTTTTCTTGTTTTTGATACATATTCAATGTCACTCTTAGAAAAAAATTTTGCTTTTTCTGTAACAGGGATTACAGTATTTGAAATCTTTATTTATATAAGCTTAACTAAACACAATCAGCCAACCAGCAAGCCAACGTCAATGAGATAAGCAGGATTAACGACAGATTTGCACATAAGAATGATAGGGTTCCTATGTGGATCAGCTGGTTACAACATCGGGCCGACATCAATTTAATGTTTGGAACCCGCCCCTACAGTAATCCTACCATTCATGCGGAAATCTACATCGGATTGACATAGGGATGCCGCCTGGGTATGGAATACATTTCAGGCAACACAGTTGTTTTTGTTCCTCCTATAAAAAATTATGTCCTTCGCGCTTCTATTGTTTCCTGATAGACCAAGCGAATGTAAGTTGGGATTTGGCAAAGATTCGGGCACAAAACATTCTGTGCTCTCTGAACATAACCTATTGTGATATTCACTACATGTCATACACACCTTTGTATCCATGTCTTGCATAAATGCAATGCAACACTTATCCCACATGGCACCAGATGTGAGTACATGTACCGTACTCTAATCTACATGACGTATGAGTTAGCAGATATACAGCGGCACTATCGGTGATTCCTGTGTGCAGTTCAGCAACACATGTGCTTACACAACAAGGCGGGACCTCGAAAATACCAGTGACATTAACAAGCGTGCAAGCCCAACTGTTGGCAGAGGGCGGCCCCTCTTTACATGGGCAAAATCATAGTTGGGGTCGTAAGGAAATACGGCATTCCTTGTTGTTTTGCTCCTTAAGAGAATATTTGTATAAATTAAGCAATTAATTCAGAGTAGTTTCGGTGATACACCCATTAGGAAAACATGTATGTCATAAATATAGTTGACACTTCACTTTAAAAATAAAATAACACAAAACAAACTCAAATTGTGCTACTTAAAAATGGATGAGGTTGTAACTCCATTCATTTTCTTTCTTCCTTTTTTTTTCTGCAGGTATTTTGATATTACATCTCCCTTGTCATTAAGTATTATCAGAAATGTAACATGTAGCCCGAGACTTGCCATGCCACCTTCACTGTGTGTGTGGGGGTGGGGGGGGGGGGCACTGCTGTACCTGGCTATCTCGATGCACCAAACTTGAGAGCCCGTCAGATTTATTTTTTTTTGTGTGTATAAAATTTATTTATATTTAGGCCATGTGGCCAAAATACTTACAACAGGATTTTTGTTACCAACTTTTCCCGGAAAACAATTCGTAATGTGACAATGTCGCCGACGAAAAGATTGTTGTAAACAATTAAACCTTGTCATGGACCTTACCTTAAAACTTCAAAAAATCACGATCCAATTTGGCCACATTGCACGAACAGCCGTTCACTTTTTTTTTTTTTTTTTTAAATCGTAAGCCTTGGTGCGTTTATGAGACTTTGTTGTGAACGTTGCTTTTTAATGGCGTCGTTTCGCAGGAGCACGGCATTTTTTTTTTCTTATACATATCTAGACACTCTCATGCCTTATTATAGAGTCACCGAGTATTTGAAAATAAGACACGAAAGCTCGTCGCATGTGTGCGTCTATAGCCTTCATTGTGATGCACTGTGTTGCTTCCACTCCCAAAATATATAACGTGAAAAAATGTACTACAGGTGTAACAATCCCTTTACTTTTTAGTAAGCCCAAAATCTGGATGACGTGCATTTTTTTTTTCTATCACTAAAGTGCTTTAGCGCTAAATGCCTGTGCAGATGTAAACTTGAAATTGTTTCACAAAAATATTTAGGCACAGCCTATCTCTCATGGCTAATAAAACTGTACTGGCATGTATCTTTATAATAGGAGTATGATTGCCCTCCACGAAATAATGTTTTTACTTAATATTTTTTAATTTTATTATTTTAGGACACTAACCTTTTGTGCATACATTAATTTTCTTTGTGCACTGGCTGCAAAACGTGTTGTGCATACGCACAGCTCAGGGGAACTTTGTACACAGGTGCTTTGTGCAACTGAAAAATGCAAATCATGTCAAAAGGTGTCGCGTGAAAGTACCATTAATTTGTCAGTGTCTACCTACAACGGAGGATCTCCACTATTAGGTACCCTTTCATTCTATCACAAATTTGAATACCTCGGTACCTGTACCGACTTTGATGTTGCCCAACCTTACCTTTTTTGGGACATTAATACTGTCAAGAATAGATTTAATTCATAAATGTTTCCACTGACTAAATTTTTGTGAGAGAGCAGTGAGTAATTTTTACAAACGTAATTATTGTGCAAGCCAGCATAACTTGGTCTCGTAAACAATTTGTTTTGAACAGTTTTTTTTATAATAGATAGACAGAGGGTGTGGGGAAGGATAGACGGACAGCGTAGGTGTGCATGACTGAGCACTTTTTATATCTCGTGTTTTGAACTAGGTTTAGTAAAGAGGGAAGGGGTGAGTAGGAATTAAATGTTATTGAGACGTCTGTTGACGTACAGAAAATACCGTGATCCAGAGTAAAAGCTCGGGGTTTTGAACATGTTAAGAATTTATTGCTATAAAATTACATTTCATTGTCTTGAGTGATTCGACCTTTGATGTCGACCCAAGGTCGTTGCGTAGGGCTGTTACTTAAAATAACTCAGTTCGGCAGCTGAGCTAGAAGTGGTTGCACCAATCACAATCCAGGAATTAGACGGTAAGCTGCAGATGCAGTCCAGTATTTAAGGCCATACAGAACTTAGTTCTGGGCCACATGTAGACAATCCATTTACGAGGTGGACGGCGAGCTCTCAGCCAGATGAGAAGTCATAGAGACGCAGCGATTGAGCTGATATGTACAGTGATAGAGCATTGTCAGAAATCTACGCTCCTGAGCCCAAGCCTACTTGTTTGAGCATTAAACCCACAGCGCTAATATCAACAGCCCTCACATTGTGAGGGCCGAATGGTGAGCTAAAGATTTTAATTCCATGCTGAATTTACAGCCACCTACACATGTAGACTGTTGACCAGTACTGCCAGACCACATGCATTTCCCGCGACCACGTGTGAACTACACCAGAGCGCGCCTGGCAGAGACGCTATATAAATATGTTTTAGTATGAAGAGAGATAGAACTTTAAACCTTACAGGATCCGTCGCCCTCGGGCGCGGATTCTTTTGAATGTAAATTTATTGTGACTTAGATAACTTCATATTACATTGCCTTAAGTACTTCATAGTTGCTCCTCAGCTTAGCTGAGCATTTTCAGTTGCTTTTGTATTCGTTATCTATTGTATATTTTATCTTTGAATTTGTTAGATATATAAGCTTTGCAGTCTGTTACTCAAATTGATTTATTTAGTTTTTAGAGTGAAAGTTGTTTAATTGTTGTTTTTTTTTGTGCTCGTGTGATTGGGAAGCGGACCTCTTGATCAATATTCCCCAAAATCCCGATCCGCGACAAATACAACATTCGTTTTATCATATCTGAGACATTTGCAATTATATGTACGTACATTATTTTCTCTCAAAAGAAACCCTGTTACTGCAGGTCATTTCGTACCTTTCGTATTCTAACGATAAGACTTTTCATCGGTGAATCGTACGGGACGCAATATAGCCGTTATGGAGCCGACGCGACATAAAAGCTAGTCAGCTCTAGCTTTTACCCCATACAACTACATGTAGTGCTATGACTTTCATGCAACCGCCATGAGTGTATGTCATACACCGGACGCTGTATCTACCGTTGAGCCTCATGGGAGCTCAGTTTCAGAGAGTTTTCCTTTCCTCTTCTTCTGTCCTCTTCTAGTCAAGGCGTCTTAAGGCATGTGCACACTGGGGAGTTGCACAGGGGCCCCAGGTGTTTAGGAGGCTCCATGCATATAAATTTACGAGCAGTTGCGGAGGGGGGCGGGCCGCAGCCTACTGCTTTGCCCAGGGACCCATAATGATGTTAAGACGGCCCTGCTTCCAAGTTCCACCTTGTTCTACTTTTTCTTTTCTCCTTCCTCATCTTGTTATTGTTAGTGTTGATATCCTTCATCAATGTGTTTTGTTTTTTTTTCGTTTTCTAGTTTTATCTTTCTCCCCCATTGGACGCTGGACAACACATACACAAACTTTTTTCACACACCTTTACAGGCAAAGGATCTAGATTTTCTACTTCTTTGTATGTCTGCATTCCTGTCTTCTGTCTGACCCCATTTTGGTTTTATTAAGGAAACCACCAGGACTAGTCTTTGTTTATATTTCGACAAGCATTTTCGTTTTCTTTTACAGTTGTCAGTCTTATCTCTGCTTGGTCGACCATGTGGGGTTGTCTTATCGACCCTGGAAACCAATACCGACCATTTTGAGGACCCCCGATTCAACCAATATTTTCGACGATGAAACATGAAAGGTATGCAAAACTGGCGGCTTTCAAACATGGGTTTATTCAAACATTTGATGTACATTTTTTTTTAATGCGCGTGGATGTTTCGTATTGTCACAAATCCTGACTTAAGTCTATTCCACAGAGCTAAATGCAACAGGTATAAATTATATTCTGTACGAGCGATTCAAAATTCCTGCAGGCACGGTAGATTACAGTAGCTCACGTCAAGCAAACAAAGTCAGGTGAAAAGACTGTGCAACCTAAAAAAAAAAAAACAGGCACAACCAGTGCATCACCTGTAGCTCACTCACTACCTACCAAGGTCGATCACCTCATAATGTAACATTTGAGCACTCATAATGCAACAGAAAGCCTCGTTTCGATGATTCTAGGCCAGTGATTCTAAAACAGGGGTCGGCAACTTTTTTGCCTGTACGGGCTGGATTGGGTATTCTTAAGACTTGGGGAGTGGGGTGGGAGGTAGTCTAGCTGAATTGAGGAAATCGAGGGGGATTTGCTATATTGTTGAAGGCGACATTTTGCTGATTTTCATTTTTTGTCGACAGTCGTGAAAGCGATTTTCGCACTCTTAATTTTATCATAATTTTAAGTGCCATTCCAATGTGTTAAAAACTTTTAGACATACGTGTTTGTGATGTAATGCATGCGTTTTGGCTCTTTCGCCGACCTGCATTCAAATCCTCATTCTCTCGAAAGGGCAATAATGCCCAATACAATAATAAGGAAAATACCCGATGAAGTACAGAGTTGTGTTCACTTTTCATTAATGGGTTTTAATGGTAAATACCACGGTCCTCTTATGACAGCTATTAAATTAGTAAGTGGGCGGTGGGCTAGAGAAATGCCATTATGAAACAAATTGGAATATGTAAATTATCTAATTAAATACATTTGGTTATCTTTGCCTCAAATCTATGAACAGCGCACACTACAAAATCAGTTGTACCAAACAAAACCCGACTTTTTTTTCTATTGACATTTTTCCTATAACCTATCCATCAGTGGGGTTGCATAAAACTCAAAAAGAAAAAAAGAGGAAAATTCCTTCGCAGGCTTGATCAGCAAATAAAATAGTATCCCAACTCCCTCCATAGGTTGCCGACCCCTGTTCTAAAACCTTAAAACCCTTACCCACGATATTCATGGCACAGGGATCCCCCTAGTCTAACGAGTATTTCTACTAAACACGTTTTTACTTTTTTTTGCTTTTTTTTTTTTTCAAACACGATAATATAAATCATTTATAGATCTGTAAACCTAATTACATTAATTTGTTCCGTCTCAGATTTAAACAAACAAACAAACTGTGCTCTCATTCTAGGAAGTTCCAAAACAAATTCTATTGCAAATTTATCCCTAGCCAGAACAATTATTCAATGAAGGGACCACAGATTAATCAAAACTAGAATCTATAATAAGATCATCATTCTAAATTTTAATGAGTATGTCAATAGTATGGCGGAAGTCGGGGGAAAGTGTTTGCATACGGCCAGGGAGTGGGGTGGGGATGAAAACAGGTTGCCCGTAGCTCCAACACCATCCCAGGGATTTTCGGTGAGTTCAGAGTCATATCAGGCACAGTCCAGAGATTGCAGCAGCCATGGCAGTGTTCGATAGGACGAGAAATCTCTTAGCCGATGACCTATGTTGTGGGGTTTGTTGCGCCCCGCTCCTGAAATTGCTAACGCCCGTACGGAAAAAAAAAAGGCACGCTGCCCGTCAACATCATACTGCATATACAGCTTGGATAATGAAGCTAGAAGTAGAAGGTGCACAGGCAAGCACCTAAAGCTTAGTGACGACCTGACCATAAGATATGAAACTGTTGTTTCCAGCCTCAATTCTTTGACGATGAATTACATGGACACATCCATTTTGGATGAAATTCAGCTTTGAATGTTATTTGTTCACGACTTCTTTTAGCTGCAAAATAGAGACGCACTTTCATCGAGCAGAATCGAAAAGCGTGATCTGAAATTTCATTCTTATGACCGTCCGCCGGATCAGCTAGTCTGTATGAAGACCTGGTTAGATGATATAAGAATCTAACATAATTTCAAACATCAAACAAGCCAAAATTGAAAAGTGCGCAATGTCCATAGAATCAGCTCCAAATTCACCTTTAATCTAAACATCAAAGATTTTATTGTTTCGGCGTGAAAGAATAATTATGCGAAACACAATTTTGTCTGTTTATCTCAAGCTCAACTATCAAGATTTGAAACGATTTCAACGAGAGAGTTAATGGGCTCAGCTCTATATCGTTTCCGTGTCACAGGAAGCTAAACTTGAGATAGTTATTATTGAGCAAAAGGTGTTTTTTCGTGCATGGTATGATTGCGAAATCTTTAGCTGTTTTTTCGTGCATGGTATGACTGTGAAATCCTCAGCTCTTTCAACTCAATGTGCATTATTCTAAAATATCGGCCATTTTCTGCTTTCTCCTTTTAGTTTGCGTTTCATTGTATCGTTTGGATATTTTTCCCCACGAGAGGCTTTGCTACATACAACTTTTTCTTTTTGCCAAATTTTTGCTTATAACCTTGCTGCGACCCCACAGTTTTTCTGTGGTTTTTATAATATCCAACTAGCCGGAGGATCAAAATCGGCTACTGCGCGCCGGGGCCTGAAATTCCTGGGATAAGGTGTCTTGCACAGAAGACGCTATACTCGCCTATTTTTATGCAAAAATCATAATACATGGATGTAATATACGTTTTGGTTAATATCATGGAGTCCTAATTGTCCTACGCATGCTATGGCTCACCCCTTCAATTCGTTAGGCCCGGCCATAAACTCTAGTCATATTTATACCGTGGCACCTTCAGCTCTGTGCACAAGGCCTGCATACCTAAAATTGTACATATATTATATCTGCTTACATTATGAGCGAGGAAAGAGGGGAGTTTATTTATAACTTCAAAACTAAGAACATAATCTGCCCCCCCTCCCCCCCCCCTTTTTTTTAGGTTGCGGAAGCGCGTATGGTGTGTCCTCTTCTTCTTTCCTTTTTTCCCTTTTCTCGCACAACTCGTACTCTCGCGGCCAGCTGTGGGTTGGTACAACGTCACCCATCTGTTTACCAGATGTGACCTCTGATAGAAGGTCATCAACAGCCTGACAAACAGATTGGTAAGAAAACAGTAGGTCAAACTGATACTACATACTCAGACGAGCAGTCAATGATTGAGGTAGATGGCAGTGCAACAGGTGGACAGGATGAGTGGTAAATTATAGACAGAAAACTGATCAGGCTAAAGAGGAGCCTTGGTCGGCGGCATTTTGGGATATCTATCTATCTATCTATCTATGTGTCTGTTTGCCTGTCTGTCTATACGTCTATCTGTTATGTCCGCCATTCTTCACACATATCTATCTATCTATCTATCTATCTATCCAACTGTCTGTCTGTCCGTCTGTCTGTCTTTCTGACTGTTTATCTAATTGTTATGTCCGTCTGTCTATTCACACTCACAAGTCTATCTATCTATCTATCTATCTATCTACCTATCTATCTATGTGTCTGTTTGCCTGTCTGTCTATACGTCTATCTGTTATGTCCGCCATTCTTCACACATATCTATCTATCAAGGACTACTGAAGTTATAAATAAACTCCCCTCTTTCCTCGCTCATAATGTAAGCAGATCAAGGACTGCTGTATGAAAGGACGCGCACGGCCGCTCTTCTGACTTCGCTAGCGAAGGCCATTGCATTGACCCAGTTTCTGATGAATAGTCTATTTTTAGACCGAGGTCTTATGCCAGAGGTTCTACTGTATGGTATCGTCATTAACTGTGGTAAAAGTGCTTTATTTAATGAGATTATATTTGGATGCAACATTGGTTACAATTGGTTAGTCTTAGGTGTCATAATAAGGCTGTAGGTGTCAATAATCAAATGGCCTTCGCTAGCGAAGTCAGAAGATCGGCCGTGCGCGTCATTTCATATAGTAGTCCTTGCCATCTATCTATTTATCTATCTATCTATCCAACTGTCTGGCCGTCTGTCTGTCTTTCTGACTGTTTATCTAATTGTTATGTCCGTCTGTCTATTCACACTCACAAGTCTATCTATCTATCTATCTATATATCTATCTATCTAACTGCCTGTCTGTCTTTCTGACTGTTTATCTAATTATGTCCATCTGTCTATTCACACTCACGAGTCTGTCTGTCTATCTACCTATCTATCTATCTATTTGTCTATCTATCCCTCTGTCTGTCTGTCCGTCTGTCTACCTTTCTGACTGTTTATCTAATTGTTATGTCCGTCAGTCTGTCTTTTCACATCTGTCTATCTACCTATCTATCTGTCATATCAGGACAAAATTTCAAAGTATTTGAGTCACGTAGGGCGTGTCAGAAAGCCATGTGAAATAACTGTTACGCTCAGATGACGCCCGTTTGTCACTATTGCATTTGAAATTTCAGCCAAATAAAAAGTATGTAACAGAAAACTCACAATGAACATTTTTTCTTGTTATTGTTTTTGCTTCCTGTGAGAAAGTTGTGAAAGGCAGGGAAGACAACTTTTAAATTTTCGTCAAAACAATGCAGCGAACGAAGTATTCACACCATGTCATGACTCAGAGCGCATGTCGATTCCTGTATTTAGGAACGATGGTGCTTAGTTTTAGCGTAAACATTACATAATGCAAACCTATAGTCTGAACAGGTTGTTGAACCAGCTCATTCGGTTCAGTAATGGAACCCAATAAACAACACCTACCGCAAAACTGTTTTGCGAAGAAATATTTAACACTTCACTTTGTAGGTCACCTGCCTTGCAGGCATGCAGCACAAACATCTGGCTATTTGAGTGTGGCATTTTAGTTTTGAACTCAATGATGTGCAACTGCTTTCTCTATTATCACGTGGGATAAAAGCGAAACTTGTAATTTACATAGAAAGATACCTTGATAAATGTTCGATTTATAACAAATTCACTAACCTTGCAGAGTCCCTTCGCCTATTTTCAGCTACAGTAGAACGCCATCTTGCTCAGACTAACTTTTTCTCCCACCAGCCTGCGAAGTTTTAGGTTGCTCACCTGTGTGTACCGCAGCTTGCTGCCGATGGCTGAGTGATGTGGGTTTTATCCCGTGCAGTGAGGAATGACGATCGGGGAAACAGTACGATGTGTGGTTTGACTGATGGACCAGCTGCTTGTTGTGTAGCGTATTGGGCGGATTAGTAGGTATCTTACTGATAGATTGGGGGACGGGACAGGCAGGCAGGCAGTGAGACAGACTTGGGGGAGGGGGGACACACAGAGAGACAGAGAGAAAAACAGGAGAGAGAGACAGAGAGAAAGACAGAAGAGACAGACAGCGGAGGAAGAAAAAGTGGGACACACACACACACACAGCGAGAGAGAGAAAGACAGAAGAGAGACAGAGAGGGGAAGAGAGAATGGGACAGACAAAGAGAGAGAGAGAGAGAAATTCAGAAGAGAGAGACAGAGGGAAAGAGGGAGCTGGGCAGACAGACGCATGCACACAAACATTCAGAGAGAGAGAGAGAAAGACAGAAGAGAGAGACAGAGAGGGGAAGAGAGAGTGGGACAGACGGACACATACACAGTGAGAGAGGGAGACAGAGAGAGAAGAAAGAACGGGACAGACAGACACGTACACATAAACACAGAGAGACACACACACACACACACACACACAAAGAGGGATGAGAGAGTGGGACAGATAGATATACAGAGATAGAGAGAGAGAGAGAGGACAGGGGAGAGAAAGACAGAAAAGATAGGCAAAGGGGAAGAAAGAGAGGAACAGACAGACAGACAGACACACACACACACACAAACACACGCCCATACACACTGAGATGGAGAGAGAGAGAGAAATAAATGAGAGATTAGGTCAGGATCAGAGACGTGTACGTTGGGCGCAATGCTGGTAATAGGCTGGAAATACTCTCTGAAATGAGGCGGATTTTCACTTAAAAACTGAATAGGGCGTTAATACAGCCTATGATGTCATTCTGAAGCGGTACCGAGGAGTGTTACAACTTGAGCGTACATGAATGAGTGAGCCAGTTAGTCAGTCAGTCTCAGTCATGGTTCTTCCATTGGTCACCTGCCAATGACATTAAAATAGAAAATTAAAAAATCGTGAAAAAAAAATAAATCAGATCATGGCACGGAAGTCACCAAGGAATTTCTTTCTTTGTTTGTTTTTTCTACCTCGCAGGAATTGCAATTGCGTTCAACATATTTTCTCCGATTTGGGGGGGGGGGGGGGATGATGGAAAGAAATGTCGAAAGGTAGGAGTGTGTGTGTGTGGCGGGGGGGGGGCGAGAGGTATAACACGGGAGCCAGTGGCAGGTGAAGTGGAGGGGGGGGGGCATGGCCTCAAAAAGGGGAGGGTGGGGGAGGAGGCACTTGAAATTGATGCAGTTGTTGTTTTTTTTATCACTATTGGGGGAGAAAAGAGAACACGCTATTTGTATCAATCTCTGGGATTTAACAGGGAGAAATAAATTTGGCAAAAGTTAGCACAAAAATGTATGTAAACATTCCATTTTGGTGAATCGAAATGCAGGTTAGTCGTGTTGGCAACGAATAACATACGTCATGAGGTCAACTCTCACATTGGGTAAAACGAAGGGAGTTAATGCAGTACATGTAATTTGTTTGAGGGAAACATTTTTGGAATAGTTATCGAAGAATTAACATACATGTGTATATATATAATAAAAATAATAATTCCCCTATCCACTTGGAGAAAAACAAAAAAAAGGGGGGGGGTGGGGGGAATATAGACATTTTCTCAAACCCACCCCCAATAGAAACTCTCTCTTTCTGTGTGCATGAGTCTCCCTGCTGTCTATCCCCCCTTCCCCTTTTTTCAGGCTCTATTTGAGCTTGTTTCTCTCCTTCCCTGTCTGTGCGTTTGCGAGAGAAGGGGTGTGGGGGGGGGGGTGGAGAGACAGAGAGAAACAAATGAACAGATGATATGATGGGGGTAAAAAGATTGGGTTATTTGCGTTGTTTTCAGATGCTACGACTGGTGCATGGCACCAAGCATGAAAGCTTAATTTCATAATGTTTTTGATACAGAGGGAATGACACTAAATACATGTCGGAGTATTTTGAACGGTCTTTGTAAATCTTATTTATGGTATTGATAATTAATTCATTAATTAAATCTGTTTTTAAAGGTAATACTCCGCGTTCACTATCAGATTTTGATCGGCCATCTAATTAGATTGTGACGTCACGACATTGAGTTTTAGTTCAGTGACACCCTCGTGCACCAGCAAATTAACTGGATCTCATTAACACCAAAGATACTGGAAACGATAAGATGAGACATTCCCTTCTTGGCACCACTGAAATAAACGTGCACACAATTTGCGCCCTGATCTGAGGCGGGACCCATGGCGCATAGAATGAAAAGAATGTTTGATATAATGGTAAATTTATGATGCAAAATTGTGACAGTGCACTGCGACTAAAAAAAGAAAATAGCCAGTTTTCACACAGCGATTGAGGTTATAATTCCACAACAAGTGACGTCAATCAAGGCTAAAGCGATAGCTGAACAATGAGCAAAATTCAGTATTTTCCCTATTTTGACTTTAGAAAATACGGCACTTTTCATGACTTCCGCGCATTGCCGCTAGGTGGCGGTGCGAAATCTGTGCACGTTAAAACACTAGCTGTCTGATCTTATCAGTTTTAGTATCTTTGACGAAACTCAATGTCGTGACGTCGCCATCCAGCTAGTGGGCAAATCAAAATCCACCAGTACCGACCGCGCCTTAGAGAACTTGATCCCCCTTCCCTCCCCCTTCCTAATAGTAAGGTGGCCGAAGCTCATTTAGACAATTTTGCTTTTTCAAGTTCTCTTAAAAGCTTTTTCTCTCATTTGACCCAAAGAAAATCTTAATGACTGAAGCGTCTCTTCACTGTTAGATATGGTGTTTATATTTCTTTCTTATTTGTCACAGCTGCACGGCTTTATACACATACATTTCATATTTATGGTCACATTTTACCGTCCTATGTGCCAAGCCTAATCACGGCCTCACACTCGCAGGTTCTCTGTGTATGTTTTATTGGATACGCGAGCAAACAGATGACGCAGATTGGTAGATATTTTGGATGGATGGATAGGTAGATGGGTGGATGTGGCTGGAAGAATGAATGGATAAATGAGTGGGTGGAAGCGAGTCGGTGGATGAATGGGTAGATGATTGGTTGGGTGGATGCACTGATGAATCGATGGAATGAGAGGATGAATAAATTATGGATGATTGGACAGATGGCTATGTGGAAGACAAACACAACTACTGAGTTCAAGCTCCTGAAGAGAAGAATAAAATCAACCAAATTTTTTATTTTTATATCTTATGTATAATAATATTTAAATTTGATGTATAAAAAATAATATCATCGACTTCATAAGTAAATGAATAAACAAAACAAAGCTCTGTGTAAATAAATTCAAAAATAAGGCACCTTTTATGTCAGAATACATACACACGTATGTAATATTGTATAGCATCTTTATCAAACTGTATAAAATACAAGATTTATCTGTATATTACAGTATTTTAAATGCCATCTCTTTTGCATTTTACATATCAGTGAGACGATGTGGAGATGCTGTGTTGAATTTGATAATAACAGTAAATAACATTAACAATAACAATAATAATAATTTAATAATCTATGTCCAACGAACTACAGTACATGTTTAAGGGTTTTCAAAGTGTTTCACATTTTTGAAAAAAAAAAAATATTTCACAGAAAACACAACCGGAAAACATTACAATAGTAAATGTCCATAAAATGAGATAACCTGCAAATAAAAGCATTAGTAGCAAAAGCCAGTGGATGTAAACATTTAAAAAACCTGAAGTAGTCTCTATGCATCATTGTGGTCCCCAAAGTAATCTGAATTTTTGACATCTGTGGGTGCCACATATAGTCATGGTCATTCCACAATTGCCTAAGTCATTTTTTTTTTCTTGTGTTTTGAGATGAAATGCCCACCTTAATTAGACAATCAGGCTGCACTGTTCAACAATTACATTGTTTCGTTTCTTTGACTTGTGAGTTTTTAAACAAAAACCCCTATCCATTTAATCCATCATTTTAGACTGTTGTTATGGGCATGTAGCCTAATTACAAAACCAAATAGTGAAAATATTAAGTTGTGTTCACTGTTCAGCTATAGCTTGCTATGTAAAATGCCATGTTCCCCTAACAACAACTAGCTCTACCTCTGTATTCAAAATAAACAGTTTTCTTTGGTTTAAAAAAAACAAAAAACACAAAACATGACTTTGGCATCTACCGTCCTCCATATCACGTGATTTGCAAACAAAATGGCGGTGTGCCTGGCTTGTTGGGCGGAAGCGGTGGACAACGGCCAAACGATGCCATCCTCTTGTTGGGCACCCAACTGTACAAACCCGTTACGTGCTGGTTCTGGCATAAAAATGCATCTTTGCTTAGACTGTGCACATATTCAGATGCCATCACTAAGGCAAGTGGAGTTTTTTGCCCTACATGGTGCTTTTCGCAGCCGTGCGGCTCCCCACAAACAACCGTAAGGGGCCGTTCAAATACATTATTACACCTCGGAGGGGGGGGGGGGGGGGGGGGGTTTGGCTCCTGTAAGAAAAGTGTAATGAGGGGGGGGGGGGGGTTCACCCAAGTGTAATATTACACTTTTTGCTCCCTAGGAGGTAAAAAGGTTGGGTAGCTGAGAGAAAAAAAAATATTTGTCATTTATTTTTTAAACTATTTTTATCTTAATGAAGAATAAAATCTTAAATACAGAATATATATTTTTATTCAGTGTATAATTTTTGGCTCAACCTTTGGCTTTTTTTTTTTACTAAACCTGGCAATCCAGTCCAACTTTCACCAGTGTTGCCATTGTTTACATTGGTAGCCTAGCAATCAAAATGGCTTCCTCAAAGAACCAGTACAATGAACTTTGTCAGCTGTACAGGCAGTTATATCCTGATAAAAAAGGTAACATTGTGGATAAGGAGGTGAAACAGCTTTATTGGGTGGGGTACAAGGCTGGTACCATAGATATTGAAAGTGCCATTAAAGAGTTGAAGGGGAAAGTTGCACAGAAGAAAGAAGCTGCCATGAAATCTAGGTTGACATTCTTTGGTTTCAAGACACCTAGATCAACCCCTGAACCCAAGGCCTCACCTTCTCCAGCCCCAACTGCTACTACTTCAGAAGTGAGCCCTACTACCTCCACACTCCCAGCTCCACCCCCTATCCTTCCACCGTCCAACCCCACCACATCATCAAATGCCCAAAATCCTAGATCTACTCCAGCTCGGGACAAGCTGACTGATGAGATCAATGCACTGAAAAACTACATTCTTGGGTATCAAGCCATCCCCTCTCCATCCCCAACTATCAATGCTCTTTTGAAAAAAGACAATATTCACCGTTGACTTCACTTATAGTGGATTTGCGATATCTCAACATGCATTTTTGTGACAACTGTATTCTTGTCATTATTAATTAAGATTGTTTTTTGACTGTATGTGTCCACCACATTACAGATGATTTTTCCACTGCTGAGTTTTTGTGATATTTGTTTCCAATAAAACGTTAATACATGCTGTATTACATACTGTTGTAATAATACAGAATGGGGGGGGGGTCTTTGGCTTCTGTAAGAAAAGTGTAATAAGGGAGGGGGGGGGGGGGGGGGGAGGTCAAAAAGTCCCAAAAATGGTGTAATAATGTATTTGAACAGCCCCTAACGCGGAAGTGAAAAGGGTCTATAGATGTGGGAATGCACTGTGTGGTTTCATGATAGCAGATAAGGCCAGTTATTATCCTATTTAATTTAGTATATATAATAATAGCTATCAGTTGTTCTGAGGTAGTGGCAGAAAATGAATCAATGATCATTTTATAGCCAAAGGGCCCCCCCCCCCCCCCCAAACCCAAATGAGTAGACAGTCCCAAAATTTTGTTGAAAAGCCCAGCTTACAAGATAGTGTTCTATGTCCACTTGAATTCTTGTGCTCCAGCTTTAAAATAGCAAATTATGGCTTACGGAACATTGTGATAAAATATGACAACCTGATGCATAAAAGTACATGTATTGAGGAAAAACTGCTCCTGCAAAAATGTCACTTTCGGCTACGTAAAACTGAATTTATGCCATAAGAGCCATCAAATTTTACAAAGTTTGTACATGTCAAAACTCCCATTTTGTCTTTCAAATGACTCTACTTGTGCAGATTCCGCAAAAATGGATGTGGCAATTTTTTTTCCCTTCAACATGCTGTCATCACTTTAACCCCTCCCCTGCTCTGCCAGGTCTGTTCTGGGCTGTCTAATCTCACTGTACTGCCATGTGCCCCGAATATTCCAAGCCTGGTTCGTAGGCATTTTTTGAGTGGAAACAATTCCCGAATTATAATTTTTTGGTATTTTCTAGCTAGTTCCCCTACTTACTTGCATCATTTGTGTCTATTTTGAAGGCGTGGGATTTATGGTGTGTAATTTTTTTACATTTGTTTGTTTTATCTCCTTTTGCCTCCGGGATATGAGTGGAAATCTGTGTGGCAGGCAAGGGGTTAATGGACTTCAGTTGGCAGGGCTGTGAAAATCCTTAAGCCCACAGCAATGCATAGATAATCATTGTGGTGCATTTAATGATGATGTTTTCAGCTTGATGTTCTCAACTCTTCTATTCATTTTCATTTTGCATGTCATGTGTTTTCACAACAAACTCTGGTGATTTCTTTTGTTTGATGAACCAGAAAACTAGGAATGAGACAGCTGCAACGACGAGGGCTAAGCTGCCAAAGATGAGCAAAGGCAGGAAGTAACTTTCTGTTTCATCCACTACATGGCCTGAAATGAAGGATAATTTTCTTTGGTATTTAAATAATTATAATGTCAATCTGAAGATATGGCAATACAAAAATGATTTTAATGTTTCAATGGATGGATGGATGAATGAAAGGATGGATGGATGGATGGATGGATGGATGGATGGATGGATGGATAGATGGATGGATGGATGGATGGAGAGATGGATATGTGTGGAGAGATGGATGGTGGAATTGGTGGAGGAATAGACATTTAGAGAAATGGATAGATAAATAGTATGCCCGCCTTTCTAAGTTTTTTTTTCCAATTTGGTGCACACATCAAAAACACTAATTAAGCTGCAGTGGTTCATACTTACTCATCAATATGGGAATGGCAAAACTTGATATCCCTTTGCATGTACATTGGGCTCCAAAGGCAAGAGGGTAAGACTTGGAATCCACTGAATCAATGTCCAAAATACACTTGGGTATGATGGCGATCATGGCTCCGTTGCCTACACCCATGATAAATAGGAGGGTCGCAATTATTTCAAGTTTCCAGACATCCATCAGAGCTATGATGGTAGCACTGGTCACAATTCCTGCCCCAGAATATATGAGGATACTTAGACATTGTGGAATCTGATTCAGTACTCCAGCCAGAGCTCGACCAAAGACATTGCCTCCTTGATTCACCATGATAAACATGACACCTGTGGATTCATCATGAAACTCTCGTGACTTTGCAAAATCCATTAAAAGTGAAATTAAACCATCAGGAACTGTCATTGTCACCGCACCCAGGAGTAACAAACAGATAAATAATGGGCCGATAAGAAAACGCCATTCTGAGCTCCAAAATGCATGGAAACATCCAAGATTTCTCCAATTATTCCACCTGTGTGGGTGCTGGTATTTGTGTCTCTGAGTTTTCTCCGATTTTGATATTCTGTCACCAGTTACGAACACTTCATGTGCACCACAATGTTCAGTTTCATGTTGAAATTCAGTATCTCCAGCATCAAAAGACTGTAAAGGAAACTGATGTTCTTTCTCACTAGGACCTTTCATTTGGTCATGATTCCTTTGAGTTTCAGTGTCATCAGATGTTGCTAGTAAAGGAGCATTGGAATCTACCTTGTTTTTAACAAAATCTTTGTCTTTATCTTCTTCATTCTGAATCAGTGCACAGTCACTGAAACCAGAATCAACCTCATTTAGGGCCAATGATTGTTCCGACCGCATTTTCTTTGAAGAGGATGATGACAATGAAACTCTTGATGTCATTATCAAGCCACTGACACATGAGTTTATGGCTATCCCACTGGAAATCATACAAGCACCTCTCCAGCTGAAAAAAAAAGAAAAGAATTGACATGCACTGCATTACACAAAATTCACATTTATTGCAGATGTAACTTGAAGAGTTTAGTTCCATCATTTATGCCTATGTCAGAAACAGATTAACTTGAGATATTGAGCAAAAAGTGTTATTCATGAGTAGTTACACCCTGAAGACCTCAGCTCTTTCAAGGTGTCTCACTCTATAAATAAAAGTGCTGGGTTAAATGTGGTTTGCAGATTTTTATGCACAAATAACCTGTCTGTTTTGGAAGCCAGGCAGACTTGGGCATGCTACAGAATTAATTCCCTCAATTACGAAACTCCTGGAGTCAGCAAACACAGCTCAAACATCTCTATTCTGTAAGAATTTATGCTGGGTTCTGAACTAAGGTTTAAGTCTTTGTCTAAATTTCAATTTCATAAACGCAATCCGCCCCAATAATAATTTATTTTTATCTCTTTCTAAATACGGGGAGGATTCACCTGTGACCAAATAAGAAATGATTTCTCAGAAATTTTCTCCTCCTGACAATGACAAAGGACTCCAAAGTTTGTTGCACCATCATATTCTTGGTACTAATAATAGACTTCTTTTGCGACACTTGAAGTTTTGTCACTACACGATGGAGATTACATTGGATTACATTTGAATTTCCTAATATCATGTTTTCTCAGTACTGCAAGACAAGTTTCAAACAACCATTCATAAGCGCCACTGGCACTAGGAGAACGATCGATCACCAGATTTATTAACATCACCAAGCCAGGGAAACATTCAGAACCCTTCTACCCACACACACACACACTGTGAAGCTTGGATACACCGCTGACTTACAGTTACAGTTTGCTTCAGTTCTTTCTCCACCACATTCTCCCTCTCTCTTTACCCCCAACCTGCATGCCACCACACATCACACCCCAACTAACCTGTAGTGTTCAACGAATACCCTCATGATATAGGGCAATACCACACAGACGATAGCTGTGAGGACGGTACATGAGGCAATGATAAGACTTTGGTACTTGGTAAAAACCACAGCTAAACATGGGTAGCACGGGACGTACATCAGAGAAAATCCCAGTCCTGGTGGAAGAAGGAAAAGAGGCAATAAATAAGTTAATACCTGTTAACATATACTCACAGTAGGAATTTATTGCCAGTTCATGGACATTTCCCCAAAAAGTTATTGTGGTCACATCATTAATGAAAAGGTTTGTTAACCTAGCCTTAATCCTAACACTTCCCCCAAAAATCATTGTGTATACAAAGGCTAATGGTGTCAAATAGCAAATATTGTTATTCTATTCATGAATATTTCAGTCAAACCCACAAAGACATTGTGGGGCTTTCCCCAAGCATGCTGAGACATGTCTGTGTGATAAAATCATATTTTATGTTTTGGCTAGTTTTCAAAATTTTTTTCACATTATTCACAATCAAAGCATTGATCCTCTCTTTTTTTTTTCTCTGTCTCTCTCTCTTCTGTTTTCACTCTTACATTCAGGTGCAAATGAAAAACATGTACACATTAAAGACTAATTTGAGATGACATTAGACCTAATTAAAACAACCTTAACAATGACAGTTCAAACACAGCTTATGAAACACATGAGGCTTAACTTTAGCAGCAAGTGAGTTTCAGGTTTTCTCTGTTCCTCTTTTATCCAACTCTAGTGAAGGATTGGTTGCTGAGTTTTAAGCTGTGGTGTATGCGAATGCACAAACAGTCATCTAGTCTAGATCTCGGTTACAGGCCGACACATTATGTCAAGGCCATTAAAGCCATGAATGGGACCTAATGCTGTTCGCAAGTAGAGATCTTGACTAGACTAGATTTAGCAAAGTAATTATCCTTAGATCAACAAAATGAATATTACTATCATGATCTTTAGGAAATCTAAAGAAGGAAAGATTCAGATGATGCTGTCTTGAATTAGTGCATCCGATAGCTCCACAGTGTTGACTTTTTGAGCGCCTCTTTGTATCAAAGGTCGCCATTGTTAACACAGCAGTGCCTGACGGTCTGCGCATTCGCGTAGAGTGCGCCGCGAGCGAGCGAGGGCACTTTTTTCGGGGAGTGGATCATCTAGGTATTCCACGATCTATGATAAATACAATGTAAGCAATGAGTCGCAGCAGGGCTGGATGTGAGACAATACATGTAGTTAGCCAATCAAGAAAAAGATTGTATTAGCATAGCACTCTGGGGATGAACTGACACAAGAAAGCCTTACAAAATGAATAAAACCATTTATTTAATAACCCGACTACCAAGTGGGGCCCAGCATAACAGTGAGAGGCCCTTGTTTGGAGTTTGGCATTTACTGTATGGTTCCATCTATTTACCCACGGACTATCATAAGACTATCTGTCTCGTTCTCTCTCTTTCTCTACTTCAGTACATTATATGGGCACTCGAACACATTAATCAATCCTAGTTGCCACATAATCTTCAGACTAGTGTTGATAATTGTCACTGCGGATTTAAATCAACAAACCTGTCACTACCCCATTGGTGATAATGAGGAACTCAATGCCTGTAGCAAAGTGACTTAGGAAGAGTCCACAAGTTGCAAGAAACGTACCAAGCAGGACTGTAGGTCTAGGGCCTAACTTGTTCATAAGATATCCTGATATAAGTCCTGAAAAAGTATGAAAAAAGAAATAATAAACAGATTATGAAATTCTATTGTTCATTGAGCAGAAGATGCTTGTAACTGTGTTGGAAGAGAAAGACACCACACAATGAGTGAGTGATGGCATAAGCACAAAACACTGCAATACAATTCACAAAATCACTGACCACATAATGCACACTCATCGGTATGTGTGTACACCACTATCAACACTGTTCTGTACTTTAGTAGACAGGGCTTCATTCTCAAACTTAGCAGGTTCTTCTTTTTTGTAAAAAGTAAATATTTCTCATGTCCGTCCCAATGCCCTAAATACAGAATAGTTCTGTAAGAAAATTTATAGGGGACGGTTGGCCGGTCTGTGTGTTGTGGTTACAGGTTTGTTGAGTTAAATCTGAGGTGACAATAATCAATGCTAGACTGAAGATTATCTGGCAAGTTCTAGGATTAATGAAGTCAAGGTGCCCATATAATGTTGTTAATAGAGGAAGAGAGAAAACGAGATAGATAATCTGATAAATGAATGGATAGTGGATTAGTGGGTCAGTGAACAAATAGAAAGACGGAAAGATGAGTGAGATATTGCATGGAGCGATAGTCATTTCCAATGCCAAACATTACAACAAATGCCCAACTCCAAACAAGGGCCTCTCATTCTGTAATGCTACACTCCACTTGGTAGTCAGGTTATTAAAATAAATAATCATGTTCTTTTTGTGACATTTTCCTGTGTCAGTTCATACCCACAGCATTCTGCAAATAAAACCTTTTTTTTTCTTTCTGAGCCAATTGTTGTTGTGACTCATTGCTTAGATTGGTTTTCATTTAACATGCAGCAGTTTAAGCTGGATCTGCAGGACACCAGTTCAGTCATGATTTTACTCAAGTTAACCTCACTTTTAAAAAAAAAGCAAGCATAGTTATTCACATACCCTCATACAATACACCCACCTCCTGCAAACACTGTACTGAGACAAGTGGAGAAAACTGCAGCCGTGCGTGCTCGTGTGACACTGAAAGTGCTCTGCCAGTCGAGAAACATCACAGACATGGAAACTGTAAGGCCAAATATGCAAGTGCAGTTGAAGGTACAACTGGCAAAAACTGCCCATTTTCCAAAAGTGAAGGTTCTTAGTTTCTCTGTCTGCTCTGTGCCACCTTGCTTCTTCATGGTCAGCCTAGGAAAATGGCAAAGAAATATCAGAAACTGATTTTCTTTTATTAAAGAGGGGGTAGAGAATACAAAGACATCGGTTCTCTTTATTCAACTCCATGTTCATCTATACTTTGGGAGGCAAAGGGTGCTGGTGCCCTGTGTTTTCATTACTCTGAGTGTAAGTGTAAGAAATTGTGGCCATGGGATGCCTTCAGAAATCCTCCACCAGATTTTGAAATTAAAAACGCAGTTGGAAAGAACTTGTATGTCCTGATCACTTTGAACTCATGCCGTTCTTACAGATTTTCTTTTTGTTTTTGGGTTGAAAGAGTAAGGGATAAGGTTAAGATGAGACCAGGTTTAGGGTAAGAGATACTAACATGGTCACAGATAGGGATTTGAGATTGGCTGGTCTGGACTGGGTGGTGGGGATGTACAGAACTCATTCCATGGAGCCATTAAAATTAAAAGGGGGATTTCCCAATCGAAATGACTATTTGCCAGCACTGATCAATAAAATTTCCCCTAGGATTGTTTTTATTTGCCAGGTAGAACTAAAGGTTGTATTGTGAGTGATCTCCATTGCTCAAACCCATCTCCGTCAGCTCTGTGGTTCAACCTCAACTTTCAAGTGTGTTGGTAACGCTGGTTATCGAAATTTCATTTTTAAGTGGATAATTTTCCTACATCCTAGATACATTGGGGGGGGGGGGAGAGCATATATATAATTTACAAACAATGAACAAAATGCACCATATAATATACACATTGCACTAGGGCAACTTTACTTTCTAACACTCCCCACCCCCCCTTTTTTTTATTTAGTTTAGGTAGGATAGGGTGGTAACAATGAAAAATGGGGTGAGTGGTCAGCTGAGCAATTAACTAGTCTAGAGACTGACTGCGAGATATTCTTGCCGATGTTGGTTACATGTAATAGTAATTATGAATTTAATTGCAAAAAATTGTAAAGGCCCAAACTACTATTAGTACCAACGCACTAAAAAAACTTCCCGGATGATTTCTTTCTTTTGGCACAGTCTTTCAGATCCTTAAATTGCCTGGGGTTGCAGTTCTTTTTGTTTTCTTTATTTCTTTCAGTTTGCTTTGAAACACGTTTTTTTTTTTAATACCCCACCAGTATTTTAGCACAAGTACTACTCTTGTTTTCCTGCCATTTAGCAACTGTAAACTATTCAACATGGTAAATTTCTTAATTTGGTCCTACTCCTAGAGTCTCTTATTAACCCTCGTCCTGCGGGAGGCCACTATATTGTATGGCAGCGCTGCTCCTCGTGTTTTGTTTATTCGGTTGCTGCGACTATTGTTTTTTTTCACGTTTTTTTTCCACACATTTTCGCGTGTTTATCTATCCTGTCACCCCTACTATGTCTAACAAAATGGTATCGTAGGATTACGTTTTATTACGATGCAACTGTTCGTAACTATTCGTCATACTCATGTAACAGTACTGACGGTCTGAAGTTTGAACTGGGAAAAATCTTGGGGAAACTGTTACTTTGATGCTGATTGTTGTCTACATGTGAAATGAGAAGAAAGGGGCCATGTGCATATTTGAGAAACCGTTCTGTCTGTAATTATGAATTTCGATGTAATACGAGGGTACGTTGCATAGGGGTGTCTGTCTGTAGGTTTTTCATCAGGGAAAACTCAGAGAAAATGACCGACTTTGTTGTTGGTCGTTGTCTTTATTTGATGTGGTAATTAGAGAGATATTGTGTTGCTTTGATTAAACCACTTTTCAGTACATGTATGTGCTCTACGACCTGGAAATCATATCTCTAGCTAAAACTAACATCATAGTGCATGGAAGCTTTAGAGAATTACATAGTAGAGGAGGGAAAAGGCAATGCCACGATATATGTGGTTAGTAAATTAAGCGCCTGACTTAAAAAATAATTTGTTCACCTGAATGGCCTGACTTAGGGACAGAAAAAGCGCAGAGGTCTTGGGAAGATGATAAAGCGTGTGTTAAACGGCATGTAAATGCAGGAAATTCTTGATTTTGGGCCTTCCATTTAACAATAAAACTTATTATTAAAACTTACTGCATATCACCACAATACTTTATCCAAATATCATAGGGGTCACTTATGATTTATCCACCACTATTGTTGTTATTGCGTCCTAAAGTAAACATGATACACGTGTTCACAAGGACCCGATTGACCCGGCCACCGAGGTTATCGGCAACATGCGAACGATCAGCTGACTAGCCGCTGGCTATCCCCGCACGGGACATTACGTGGCCGAGTTCACTCAACGTGGGACGAGGATTAAGTCTAATAATAAACATGACACATTATCATTAACGTAATCTTATAAACAAGCCTTTAGAATATAACACCAAAAAGAAAAAAAAAAGGTCAAAATATACAATGAAAAATAAATACATTTTTAAAAATTCCAGCTTTAATGGCCAAAACCAATACTGGTGAATATGAACCCAGGCTTTAATGGTCAATGCTACTGAATAATGGCGACCTTTCCTCGGTTCTCTTTAGCACTGCTTCAATATTGTTAACTGTTATCAAAGGATAAAATAGATCTAGTCTAGATCTAGTGCTGTCAAAATTGTTCATGACACTGTGTAGCTAGCTCATCATGAAAATATGTGTTAGATATAAAAAAATATACAGCGTCTGCTAGATCTAGTCTCTTTCTGGGCTAGAGACTGAGTCGAAATTCCCACATGGACTTGTGGACCTCAGAAAACACGAAAAATCTTTCTCTTGCTTAAATCTGCATGGCTGAACTGCAAGATGACACTGAAAGCACTTTTCACTTTTGTTCCCTACAGCTCTCCACATAGGCCTAGGCCTACTTTCTGCCCATGTTACACGCTTTTTTTTTTTCAATCATCATCTGGATGTATAATTCATATTTATCTAGTCTAGATCTGAGTCAAATTACCTGCATTCGCACACTAACAGTTTAAAACCGGAAGTAACTCTTCTGGGCTTCATAGCTCTTCTTTCGATGTAGTTTCCACCATTTTCAAACTGCAGTAAGAGAGAGTTATCTTTCCCTGTACGACTGGTGGAGCGATTGTTTTATAGTGCGGTAAGGAGCCACTCAACAATTATTTTCGCACAATGTGTGGATGGTCCCCCTATTGCACGGCTAGAGAGTGAGGTGCCTGTTATCGCACAGATCTGCACCAGCAATCGAACAACCTTGTGTTGGATGAACTACGAGTGGCTAATGTGGTTACTGCGTGGGTTCAATAGTAACTCCCTTTAGGATACACAGGATTAACAAACACAGGGTTCTGCTGGCAATCTTATTTATTCAAAAGCCTAACAAAGGTATCGCTACCAAAAGGCATAGGGAAAACCCTATCAAGAAAAGGAAAATGAAGCCCAGAAAAAGAAGAGAAACCCAGAAAAGAAGCCCAAAAAAAGAAGAGAAACCCAGAAAAGAAGCCCAACCAGCCATAAGCCAAAGTCTCTCTGCTACTGGCGCAACTGGACTAGGCCATGTTTTGGGCGAGGCGCGCCACGGCAGGCCGCCGCCGGTCTAGGTTCACTGTGCTGTCGGCTCTTGTCTCTGCGTCTTTGATGGAGTGTGCTGACCACAGATGAGTTCTTTTGTTTCTCGGGGGCCTCAGCATAGTGCTGTTGGCCCCCAATGTGCTGACCACTCGAACTCGCATCTTATTTATGAGCCCGCGCGGACGTCCCAGAGAGCTATTACGTAGCCAGTATTTGGACGAGTGAAAGGCTCGGACGTGGAGTCCAGCCCGACAATAAAACTGGTTAGGGTCCTAACACAATCGAATTTACAGTACGGTTAAAAGGGTGCACACAAAAGTCAATTTGGTATCCCAGTAAACTGCAGAAATTACTCTAACGTCCCCTCCAGCAATAATTGAATAAATTTGACCCAGGTTGGATTTATCGGGGATAACATGCGTCTAACTCATAGTTTACTTTAAATCCGAGACCCTCTTATTAATTATTTCAATAGGACCTGTGCATCAAAGCACAACGAAATTGGTACCATTATAAAGTAGAAACTTGCTGCTACAATTCTAACTGACTACTTATACCAGAAACCCGGTAATAGTTTTAATATAAATTTTCAAAGTGTCAGGACTAACAACATTCGACAATTTTGTGCGGGATACTTTCGTCCATTAATACGACGTATCTCCATTGATAACAAACGTTATCATGAGTACCTATTTTGTACCGATAGGATTGCCTACTCTCAACAATGAATTCGGGTTCCCGTCTTTCTGTCGGTGGATAACAACGAAGGAGCGAGTTGTAAGAAACTTAAAGCCATGATATAAGAGTTGGAAGCCTGGTGGTCAACATTTCCAACTGACCAATCAAAATGCGCGCTTTTCACCGTGATGTGAATAACGGGTCCCGCGCTAGTATTACAAGGGAAATAATCCAATTAATGGTACTCGGCCAAGTGTCCCTAAACTACTATGAGTGGCCGTCCCTCACTCACGCACTAGAGCTACCATGAAAGCACATTAAAAATAAAAAGTCGTTCATCCTCTCACACTTGTATTGCACGCCATGTGCATCTATTATCAGCTGAATCCAGTGCTGGTACCACCAGCTATTGCACAACCTTATTAAATGAAAGGAAGAGAGGCATTGCACACCACCAGCTATTGCACAGCATTATTATCAAACAAGTGTGACTTCCTTTTACATTTTATTTTCATAATTTGGTTGACAAAAAGTGCAAACATGAAAACTAGATGTGCAACAAGAACACAACCAATTAAAATAAAAGATTTAGAACTAATCAATTTCCTTCACTTCACACATTTCACAAACATAGGTTATCTTCATTATCTCATCCAGATTCTTCCCACGCAGACTGGCATTTCTCACAGACACACAACCAACATGAAACCAACGCCCACACTCACAGCCAACCCAATCATTATATTCACGGTCTTTCTCGTACAGTACAAGCAATGGAATTAATTTTAATGTTGATCAGTAAGCTTATAATTCTAAGTTCCTCCAGTCTGTGGGAGACTCATTGGAAAAATCAAATAAATAATAAACTACACAACTGACACAACATTAAGCCCAAACTCTTACTAAAACTAAAAACTAATTCTAAGTTCAGTGCAAATATTTTGATTTTTGGACAAATGGAAGTGTCTTACCTGTGTACCTTGTAGTGGAACTCTTTGCCGGAGGACCTAAAATTGTGCAGTAGCCTAGACTCTTTTAAGAAAAAATTGGAAAAGCACAGGTTGAGAGCTAGCTACTGAACAGGCTGCATAGATATTCTTATAAACCCAGTGATAAGATTGGTTGATCTGCTCATGGCCACAATCAAGTGTTTTTATAAATCTAATCGACTCCCGCTTCTTACACCCTTATATGTATATAAATTTTTAACTCCCAGGGACACGGGCCGAGTCGATTTTTATTGCGCACTGGTGAGATACTCAAATCTGAGAAAACCAGTTTTAAGGAAGAAGAAGAAGAAGAAGAAGAAGAAAAGCTGTACGATCACTGGAAAATCAAAATGGTTGCCGGCTACTGTGCGACCGGAGGCACGCTGTCACAGAAACTGCTCCTCTGACCGCACAGTCCTTTACACGAACACGTGGGCTGAATAGGGGTAAATTCTTTCCCTTATCCCAAAATAGCAACACCTGAAGACCGAAATCAAGCGAAAACATCTATTTTTAGCCTATTGGGAAAGTCTCACATCACTAGATATAGCCGCTTCCGTTCTTATCGAAAATCCAAAATGGCGGACGATTCTAGTTGACTGCTCAGTTCAGGGCTATTTTTGTGGCTTGTAGAACAAACAAATGGCTTTGGTGCTTCAAATAAACACTCAAAAGAACCAGAAATCAATACAAAATCAGTTTCTGAACAAGTTTGCACGGAAAACGGCCCCGCCCCGTTCAGTCAAAAGTGTAACACAAACCGCGCACTTGTGCAATAGGTAGGGGTGTGCGAACGAGGGCGAGTTCACTTTTCAGAAATGTTGCGTTCCGATGAAACTGAAAGTAAAACAGGAAGTCTAAAATTTCTGGACCGATATCGGGGGATTCCTCGGATTAAAAGATTTTGCGGTGTTTGGTAAGGTATAGCGTTATAATAAGTTCCTTGCACAAAGCTTATCAAATAAAAGTGTAGTAAAACACTTGTCATGACCTCTTTGGTTGGATTTATCTGAAAGTGCTCAACACATTTGCACCCCAGGAAATTGATGTTGATCCTGCTCATTGTAAAAACAAAACAAACAAACCAAAGACGGACTATTATAATTTTTATGACAAATCTACAAACCGAGAGAGAGAAAACCATGTTTACCTAAATGAGGTACCCGGCCTTGCTCCCCCCCCCCCCCCCATATTATTCTTACACATAATGTGAGATATGCAGGCCTCTATTTGTCGATGTCTCTCAATTACATAATTATACCGTATCTCCTTTTATTCGCCCATTATTGTAACTCTTAAGACTACAGACTGACTGATATCATAACTTCTGCTCTGGGCGTCCTTGTAAATCTTGCAGACTCGTATGATCGTAGCATCTGTTCGTTATTTTATAGCGGGCTTTTTTTTTTTTCTTTTACAGTGAGCGGCTTTCTCTGAAGCTGTCTGTTAAATATGTGTTAAATTTTGAATAGGCTCATATTACACGCTAAACCTGGTGAAACTGACTTTTTATTTGGTAGGCTAGTCTGTGGCTTTATTTTGAGTGTGCCGTTTTGCGCTTTGTGAAATAATCATGATGTTAAGACGAAAGTACCGGTATTTTTGTTATTTACAGTATTCAACTGTGCGAAACACTAAACAGTCAGTTCACCTTGGACGAGAAAACGATTGGTGAAGAAAACTCTGGGCGCTAAAGTTCACATTGCTGTGCCGGCATGCCCCAAAGAATATTTGGATTAATATTCTTGCATAGGTCTATTTGAAGAGGGAGAGCAAAGAATACATCTGACGTGATACTGCGTGTCGTAAGAGGCGACTAAAGGTGCAAAGGTCCTGGTCTCCCAAGAAGAGCCAGTTGGCGGTGGGCCAACTATCCACCCTGTAAAAATAAACCAGTTACAGAAACACAAGCAAATACTTTAAATCAGTCTTTTATCTTGGGAGAAGGGGGAGCATCTGCACCTGTAGATTCAATGAAGGACAATGGACAAAGCCGAAAGGACTCCACTGGCCCGACTGCTCCTTCATCAAACAAGTCACTCCGGATTGCGTCGTGGAATGTCCGCCCCATGTATGAAGCAGGAAAGAGTGCCCAGGTTACAATGGAGATGAGGCGATACAGACTGCACATACTTGGAGTTAGCGAGACCCGCTGGATACAGTCCGGACTGAAACAACTTAATTCTGGGGAAAAGATTTTGTATTCTGGAAGGGAGGACAAAAAGCATACAGAAGTAGTAGCGATCATCTTGAGCAAGCACGCCTAGAGGTCACTGGGGGGATGGGAACCCTACGGAAGGAGAATTATATTGGCATCATTTACTACAAAGAACAAGAACATCAACATGAACATTGTGCAGATATACGCCCCAACAAATGAAGCAACCGATGAGGACAAGGACGATTTCTACAACCAGCTTCAGGAAATAGTTGACACATTGCCAAGAAAAGATGTGAACATTATAATGGGAGACGCCAATGCCAAGATAGGACAGGACAATTATTATTATGGCATCCGTACATCTACGTGAGATGGTGGACATTGCAGCATGTAAGAGGGGGCAACTTAAACAATGTCATGTGGTTAACACATGCATACACACAGACACACGAAGAAGCATTTATACACACATACTCATATAAAAACAAACTATGAAGCACATCGGTTAATTAAGTGCATCTTCTTCTGTGGCTGGAGAGTCCTATCCGAGACCTGCACACTCTCTGGCAGTTGTCACATGTAAATGTTCCTGATGTTTCAACATTTCTGTCTTCTTTCCTGTTCCGTTCTCTTTTCTGCTTCATGTTGTTTAGCCAGTCTGCATCATGATGTTTCATTCCTTGGCGTAGTTGGTGTCGCCATGCGTCTCTTTCTTCTGCTGTGCATTCCCAGTTTCCGTCATTGATCTGGAAAGACTTCATGTCACGTTTGCATGCATCCTTGAACCGGAGCTTTGGGCGTCCTTTTGGTCTTGAGCCTTCCTTCAGTTCTCCATACAGCATGTCTTTGGGTATGCGCCCGTCCTCCATTCGTCTGACGTGGCCTAGCCATCGCAATCTGCGTTGCTTCAGGAGAGCTGTGAGACTTGGTAGTTTGGCTTTTTCCAGGACTTCTGCATTTGTGACTTTGTCCTGCCACCTAATGTTAGGACAGGACAATACAGGGAGGGTATAAGGACAGTATGGGGTGCAATGGTTTGGGACAAATGAATGAGAATGGAGAGCGGTTTGCAAGTTTCTGCGCATTTAACAGCTATGTGATTGGAGGTTCAGTATTCCCAAACAAGAGGATCCATAAGGCCACTTGGATTTCACCGGATGGAGTAACTGAAAACCAGATTGACCACTTTTGCATCACCCGACGATTCAGACGCTCACTGGAGGATGTCATAGTACAGAGAGGAGCTGATGTTGGATCTGACCATCACATGCTGCTGGCAAGACTCGAACTCCGCCTCAAGAAACAAGGTACCAGAGCAGGAACAAAGAGGAGAAAGTTTCAAGTGAGCCTTCTGGAAGGACACAAGAAGGAAGAGTTCCAGCTGACACTGAGGAATAGATTCAAACCCCTTGTTGACCTCGAAGAGACAGTAGATTTGGAGACTCACTGGGCTAAGGTAAAAGGAGTATTTACATCGACATGTCAGGATGTTCTTGGGGAAAAGAAAGTGGAACACAAGGAATGGATCAATCAAAAATCACTGGACTTGATAAGGATAAGAAGAGACCTAAAAGAACAGGTAAATGCAAGTCGTACAAGAAGCTCAAGAGTTGGTAACCAGGAAGAGTACCGAGCATCAGCTAAAGAGGTCAAAAAATCAATTAAAAAAGACAAAGAGGAGTTCATAGGAATGTTAGCAGAGAAGGCAGCAACAGGAGGACACATGAGGATCCTCTACCAGACTACAAAGACTCTTGCTGGAAAATATGGAAAACCTGAAGTTCCTGTCAAGGATTACAACAGGAAGGCTATTTTTGGAAAGGAAGCTCAGGCAAAAAGATGGATAGAACATTTTAACATCCTCTTGAACAGACCTCCACCAAGCAACCCACCCGACATTCTACCCGCAAGAAATGATTTACCGATCAGTTGCGATCCTCCGACTAAAGCAGAGATTAATGATGCCATAAAGCAGTTAAATCGAGGCAAGGCAGCTGGAGCAGACCAGATCCCACCAGAGGCGCTGAAGGCAGATGCTGCTGGGACTGCAGAGGGTCTGCACTCACTATTCTCGAGGATTTGGATCGGAGGCAAGTTTCCAAAGGACTGGAAGGAAGGACACCTCGTGAAGCTTCCAAAAAAAGGGGACCTCAGCAATTGTAGTAACTACAGAGGAATCACACTTCTCTCCATCCCAGGAAAGGTTTTCAATCAGATTATTCTCAAGCGGATACAGAATGCAACAGACCCAAAACTTCGTGAGGAGCAAGCTGGTTTCAGGAGTAATCGATCAACCACCGACCAGATCGCCACGCTGAGAATCACAGTAGAGCAGTCGCTAGAGTGGAACTCCCAACTGATTGTGAACTTCCTTGACTACGAGAAGGCCTTTGATAGCATCGATAGAGAAACACTGTGGAGAATATTGAGACATTATGGAATCCCAGAGAAGATGGTGAATCTTATCAAGAGCGTGTACGAGTGCAGTAACATCAGAGTCGGTTATTTAAATGCTCAGTCATCTAGAAATAAAACTGAAGACATTGTGGACCTCATTCACGAAAAGAATCTAGATTTACTTTTTATCGTTGAAACATGGTTAGTGAAAGAGCGTGATGCTATTATTGAAGATGAACTGACACCTCCTAATTTCAAAATTAAATCTTTTCCTCGGAAAAATCGTCTTGGAGGCGGGATCGCTGTAATTTTCAGAAAATCACTTGAACCAAAAATTGTTAGTAAACCGGAAATTAGCTACCAACCTGAAACATTTGAGATTATGGAGCTATCATTAGATCTTGGCACCAAAGTCTTTCATTTTGTCTGCATTTATCGAGCGTCAGGCAGTAAAACCAATTTTCTGAGTGAACTTGAAGTTCTCCTACCACGCTTAACCTGCGAGAAAGGATACCCTGTTCTTTTGGGTGATCTTAATTTTCATTTTTGATTCTGAAACATCATCTGAAGTAAAACGACTTAAAGAACTTATCGACCAATGCAACATGTCTCAGCTAATCAAATGTCCAACTCATCGAGCTGGTCACATCTTAGATTTAGTGATCATCAAACAAACCTTGAGCACCTTCACCAACACCGCCGACCTAGAAAAACTCATTTCGGATCATAAAACCATCGTACTCGATATTGATTTCGCAAAGCCAAATATCATTTAAAAAGTTGTGTCGTCCAGAGACATAAAAGGTATCGACATCAATGCCTTCAAGACGGAAATGGCCAATGCACTCGAGAACTTTGAAGGCGACATCACATCTTATGATAACATCCAGCAAGATCTACTTCAGCGACATGCACCTATCAAGACCAGGTCAATCTCCAACAGACCGTTCGCTCCATGGTACACCCTAGATGTCAAGGCAGCCAAAGCAGAATGTCGCAAAGCAGAAAGGAAATGGTTAAAGACAGGTCTTACAGTCCACAAGGACATTTTCAAACACCAGAAGAACAAATGGAAATGTGTTATTAAACTTGCAAAAAAAGACTTCTATGTCACTAAACTTCAAAATTCTACATCTTGTAAGGAACTTTTTAGTATTTGTGATGAACTCACAGGGAAAAGAAAGGAAACACCTCTACCCACAATTTACGAGAACAATTTGTTGCCCAATGTTTTTGCTGATTATTTTGATAAAAAAGTTACAACTATCCGAGAAAATCTTGACAGTTTTGATGCCATTGATCATTTTGATGAGTTTCAGGGAAATCCTATAGACACTTTTGGTGTTGTGTCGAATGAATCTGTAAAATCTATCATCATGGCATCGCCATCAAAATGTTGTGACCTCGATCCTATTCCTACATTTTTGGTTAGATCTTGTATTGACGAACTGGTTCCAACTATTACAAAAATAATAAACAACTCTATTTTAAGTGGGTCTGTCCCTGATTATTTTAAAACAGCCTGGGTAACACCACTTTTGAAAAAAACGACTCTTGATCAAAACATGTTGCAAAATTATAGACCCGTCTCAAACCTTCCTTTTCTTTCAAAAATCCTTGAAAAGGTGATATTACAACAACTAATGTGTCATTTGAGAAATAATGACCTGTTGGAACCATTTCAATCTGCTTACAGAAGTAACCACAGTACTGAAACTGCACTATTAAGAATCATGAATGACATATTAGTAAAGGCAGATTCTGGAAATATTACTCTGCTAAATTTGTTGGATCTATCAGCAGCGTTCGACACCATCGACCACGAAATCCTGCTCAGAAGGCTAGAAACATCGTTTGGAATCAGAGGGGTCGCCCTTAAATGGGTCGAATCTTATCTGTCAAATCGCCACCAATTTGTTGTAACCAACAAAATAAGATCTTTTTCCTATGCGCTTCAGTATGGCGTACCACAAGGCTCAGTGCTTGGTCCTATTTTGTTTACTATCTATACTATTCCACTTGTACATGAAATAAAGAAATTTAATTTACAATATCATTTCTATGCTGATGATACCCAGCTCTACAGTTCTGCCTTGCCATGCGATGTTGACAGCCTTCTGCAGCAGGCTGGAAACTGTATAACAGAAATTAAAAGCTGGATGAACCAAAACAAACTGGCTCTAAATGAGGATAAAACAGGTTATTTTATTAGGCCGTGAGCGGGTTCTGCAAGAAGTGGACAGAACTGAGATAATAATTGGCACTAATTCAATAGAAATTTCAAAAAAAGTAAAAAACCTAGGGGTTTACATTGATTCGAATCTTTCTATGTCATCTCAGGTTAGTCACCTCATTCGCATTCTATACATGGAAATCTGGAAAATCGGTAAAATCAGACATCTTATTTCAACTGAAACTGCGGCTGTTTTAGTAAATTCTTTTGTACTTTCAAAGCTTGACTATTGCAACTCCCTTTTGGCTGGAATTTCACAAAAAAATATTAGAAAACTCCAAATTGCTCAAAACAATGCAGCGAGACTTGTTTTGAAGAAAAAGAAAAGAGATTCAGCACTGCCACTTCTGCAGAGTTTGC
Organism: Onchidella celtica; assembly: GCA_963931925.1. Classification (NCBI taxonomy): domain Eukaryota; kingdom Metazoa; phylum Mollusca; class Gastropoda; order Systellommatophora; family Onchidiidae; genus Onchidella; species Onchidella celtica. Next base: position 18,649,451 of record OZ007579.1, on the reverse strand, counting down.
ACTGGCTGCCAGTTGAGAAAAGAATAATGTACAAATTGTCATCCATTTGTCACAAATGTGTCAATAATACTGCTCCATCGTACCTAGTTGATTTAACTGATTACTATGTTCCATCTCGTCAACTAAGATCATCATCTGACACTACAAAATTGAAAGTACCTAAAATGAATCTGTCCACTGTAGGAGAAAAGTCCTTTTCATTTCTTGGCCCTACCATCTGGAACACTCTTCCAAAGACAACCAGGGAAATTAATGACATTGGTTCTTTCAAATGCCATCTGAAGACCCATTTCTTTCAGACAAACTAGGCTAGGTGTTTTTCGGCAGCAACAATAGTAAATATTTTTGAATTTCTTTTGTGTATGCGTGTGTGTGTGTAAGAGTTTGTTAAAGCGCCCAGAGCTTGTCATCGACGGGGTTGGGCGCTATATAAATGCAATATATTATTATTATTATTATTATTAAGTTGCAGAGTCGTACACGATGGTGAGCTTACTGACAGCTTTGATATCAAGACTGGTGTTAGGCAGGGTTGTTTGCTGTCCCCGTTTCTATTTATTCTGGTGATTGATTGGCTTATGAAAGAAACCACCAGTGGAGGAAGAAATGGCTTACAATGGACCCCATGGACACAGCTGGACGATCTAGATTTTGCAGATGACTTGGCACTATTGTCGCACACGCACGACCAGATGCAAGCAAAGACTACAGCTCTAAACAAAATTTCAGAATCTATTGGATTGAGGATACATCCTGCGAAGTCGAAGGTTCTAAAAATTGTTGCACCACCAAGCAAACAAGTCAGAGTAGGAGATCAACCACTGGAAGATGTAGAGTCCTTCTGCTATCTTGGTAGTATCATTGACAATAAGGGGGGAACAGAGGCAGAAGTCAAAGCACGAATTGGAAAGGCACAGGCAGCTTTCACGCCCTTAAGCAAGATTTGGAGAACCAAGGATATATCTCTAAAAACAAAGCTGAGGATATTCAACTCGAACGTGAAGTCAGTCCTGTAGTATGGATGTGAGACTTGGAATGCGTCCCAGGCCTGCATAAAGAGAATCCAAGTTTTCATCAACAGATGTTTGAGGAAGCTTTAAGATCAGATGGACAGACAAGGTCAGCAATGAAATTGTATGGAAAAGAACAAGACAGAGCCCAGTCAGAGAGGAAATTGGTAGGAGGCGATGGAGATGGATCGCCCACACTCTCAGGAGGCCAGGAAACAGCATCACGAAGAAGGTATTGGATTGGAATCCCCAGGGCAAGAGATCAAGAGGAAGACCGCGCGGAACGTTGAGAAGAGCCAGAGAAAATGATGTGCAACGAAGCGGAAAGACTTGGAATAATGTAAAGAGGCTGGCCCATGATAGAGAGGGATGGAAAGTGTTTGTTGGTGGCCTATACCCTGATCCAGGGTGAGAAAGGCAATGATGATGATGATGATAGGTCTATTTACACACGTATTAGGTAAACGTGATGTCTGGAATTTTGGGAGGTAAAATTTGAAGGAAAAAAAACACACACACAGGCGCGCGCGCACACACACACATACGCACATACACACACAAAGCTCATTGCTATGTGCTTCGATGAACTTGTTTGAAACAATACCAAATGGCATTACGCAAGTTTTGCTGCCAGCTTCAGTAGGCCTACCCACAGACTAATAAATTATTTTATTAGTCTGTGGACCTACCGGTAGGCCTATTGGTGGTGTCTCATGCCGGGAGGGGGGGGGGGCATAATTACGTAGGGCCTATAGCATTTCTTTTGCTTTTTTTTTTTTACCAGTTACCACACTGGGTGATATCAGAGAAGTGACATGTACTGAACATTAGGTCCACAGGTTTTGGAGAAATAAATTTTTGGTCTGAATGTGACCCAGAATTAGACCTGCTTACATCAAAGGGCCACAATACCTTATCTATGTACAGAAATGAGATAAAAGCTGGTATGTAGATTCGATATTAAACAACTTAGAAAATAAATGGATAGGCGATCAGTTTTATGGATCTAAAGTGGTAAAACTTAAATTCCATTTTGGAGATGGAAAATGAGTGTCGAAGATTAAACCCAGGGCAACGTGATAAACTACCGTAACTCGGCTTTCATACGTTTTTCAGAAGAAGCAGAATGAATGGTTGCAATATTTTAAAAACACGTTATTTTAACCCTTGGTTTACAGAATTTAAGCCCCAAATCATAATCGGCCTACAACCTGCGTGCTGTCGAGGCCTACAAGGCAAGCATGCCGGACATCTCCATTTTTTTTTAAAAGTCGAGCTACGATAGATTATCCTGCCGGCCCTCGATATCGAAGTCTGTAATCGCCACAGCTGAAAAGTCTTCAAGAAAAATGTGATTGTATATGGTGAAAATCACGATGTAATGAAAATATAAACAACATACCTGGCATTTGTCTGCTGAAAGCACCTGGCTGTTTACGCGAACATTTGTTGACTGGAGACTTTTATCCCTGTGTTGAATGCTCAAAATTTAATTACATGTACGTAGTGGCGTGCTACCCAAGATTGGGTGCTACTAAAATTATTCAGACTGCGCCCAACGCGGGCTCAGCGGCCGTCACCATTATGGCAATTCATGGCTCGAGGTCAAAGCCGCGGCGAGGCGCCAGCTTATCCAATAAAAGGCCATCCTGTAAGTTAGGCGCTATATATTGCAATTGTAATAATAATATATCAAAGTCAAGAGAATTTCAACTCCGCTTGTTGGTGAAGCGCATGGAAAAGAGGGAATTAAAATATACATGTACATGTGCATGTATTTAATAATGTGGAGGAGAAAGAGAACAGTCAGGGGCAAGGAAAAGACGAGCAACAAAGAAAATTTGAAAAAGAAAACTCAATTCAATTATCGATTATTATAATTATACAAGCCTATTATTATTACCAGAGAGTATAGATGTATACATCTATACTCTCTGTTATTAAACAAGAGGGAGAATTGTGGTTCTAAATCTATATAAAAAAACAGCAAGGAAAAATAATTCACTGCTGCGAGGAAGAAATGCCCAGGCCTGAAAAAATTACATGTGAAAGATAGTTCTTTTTGCTACTATTTCTATTCCTTTGACATGAAAGCGAAGTATCGTGATTTTGTAATAAATGAAAATAGGCCTAAAAATATCGAATAATGCTTTCTCCTCAACAATGGTTGCCTCCCTCCTGCCTTTGTTTTGTTTCGACTTTAAACTTCCGCTTGCGTTTCAAAGTTCGAAGGCATGAGTTTCTGTGCCGTCTGCCTTATGCACGGGCCATGCGGGTGTTACTGTGCCAGTTATGAGTTGTTTTCTACCTAGATCTACATAATCTATATCTATGTGCCGATTGTGCATGTTGTTTTCTATCTTGATCTACATAATCTGTGTGCCGACTGAGTAACTAGATCTACATCTAGATCTACATGCCTCCCCGTTCTTTGAACGGGACCTTACACTAGTTTTAAAAAAAACAACAAACAAAGAAAATACCGGTAACGAAGTGAAGCGGGCCAGAACAAAAGGGACAAAAATATACACATAAATGTAGAGGGAAAACAATGGTAGAACCGACAAGTTATACGTACACAGAAAGCAAATTATACATGCTTCATGTCTTGCTTCAGCTGTTTGCTCCCAGTCACTCAATATAACATGTGCTTCCTTTACTCCCCTATAAATCTGGGGACATACAAAAGGTACCAGATGACGTAATATTGACGTGCAAATAGCACCAGAGATGAGGCATACAAAGGGCACCAGCAGTAATCGAATACGCTTATATAAGCATAGCTATTGATAGGCCTACAATACATCGAGGCTGATGCCTTGTTCCCACCCAGTCTATAGGCTTCAGATGATTTACATGTATCTATCAAGAGAACCACAAACAGGTGCGAGAGAACCGCAAACAGGTGCGAGAGCTACCATAGACAACTCAATTCCTTGTTCTATTCTTGAGACACTGCAATTGACTACAAAGAACCCAAGTATGAAGTAGGCAAGTCGGCAGGCGGAACGACAGACAGACAGACAGATACCTTTTCTCTACATCAGACTTATCCAACTCGAGGCCCGCAAGCCACAGGCCGCTCACGATTTTCATTCAATAAACTCAACAAGCCTCCTCTATTTTGCGGAATAAATTTAATATAATATACATGTATTTCGTTTTTGTTTTGTTACTATTTCCCACCAAATTTAGTGTCGTATTTTAACATTTTGATAGGGAAATCTAAGTGGCCCGAGATGGTTTTCCTTTCAGGTATCAAAGCCAATTGCGACTGACGTCACAGTGTGTTTTTGTTTTGTTCTTCCGACACCTAAAATGGCCGGTGAATCAGCTGATGAGTGTAACTTCGAGATATGTCTAAACGGTTAAAATGCCTGCTGGTTGCTTTACAATTGACTGTTATGGCAGGGGTGGAAAGGATGGGTCCAAGCTGGTCAGATTCCCTATATGGCCTTTAGCGTCTTTACAGACGGTCTTAGCAGCTAGAATATTCACTTTCACTTTGACTGACAGCTTCTCTCGTGGCTTATTCTACCAATGTTTGACCCGAGAGTGCGATGGCAGTGATTGCAGGTCAGTCTTTTGGGTTCACTTTGGCGAGTGTTTTCATTCCGCCTCTGTCGTTTTGTCAGGTATGTTTCTTTTGCCTTGAAGTCTATTGCGAGCGTGCCACTGCGCAATTTTTGTCTCCATCTGCTTCGATCATTTGCAAGGTTCTCCCATTCATTGGGGTCGATGTTGAATGCTTTCATCGTGACCTTGCAAGTGTCTATGAATCGCAGATGTGGCCTACCTCTGGGCATGGCCTTCGTAATCAAATGGCCTGACACAAGGGAGCATAGCAAGGCTGTGACGTCACGATATGGGGCGGCCTACGGGAGGCTGGCGCGAGATTGAAATGTGCATTGTGCATTAGTCAGCAGACACAATAGCTGCCGGCATGTAGTGTTGTCATGTGTTATAGAAAATTGTATTTGTTTATTACTGCTTTGCTTGTGGATAGAGTGCATTTTTTGGATATCTGACCTTTATTCATATTCCCATTGTTGTTAAATGTAAACTATGCCACGAAAGTGCTGTGTGCCCAATTGCAAGGGCAACTACTATAAGACTGTGAAGACATCAGTGTTTACTTTTCCAAAAGACTCGGGGACACGTAGCCTGTGGATTAGCAAGATTCCAAGGGCCGATTTCCGGTCTACGGATGAATCTGTGGTTTGTGCAAAACATTTTAGTCCACAATTCATCATCACGGAGGACTCAGTGACCAGGCCAGATGGCAGTATACTAACAGTTGCAAGACTAAGACCTATGTTAACTGATGATGCTTATCCCTCTATATTCCAAAACTGCCCGTCGTACTTGACAGAAACACCACCAGCTAAAAGGAAAAGACCAGAAGAAAGGCAGTTGGAGAAACGCGATGAATGTGCGTTCAATGATTGGATGGAAGCTGATAAAGTCACAGATTTTCGGATTTTAGCAAAAAATTGCATTTACACCTTAACAATACATCATGGCTACACAGGCTGCAAAACAACACAGAACAGTCTACATACTGGAGTTTTTATCACATAAAGATTCTGACAACTTCACAAAGCCTGTCCTGACTAGTGCTGTACGAGTTTTCACAGATATGCATGTGGAAGTTTACACCGACAGTTCTGGTAATAACATTAATAAACATTTTAAAAACCTATAAAGAACAAAAACACTGGTAAAGGAAAAGGAAAAATAAACCTTCGTCTCTCCCCCCCCCCCCCCCCCTCTTTCTCTCAGTAAGCGAAGTAGCGATTAACCAAATTAAAGGGAAAAAAAGCAAAGGCAGTTAAACCAGAAACAGAGACACTTAATCGGATTTTTGTACGGCTTTGGGCCTTCTTAGCTCGACCGTATTGTCCAAAAATAGCGCCATTTGCCAATGGTATTTGATTTCTGGCATTTCCGTTTACATCAAAGAGCCACAGATGTGTTCCAGGGGTCAATTAGAGAGGGAAGGTGCCGTTTCGGTTGCATGCTTACTGCCCCCTTATGACCCTGCAATCTCTTCTGAGAATCAAAGGAGGGCTTGACCTCATGACCTGTCTTAATTAAAACTGATTTTGCCAGCCGAAACACTTCTCAGCATAACGTACAACTTTACTTCACTTGGATAATGGTAGTGTTAGCGAATAATGATACCGCAATACAATAATTATCGTGTTTAAATCTGTAAGAGTTTGGTGCTCGCACCAGCTAATTTCGACAATCAGGCTTGCAGTTCCGTATGTATCTGTTTTGTTGGCGCTACAGGTTGATGCCTTAGTCAGTGGAAAGTTAAGCCTTATCTCTGAAATAATGGTAATAGTCTTGAAGTATAGGATATTAACCCCAGACACCGCACTCATTCACACTCTGTAATGCTGATTAACCTACTAGTATTGTCCTCAGATCTTTCTGTCAACTCTTTCATTTTCAATCGGTACATAATAAAAATTAATTGCTTTGAAGTGATATTTATTAAAAAGATAAATTTTTGCTTGTCTACATTCATAAAATCAGTATATGAATTCTTACCAGTACGAGTACCAGACAGTTCTCTGAAATGGCTGTTTGGCCAGAACTCTCCTCCAACACTGACATTGTGGTCACAGTTTGACACTCTTTTATCTCATTTTTGTGGTCATAATGTAAATAATACAACGGATATCAAGGACCAATAGCAGGTCTTTATTGACGGTCTGTACAACTTGACCACTGATGAGAGAATGGAAGGCAGTGATGACGAGAAGGGGTCGCAAGTAAAGGAGAGAATGTTGTTCATACTGGAACAGTTGAAATTATTTTTCTCTTCTGTGAAGAGATATTCCTGTGAGATGCTGTTGCAAGCTTTTCAGATATTTTCATCTGCCCCTCAAACCTATTTATTACTTAGAGACACTTTCTTGACACTACCACATCCTTCATACCTAAAAAGGCCTTTGTGTAAATCAGAGACAAGTTTTGTTAAAGCTGGCAATGGCACGGATTCAGTCTCTAGGCATGTGTGATGGGGAGTGTGAAGCATGTGGTCAGGATTATTGTCAACTAGTTATGAAATATTGTAAACCTGCAGTGAACATTTTCCTGAACAACTACATGTATTCAAAACATTTCTCGGACAAAGCTTCTTCAGGGAATAATGCCAGAAAACTGAAGACATACACCAAAAGGATCTAAATTCCAAACATCTTTTTTTGCGGACGATTTTGCTTACGTTTACAAAGGTACGTATCGCTCTTATGATTATTATTTGCTATTAATACTGGCTACTAATGTTACATGCAGGCCACTCTTATATTGCACTTTCCTAGACTAGCTGTTCTAATAGTAATGTTAATGTTGTGTCCACTAACCTAGTTCTGGCGGTGCTTTTTATGTTACATGCATTAACATTAAATATGGGAAATATTAAATAGGGAAAAAACCCACAAAAATTGTGGATGTTAACGTACGGATGTTTGGGTTGAATCACACTCGACTGTTTTAGTAACAGGAAACCAGTTTCACGATAACAAACACTGATCTTGCCAATAGTCAGGCTTACTCTTTGGCTATTAGTTGGTCAGACTAAACTTAGCCCAACGTTAATAAGTGCTTTAGACGTGCGACAGATAATCGAAATTAAAAAAAAAGAGAATCCATAATATTTAACACACCGGCGAGATAGGTACCGGCGTGATACCAATGCTTTTGTTTCTTCGCGTGCGATAGACATTAGGGTCGCTACTCGCTCGCCGACCGCCCCATAGTGTGACGTCACGCCAGGAGTGTGTCGGGCCATGTTATCACGAGGGCCATGCTCTGGGTCGGTTGCCAGTAGCAAGTTCCCCGTAGAGAATTTGTCTGGGGATGCGATCATTTTCCATACGGTGGAGATGTCCAAGCCACCGCAGTCTTTTTTTGCCTAGGAGAGCCTGAGTTGATGGAATGTTGGCTCGGCTCAGAACTTCGATATTTGAGATCCTGTCTTGCCACTTGATCTTGAGAATTTTGCGTAGGCAGCGCAGGTGGAAGGAGTTGAGGGATCTTTCATGTTTGGAGTAGGTGGTCCATGTCTCTGAGCCATACAGCAGGGTGCTTAGGACGCAAGTTTGGTACACGAGTACCTTTGTTTTGATGGTCAGCTTGCTATTGTTCCACACCCTTTTTGAGAGTTTGCCAAAAGCTGTGGCCGCCTTTCCTATTCTGGCATTTATTTCAGTTGTTATGTCTGTGCTACCACTGATGGTTGAGCCTAGGTAGCAGAATTTTCCCACTTGCTCCAGAGGAGAGCCATTCAGCATGATTGGGTTGGGGTTTCTCAAGCCTTGTGTCAAAACTACAGTTTTTGAGACACTGATCTTTAGCATGAATTTGTCACAGGCTTTGGCAAGGCTATTGATGAGAGCCTGGAGCGTGGTTTCATCGTGGGCCACGATTGCAGCATCATCTGCGAAGAGGAGCTCTTGTAACATAATATGCTCTGTACGAGATTTTGCTTTTAGTCTGGCAACATTAAAAATGGAGCCGTCCACTCTGGTGTTAATAAGTACTCCACCTGAACATTGACCAAAGGCATTCTTGAGTAGGGCTGCAAAATATATACCAAATAAGGTAGGAGCAAGAACACATCCCTGCTTCACACCGCTGTTTACAGCAAATGAATTGGATGTGCAGCCCTCAAAGTTGACACATGCCCTCATGTCAGTGTGGAAGGATGCAATAAGTTTTAGCAATGTTGGTGGACAGCCTATGGATTTAAGGACTGCATACAGGCCAGATCGGCTTACGGTGTCGAAAGCCTTTGTTAGGTCCACAAAGCATGTTATAAGCGGCCTGTTTTGTTCTTTACATTTTTCTTGGATTTGCCGAAGTGCAAATATCATGTCAATAGTTGATCGTTTGCTTCGAAAGCCACATTGTGTTTCTGGTAAGACTTTTTCCGCCAGTTGTTGAAGGCGGCAGAGGATGACGCGAGCAAAAGCCTTTCCAGTAATGCTGAGGAGGGATATGCCTCGAAAGTTGTTGCAATCGCCTTTGTCTCCTTTGTTCTTGTAAAGTGTGACAATTTTGGCGTCTCTCATATCATGTGGTATCACGCCTTCTTTCCAACACTGCAGTAACAGATTATACAGGTGTGGTAATAGTGGGCCTTTTAGGTCTTTTAATACCTCTGCAGGAATGTTGTCACTTCCTGTGGCTTTTCCAGCAGACAGGTGGTCGATTGCATTGGAAAGCTCGACTAAGGAAGGTTCAGCGTCAAGTTCGGCCATTATTGGCAGTTTTTGGAGGTGTTCCTCAAAATCTGGTGGAATATTTTTCTCAGTTGAATACAACAGAGAGTAATGCTCTACCCACCTATTCAGTTGTTCATTTTTATCTGTGATGGGTTCACCATTTACAGACTTAAGTGGGGCGCTTTTGGTGATGATTGGCCCAAGAGCTACTTTCATCTGACTAAAGGCGGTTTTCATATCTCCCTTTTCATTTGCCTCTTGTATGCTGTTACACAAGTCTGTCCAGTATTTGTTGGCGCAACGTCTTACCTCCAGCTGAAGTTTAGCTTTTGCATTTTTCAAACAAGTTTTTGTACTCTGATTGCAATTTTTGTTATACTCATTGAAAGCAGATTTCTTTTGCTCAATGAGAGGTAGGAGAATTTCGCTGTTCTGGGCTACCCAGTCGTTGTTTGAAACTTTATGCTGTCCAAAAGACTTGATGGCACAGTCATGAATTTTTGAACTGAGAGTGTTCCATGTTTCATCTACCGAGTCACATTGGGTGACATTATCCATGCTTTCAGCAAATAACTTTTCAAATGACTTTCTATTTGATTCATCTCTGATTGCTGTTACATTGATCTTAGGGATTGAAGGGGCTTTTGATCTGTATATTTTCTTGGCCGAAATTTTGATTTTGCTGACTACCAGTGCATGGTCGGTGTCACAGTCAGCACTGTGGAGGGAACGAGTTATTTTTATACAGCCCAAACTCTTCCTCCTTGAGAGAATAAGATCTAATTGATGCCAATGGCCAGACCTGGGATGGCGCCATGATGTTCTTTGGCATCTCTTAAGGTCAAAGTACGTGTTTGTAACACATAATGAGTTTACGGAGCATAGCTCCAGAAGGCGCTGCCCGTTTTCGTTGATGTTGCCAATGCCGAAGTGCCCAATGCACTTTGGCCATGCGGAGTGATCTGCTCCCACTCGAGCGTTAAAGTCACCCAGAATTAGCAGGCCTTCGGTGAGAGGGATGTTGTGGAGAGTCCTCTGCAATGCCTCGTAGAAAATGTCTTTGGTTTCGTCAGAGGAGGTAAGTGTTGGGGCATAGACACAGATAATGTTGGTAAAACCAGACCGGGTGTTCAGTCTGAGTGTCATGATGCGTTCTGACACTCCAATTGGAGTTGCGATCGAATTGATAAGGGAGTTTTTTACGGCGAAGCCCACGCCGTGGATTCTCGGCTGTTCGCTGCTAAGGCCCTGCCAGAAGAAGGTGTAGTTTTCTTCTTTGACTGACCCGGAGTCGGGAAGTCGAGTTTCTTGAAGGGCAGCGATGTCGATGTTTAGTAGCTGAAGTTCTCGATCAATAATTTGGGATTTCCTGATGGAGTCAATATTAGTGAGATCTTGCTGTTGCAAGCCTGGGCGCATTGTTCTGACGTTCCAGGTACCAAGTTTTAGTATTTTTCTGTTTTTGCCAGGTGCACACTTTACGTCAGCTTTTTGACTTTTGGTCTAGCTCCAACCACCTTATGAAGCAGGCTGACGTGGCGGAACAACACCCAACTGCCTGGGGGCTGCCCAGGTTATGGCGGGCGGTAGTTGATCAGATTCCCTACCATCAGTGTAAACAATGGAAGGAAAGTGAAAGAATTGACCGAACGTCTTCCATGTGCATGTATACACGTGCCATTGTTTACTGTAGTGAACTACTTTTAGCTCGCCGCCGGTTGGTTCGCGACACCTCAAGCGCTCGCAGTGCAAATCAGCTAACGAATAAAAATGAATGCTACAATCGCCATGGTGATGCGAGGGTCCTCACATCAAAGATGGCCGATATATGCGCAGTGGGCTTGTTTTTGGGAGCGTAGTATTTTAGCTAGAAAGCTATACTTGAGCAATGAACACAACTCAGTATTTTCTTTTTGGCTTCGAAATTGGACTACCTTCCCCAGCAACAGTCTAATGGATAATACATGTGCAGTGTATCTCTACGTCTCCAATATGAGAGCTTCGGATTGAGTCTCGCTCTGTCTTGTCATTCTGTTAAACATGTCTGTCTGTCGTGTCTTACTATTTTAATGCACAATATGACCGTTTTAGTGTCAACGTGTTCTTCTTCTCAAGCCGTGTTTTCATGTGTGCGGAAACGGCAACGAAAGCGTCAAAAAGTCCATCAAATAGTAAAAAGAAAGAGTGCTTCCATGCGTTCAGAAATGGTGTTTCCGTTCACATGAAAACCCAGCTTAACCCAGACTCAGAAACGTCGATATAATATACAATTATAATTTCTGTAGGCCTACTTGGTAATTTCACTGTTCAGCTAGCACTGTGCCTTTTGTATACACGCTGTAGATGTATGCATTTTCAGCTCTTTAAGTTGAAATTGTTTTTATTTGTGTTACATAACAATGATGTGACATCACAATGCATGAACACCATCTGTCACCATCCTTCCATTAATTTTTTTTTTTCGAGTGACCTACATTTACATATGAGCAATACGAGACACCAGACCCTTGAAAAGGGGACAATGACAGCTTTACACTGATAACAGTTGCGACATAAAATAGATATCTTCTTACTCCATAGCAATACTGGATAGATTGCATGTTTATACATTGTATCCACGTTACTGCTGTATTCGGCTAACGTTTCATTCTGTAGTGTTTTACACTGCTTTTTGTTGACATTCTGGTCTGAGTACGGAATTGTCAATGTCGTCACTGCTCTGAGCTAATGGCAAAAGTCATTTTTGACACTTTTGAGATATTAAGACCAAAAAAAAAAAAAAATGTTTCTTTTCCTATCATTTGGTGACTTATGCCATTATGATTTTTTCCGATTATTACATTTTCCTACTGGCATATTTCTTTTTCTATAAAGCTGTCTGATAGCCCGCATGGTCAGGAATGCAATGAACCCTCAGTTGCAAATTGGCATAAATCTGACATATGTCATTAACGTAGAGCAGTGATGGTATTGTAGCGGTTATCAGGATTACACAGACGGGACAGCATAATATTGTTCAACTGATAAACAGGTGGATAAATGAATGTTGATGTGTGTTTTCCGTTGAGCTTGGATCGGATGAATAGCAAGTGCGTCAGAGCTTAGAGGTCATCGGGTAACCAACAATGACCTTTCAGCCATCCCAGTATATCCTCGTACACAGATGGAATATGTCGACGAGTGTGTAACGCTTTACACAACACACATGGGAAATATGGCTTGGGGTATGCCAGTGTGTATCTGCAAGAGAAATTTAAAAGGATTTATCTTTAGTTTCGGGTGGTAGTAGGGCTAACGGCGCATTGAGCCACGTATGTTGTACATCTGTTTTGACTCAGTGTGTGAGATCAGAGAGTATGTATTTATAGAGAGATCTCACTACCGCCAAATCGCTAAACTAGGTCGCTGCGGTAAACAAGAAATTGAAGAGACCGCCTTCACCAAAGATATTGTAGGCCTACATATCTGTTTACTGTGGTTTGTTCATACTTTTGGGCTGATTGAAACTATTTAGAGCCTGTGGAAATGCACAAACGGGTATTGTTTACTGCAGCGACCTACTTTCCACTCCATGTTAACAATAGTTTCGCGGAGCCTGCCGGGTCTCACAGTGCAAATCGTCCAATAATGAAACCTCTCTGTAAATACATACTCTCTGGTGAGGTCTATCTATCTGCCAGCTAATTCAAGACAGTTTTGACGCACCCAAATGAGTGAGACAAATTCATGTCGGTCATGCCAATGCCCAAGGTCACGTTTAACTCCAGAGTCCACAACTCCAATGAAAACCACAACGAAACAGTTTTGACTCAGTGCGCCACCAGCCGGAAGGAAAGCATTAAGCGCTGATGTTCTTTGTTACAAATGAAATAAAAGAGTTTTACAAGGAGTTTTTCGTCATAAATTATTTTCAGCTGAATTGGAGAGGAATATTTAATGTGATTATCTATCATATATTTCAGTAACTTGCAACCTTTGGCATGACTAACTGACCAAACTATACACTCTTCGGGCTTTAAATTTGGCAGGAAGGTGGCAAATGAGATAAGGAAGATGATGGCTGTAATTAAAAGTTGTTTACTTCAAGCATGCATTTTTAAAAATTGACAATGTTTATTGCTATGTAACATCTGTATATTTCCATGTTTGTTTCGTAATATATAGTATCGTGCATGTCATAAAAAGTAACCGTATCAAGCGTTCAGTTTGGTGCGTAGTGTTCTGGTGCGCATGAGTTCTGAAGCAAGACTGTAGTTTATTACTTTTACTATACTAGAGAGAGAGAGAGAGAGAGAGGGGTGGGGGGGGGGGGGGGAATCACATGATTGTTTATTCTGGGCAATGCCCGGTAGCTCATCTAGTAATTGATATTTTCGTGTATGGATGGAACAATTTTCTAAAATGTATGAAAGTTTTCATTTAATAGAGAGAGAGGAGGGGGGGGAGAGAGAGAAAGAGCTAGAGAGGGAGAGAAAGAGAGGGAGAAAGAGGGAAGGAGGAGACAAAGAGATAAGGGGAGAAGAAAATGGGTGAGGGGAAGGAGAAGGGGGAGAGAGGGAGAGAAGATGGAGAGAGAGAGAGAGAGGAGAGACTCAAAGAGGGAAATAGAGGGGGAGAGAGAACAGAAAGAGAGGGGGGAGACAGAGAAAGGGGAGGAGAGAGGGGGTGTGGTGACAGAGAGATAGAATGGAGAGAGGAAGAGAGCGTGAGAGACGAGGAGAGAGAGAGAGGAGAAAAAGATAGAAGTGTGCTGGGGGAGGGGGGGGGACGGTGGCGGCCATATAAACTGAAGGGTTGACAAGTATTTATAATTAAAATGTAAACACTTTTGTTGTTTGCTTAACGATTTGAATTTGGGTCAAGGACTCTTTGTTGACAGACCATAAATGCCATTTATTAACCATGTAGTGCCCAATCATACGTCGCCTTATCCAAAATTTATGAAATATACGAAACTAATGTAATTAACACTTGTTAGTCTTTCGCGTTTGGGTTTAACCAGAGAGTATAGATATATATTGAGAGGGTTCACTATTGGTTGATTTGCACTGCGAGGCACGGGGGCTCTGCGAAACCAGTGTTATCATGGAGCGGAAAGTAGGTCGCTGCGGTAAACAATACCCGTTGGTGCATTTCCACGGGGCGTAGGAGCTTACAAACGGTTGTAAATAGTTTCAATCAGCCCAAAAAATATGAACAAACCATATTAACCAGATATGCACACTATCTTTGGTGAAGAAGGCCTCTTTCAATTCTTCAATTTCTTGTTTACCGCAGCGACCTAGTTTCGCGATTTGGAGGAAGTGAACCCTCTCTATACATCTATACTCTCTGGTTTAACGGCCCCTCGGCTCGACAGTGGCCACGAAATGCTTTTTTCCGGTTTTATTTTTTGTTTGTTTCTTGTTGTTGTTGTTTTCGGGGAAGGGGTACTTTAATACGGATTGATTCTCGCCAGATAAATTCTGTGCACCAATATCAACCTCAAGCTACTTAAGATCAGATGGACAGACAAGGTCAGCAATGAAATTGTATGGAAAAGAACAAGACAGAGCCCAGTCAGAGAGGAAATTGGTAGGAGGCGATGGAGATGGATCGGCCACACTCTCAGGAGGCCAGGAAACAGCATCACGAAGAAGGTATTGGATTGGAATCCCCAGGGCAAGAGATCAAGAGGAAGGCCGCGCGGAACGTGGAGAAGAGCCAGAGAAAATGATGTGCAACGAAGCGGAAAGACTTGGAATAATGTAAAGAGGCTGGCCCATGATAGAGAGGGATGGAAAGTGTTTGTTGGTGGCCTATACCCTGATCCAGGGTGAGAAAGGCAATGATGATGATGATGAATATCAACTACCGATATATCATGAAAAAAAAACAACAACCCGATTTATCGATCAATTAGAAGGTTCATCAAAAATGAAGTACCGTTGGTTCATATACACTGGGCAAAAAAGGTTAATTCTCGGATTTACGATGCATACAGCGCACTGAATCAAGTCGGTTTTGCTTCAGGTCTAATGTTGCAAGATGTGAACCATACAAAGTCTGTCTCGCCAGTTGATTCAAAAGAAGTTCACGTCTGGGTGAAAACCGACACAGAATATTAAGCTACTAACCTTTCTATTACAGCTTAACTAAGAGCTTAAAAACAGAACTCGATTCTGAAAAAAAAAAAAGATAACTATGTTTGGGGTATATTAAAATTCTGGATCTTCTTTGTTCAAAACATATCATGCACATCAAGATAAAACCGAAACAAAACAGCATTAACAAAACAAAATAAAAATGGTTTAATGGGGTTTGTGCTACTCTCCAGCTCAGGCTGGGCGTTGTATCTATTGTGATGTATGGATGATAGTAAGGTGTTGAATAGGGCGGATGAATGAATAAATGATGGATGGATGGATGGATGGATCGAAGGATAGATAGCTGGATGGATGGATTAATGGATGGATGGATGTCGAAAACAAAATCATAAACGAGAGAGCAAGGAAGGAAGGATTAAAGAAGAAAGAAAGAAAGAAAGAAAAGGAAAAGAAATTAGACAGACACTCTCTCACATAATACCTGTTTTTCATCCTCAGCATATGTATATATTTTTCTTTATTGTTGGCCAAGGCTCGCAAATAGCGACCGAGCGCTTCAGGGGAGCTGAAATCTTTAGCATCAACGAAAGCTTGTGGCGAGATTATTTTCTTGTAGGCGGCAGCGCCTCTGACCACTGGGATAATGTCAGTTTCATCGAAAACTTTGTAGAACTTCTCGGTGACGTAATCGGTGCAGAATGAGTTTTCAAATCCCAAATAAAATCTTCGGGGTGAGAAGGAAAAATAAAAACATAATACATGGGAGTCATAGGGCTTGAAGCCGAGTCGAAATATGGCAAAAAAATAGTTATATATAATATAGCAAAGCCTGGCGTAAGGTAAAATACAGAAACGATGCAATCAAACGAAAAGCAAAAGGAAAGACAAATTAATCAAGATTTCGGTATACCAACCTTCGTCAGGAAAAAAAAAACGCAACGCGTGAACTGGATAGAAAATTTAACAAGTAAAAAAATCAAGCAAATAAAGAAATCGTAAAAAAAAGTGTAACAAATGCGGGAACGGTACTCAACGTCTGTGACTCCCAAAATTGGATCCTTGGAGCGCAGCAAGTCCATCATTGTAAAGTGGCCCGAATTTAGCGATTTTTACCCCCCCCCCCCCACCCCTCATCCCCACCCCCACCCGCTCAACTCCTCTTTTCATACAGTATTGGAAAAAACGTCTTTGCTTTCCATTCTAACGCAATAATGTAGCATGGTTTAAATACAAAATTGAAAGGAGGCTATTAATTGGACTGGGTGTACAATCATTCGTTTGGAGAGTTTTATGTTTAGGTTTAAGGTTAGGGTTAGAATTCGCTAATTGGCCCTAATGTCTATTTCGTTGACGACATGGCCACAATTTTTTATATTTTTTTTTAAAACTGGCCACAGGTTGGTTACAAAAATACTATTGTGAGTATTTTGGACTACATGGCTCAAATAGTGTCTGCCAATGTCCACAGTATAGCCTTTTGTTTTTTTCATCATTTTCAATCTCCTATTATGTGTTTGCTACGTCAAGCTGTGTTTTCACGTGTACGGAAAAAAAACGGCAACGGAAACGGCAAAAGTCCATCAATTAGTAAAAAGAAGATTGTTTCCATGTGCACGGAAATATTCTTTCTATTTCACTACTTGAAGGGGTTTTGACGCTGCCCTTTCCGTACACATGAAAGCCCAGCTTCAGTGTTTCTACAATCTTGATAAATCACAAACGTGACCCACTTATAATCGTGCGAGAGCATATCAAGACATTGGTCTCTTTTGTCCAAAAGTTTCAGTCCATGTCGGCCACAACTCATATTCCCACATATGCCAAATTTGTGCACATCTACTGACGACGTCATTCGCTCTATGTACTCTTCTCGGCGAGACTGTGTGGGGCAGTGAGATGCAAACCAGGCAGCTGCGAAACGCTTCTGCTTAAATATCGCATCTGCGGAGCATAAAGTGACAATACTTAAAAATCGTTACACACTACAATGGTTTCCTTTGAACTATTTCGTAATTGGAAATGTTTCAAGAGACATAATGAAACAAAAGTTCATAAGTGATAGAACTGGGCAAAGTCAGTCAACCTCTTAGGGGTTTGTGTCGCTACACTAATTTCAGGATAATGTTCATTTGTAGACGCGGATATAATGCTGGTTGAAATACTAAGTGGAGTGTGTTAAAGCCGCTTTCCTTGAAGCGTATTTTTGACTCGCGTATGTTCTTTCAAGTACGCGTTTTGCAGAAGTTGTGCTACTTTTCCTTTCAATGTTGTCTGTTTTGCACATCCCATGCAAATATCCACGGTGATATAGTAGGATATGTGTTTTAAAACTGCACACTTCTCCTGCATCTGCAGTTTCAGTCCGTAACACGTACCGGTACGCGAAACGCACGAAAAATACGAATCGTGGAACGAGGCCTTTAGTCCGCCTCCTGACAAGCAGGGACAGAAAAATACAATGATAACATCGAACCATAATCTTTGTTGGGTGGGTCCCTTTCCTCTACGGCTGCGTAATGTGACTTGAAGGTGGAGTCACCGAAAATACATCTAGTCCAGTTGATCTGATTGGTCAGGTCCTCACGGGCCAGGTGGTCGAATCGATGAAAAGTGGGCGGTTCCTTGGTGTACAACATCCAGCTAGTGAACAAGATAATGAGCTTGTTATAAGTGTTACTATTCATTAAAATGTAAAGCTGGATTGTCTTTCGTTTTTCATTCCTTTTTAAAAGTAAGAGAGGGGTAAGCAGAGGGAGCGGGAGCGGGCATGAAAGGCATACAGAGAGAGAGAGAGAGAGAGAGAGAAATAGAAAGAAAGACAGACAGACAAGGCATACAGAGAGAGAAGGAGTCGCAGAGAGAGAGAGAGAGAGAGAGGGACATAGAAAGACAGACAGACAAGGCAAACAGAAAGAGAAAGAGGGAGACACAGAGAAAGAGAGAGACAGAAACTGACAGACAGCGGAGACAGACAGACAGAAAGCCGTGGATTTAAATGAATTTTTTACTAGCTATCTTTTAACTTGGTCGTGGCACAAAAAAAAACAACAACAGCACTTTGTCGGAATGAAATAAAAACAGGCTGTCTAATGTTCTGAAAATTTGCGAAAGAAAAGGAGAGGAAGACGTGGGATTAAAATTATGATTATGCTTAGTTTCGACGCTTTGATTGAAACTTATTTTAAATTATGGCTTTTTAAAATAATACTACTAATCAACAACAACAAGAGTATCTTACATTCTCTGATCCACTTTGAACCACAATGTTTACGAATTTGCAAAATAGTCTCAAAGTCTAACAATGTTCCCTCTACTAAGCGGCACCGATGGGCGACTGAGCAGTCGCTGTGTTGGTGCCCTGCGCAGCAACATGTTGCATAAAAGTTTGAATGTCGTACATCAGCTCTGAATTCAAAATAGAATTGTTTTTGCTCAAAGCATCAAAAGTTCCGCTCAATGCTTCGGAAACTTTAGAGGGGACGTTGGTCTCTAAATGAATAGGTCATTAAAATAATAATAATTATCATAGTGCGTCTTTTTTAGAATTAGCGGAAGCAACATCGATTTTCTCGATTTGGTATGTCGCTCTGTTTGTTACTTTAGAAATGGCATTCTAATAATTCGGTCTATTTATAGTTTTTCACAAAGCACAAAGAAGAAAACTCAAAATCGGACTACAGTCTAATATTCAGAAAAAATCAGTTCTGTAAGGTTTAGTGTGAAACATGAGCGCATGCAAAATTTCAGATAAATCCAACAAGAAGTTTTCCCCGAAAGTTAGTGGTTGATCCCGCTCATTCTAAAAAAAGACTCACTATAACAACAACAAAAACAATAATGATAATAATAATAATAACATAAATTAAATAAATCAGTGGTCTTGTCCACAGCATCCGCTCCGCTATTTTTACGGAAAATTCTTGTATGAAAAACACTCTTTGTCTCTACAGCGGTGAGGAGCGGAGCGGAACGGATGCTACGGACAAACTATACAGAAGCAAATACATGACCTAGTGTTTTACTTTTTCATACACCATTTTCCGTAAAAATAGGGGAGCAGATGCTGTAGACAAGACAACTAAGATGTATTTGTCTACATCACCCACTATCAAAAAAAAATAACAACAACAACTCTGGTGTGGGATGATAACAGCTGCAGGTTGCATACATTTGATCCTTGTATCTTGGAGGCAGTGGGTCTCTCTTCAGTCTTGCACCGTTCAGCATCACCAGATCAGCTTCCCAGGGGTTCAGTGTGAACGTGCACTCGCTGTACTCGCAGCCACTAAAATTGTACCGTAAAGAGTGAGGTTGTCCTTTGATATGATTCCAGTCTAAAATCATCATAATTTTCCTTGGTTGTGGTGTTTGGGGTCTGGAAGAATGAAAAATGGAAGAATGACTATATTGGAAACTGTGTGTTTATAATAAAAAGTTTTTTTAATTTTGTTGTCATTCAGTTAACAACATTCACGCAGAGACATAAGACGCCGAGACGAATCAAATCGCCAAATTCTGTCTGTTGCGCTAAGCGCGTATCAACGATGTCAACACTGTAACAATGGCCATCTCATCCCTTCTTGACAGAACACACCTTGGCTCAGCAAACTTTACCAAGCGCTTGGTTTGCAGATATTGCGACCTAGTTCTTGTTTGTTCCAACCCCACTTTTTGCACAACTGAGAAATCCGAGGTTAAGTGTTTGCGGCTTTAGTATTATGATAAGGAGTTACAATAAACTACAATTGAGAAACAGCTTGCTAAGTGTCACGACGCATTTTAAACAAGTGTCAACGTGTGCATTTGTTATACCTCTTCTACATAGGCCTACTAAAAGACCTCCAGCTTTCATTAGGTGGAGATAGAACAATAAAGATCTAAGGTCGTCATATAGACTAGTGACAGAGAGGAAGGTTTGTTTTTGTATCTTGTACCTGGGATGTAAGTTTAGGAGCAAGTCCCGTCTCAGTGATTGCAATAATTTAACAAGGGCTGCCAAAGGCAATTTTTCAAACATTCCATTCCTTGTAAAAACTATGATCTCAAGCCGCAAGGCTGAATACACGGCAAGAGAATCCAATGGTACTGGTGCGGACCAAACTTGCAACATAGTGACGTAACATATCTAGAGTCATTGGCTTTAAGTCGCCTCCAGTAATCGCACGACTTCCCGGCCAGTGCGATATGTATTGCTCTGACTGATAAAATCGTTTCTTACCGTTTTACGTCAAAAAAAAAAAAAAGGCAAAAGTTTAGTGCTTCACGCAACAGCTCGTATTATTGTCGTCAGTTTGTGTAGGTTCTATTATTAGAGAGACATGAGTACGTAACAAACAGCTGTGAATTTACTTTAACTAGCTACAAAAACAGACAGCCCGTATTTGTAATGGACCGTACTGTTATGAAGAGAGTGGTAACATATTAGGGCGCTTTGTTTTTTTTAACTCACTAATGTCAAGACATACTTTGCTTTATTCAATATTCTAAACCATGCAAAAACTGATTTAAAATGGTCAGATGAATACAAAATTATAAAAATAGTTAGCACTAAAAATAATCTCTTTTACGTCAGCCTCTTCACATGTAGCATACCGATCTAATCTGAGCAGGGTTAAGCTCAATTCTGTACCATGCTGAGTCCACCTAGACCCCCCCAAAAAATCAGTACACGTACGGTCTTCTGTGAAAAACACATTAACCCAAGACTGTTACTTGCTATTATTTGTCTGTGGCACATTGAAAGGGCAGGCGGAGTTTTCAAAGTCACATCAATTACCGTCCATGAAAATCACTTTTCGCTCTATACAATGTATTTCAGTTCTACTTCTAGTTTTTTTGTTTTGGGTTGTTGTTTGTGTCTGTGTGTGTGTGTGTGGCGTCTGCTGTTGACATATTGAGTCAAGTCTGTTTTGACTCAGTGCAGGGCGTCTCACTTCCCGCCACCCGACTCAAGACAGTTTGGGCCCGCCCGAACTAATGGGTCAATTTTGTTTTAGTCTCGCAAGTGCGCGGGGTCCGCTTCGTATCTCCAATGTTCAGATCTCACACTAAAACCGATACAAAACAGACTTGACTCAGTGCACCGCCAGTTTTAGACACGGATATAAAACCAGCGAGTATGTATTTATAGAGAGATCTCACTTCCGCCAAATCGCGAAACTAGGTCGCTGCGGTAAACAAAAATTGGAGGAGGCTGTCTTCACCAAAGATAGTGTGCGTATCTGTCTTTTGCGGTTTGTTCATATTTTTGGGCTGATTTGATAAGCCGTTTGTAAGCTCTTACTCCCCGTGCAAATGCACAAACGGGTACTGTTTACCACCGCGACCTACTTTCCGCTCCATGAGAACAGTGGTTTCGCAGTGCCTCCCGTACAGTCAAACCTTTCTATACATATCATACATACTCTCTGATAAAGCCAAGCCCCTTTATCATGTACTCACCCTTCTTGTTTCACATCTGGAACAGTTTCATTTTCGACCTCGTTATATGGCAGTTTTGTATGATAGCTGGGCACTAAATCCTCTAAATCGTTAGCATACTCGATCTCAGGCTCATCTTGCCATTCACCATCTTCGGCTATGCTGATAGCGTCCTTGCTGGAGTGATACAAATCCCATTGCCTCGCAGTGTTGACAATATCGCCAGGCACGTCATATTTGTATAATTCACGATCAGTGAAAATGTTTCTGATCTCGAAGCTTGCCAAAATACCTAAATACACGGACAGACTCAGAATCGTGGTCAAGAAAGCAAAAAATATGACCTTGGATTTTCTAGTTCGATCATTTGGATGTGTCATTGTATACTGATTGTTCACCACTGAATATATTTGACACACTTTTGAAAAATAAAAAATGTTAGAAAATCAACTCATGAATTTTTTTAGCCAAATTAAGTATTAATCGCCCATGATAACTTAATTACTTTAGCTGCTAGTGCTAGTCCTATGGAGGGTAGCCACATAAGTGCCTTTTGGCCGATTTTTACCACAAATTTTCCCACACAATCCATATCGAATAGTTGCTGTTGTTATTATTGCTTTTAAACCACAAGAAGGATCAAATGACGGCTTCCTAATTAGAAATGAATAAAAATGCATTATGCTTCATCTAGAACAGTGGTTCTCTAAGTGGGCGATATCCCCCCCCCCCCCCCAATCAATTTTTATTTCCATGGGGCGAAAACGAAGAAAAGGGCGACGTGGAAGCGTAAAGGATGAAAGGGGTGAAAACATGAATGAAGGACGATTTGGGGACAAATACAGGACAGCCATTGACTTGTTAAACAGCACTCGTAGCCTGGATTTTATAAACAGAAACCTAACATCATAATTTGTGTGTAATCTGACTGTTTGTGGAATGCATCTTTTGGGTTTGAATTGGGGAGGGGTGGGGATGATGAAAGAGAAATTTAAGCTTAAGGGGGCGATTGCCTGAAAAAAGGTTGAGAACCACTGGTATAGAAGATGTGTCCAAACAACCAAGTTATGACACTTTAATGCCAAAGACCCTTCATGGAAAGTCTGCTTAGCTTGGCGTTTATGAGACAGTGATAGCTGTGGTGAGCAGGTTATGTATTGACACTTACCGCTGAGCATCTTCGATCGTGAATTAGGGGAAAGTATCCAGCCTTGAAGAACATGAGACGAGTTCACTATCTGGCAGTTCAGTAAGACACACAAATAGATTAGTTCATTATCTGCTAGTGCAATTAGATACGGTACACAAAATAGGTGAGTTCATTATTTGCTAGTGCAATTAGGTACGGTACACAAAATAGGTGAGTTCATTATCTGCCAGTTCAGTTAGATACCTGTACACAAGTAGATGGTGCATCATCTGCCAGTTCAATTAGATACACAAATACTAATAGACGAGTTCACTACCTCAGATCTGCCAGATCAATAAGATGCACAAACAGATTAGTTCATTATCCGACATTTCAATTATGTACACACACAAAAATAGATTAGTTTAATTATTTGCCAGTTTAGTTAGATACACAAATAGATGAGTTCATTATCTACCACTTCAGCGAGATACACAAATACATGTAGATGAGTTCATTATCTGCCAGTTCAGTTAGATACGCAAATACATTGTGGATTAGTTCCTTATCTGCCAGTTCAGTTAGATACACAAATGATGTAGATGAGCTCATTATCTGCCAGTTCAGTTAGATAGGCAATACATTGTGGATTAGTTCACTATCTGCCAGTTCAGTTAGGTACACAAATAGATGAGGTCGTATCTGCAGGTTCCAAGTGAACACACAAATAGATGCACCAGCGGTCTGCCACTTTTAACACAATTTTTTTTTTTCTTGGAAATATTTGGTGAAAAAAAAATTGGTGCAATCTTGCATGGACATGAATTTTGTTCTGCGCTTCTGAATGATTGAAAGAATGGGGGTGGGGGGGGGTGTATTGAATTAAAATAAAAAATAAAAATACCCTTCTCATTCATTATCTATCTATACTATATATATTTGTGGACTTGAGATTTTTCGTTGCAAAAGGCTTCTGAACCACTCAACACTCAGACTTCAAAATTTATATGTTGCATCAGAATGGATGTAAGATTGCACAGTTTTTAATAGAAGTCTCAAATCGGTGTAGTTTTTTTTATTGGAAATTTATTGTTTCGCCATCATTTAGATCTATTTCGAGTCATGGTTCGCCATTTTAAGGTTTCGTTATCACTTCCTGCGATGTGTTCACAATCAAACACACTAACCCGTGCGCTAATCATGCTGCTGTTGTACGGGATGCGCAGGGTGTCAACTCACAAAGGCAGAGCAGTAAGACTTATTTAAAAACAAACAAACAAAAATAAAACAAACAAATAGGAACAGGCCAGATGAAGCAGGTCCATAATAACCACCCAGAACTGAAACCAATATTCAAACCGATTTATCCCGGTCAGGGCCGGGGACCTCAGCTAGTTCATTATAATTTTCACAAACTACTCCTTCCCGGGGTGCACCAGCCGACATTGATCGGCCGACTGACTAGTTGGGCGGTGACGTCATGACATTGACTTTCATTGAGATCCAGGTAGTTGGCTGGTGAATGAGGTCTCATTTAAATTCAGTGTAGTGACCTCACCATCCAAGTAATCTGTCGGCCGATCAAAATTCGCTTATCGGCGCCGCACCTTAAAACAAAAAAAAAAACAACCATCTCTTATCCTGAAAATCTTTGGTCTACTATGATTTATAACATAATTACTGGGAATAAACGACGAGCAGCTAATTGAATAGGGGAAGTAACCTAAATTTTGAACTTGAAAGAATAAATTGGAGTCATTCATCTTGGTGCTGCCGATTTTGAACAATTTTTTATGCTGATGCATGAATGATAAATGAATTTACAATAATAATAATGATAAAAATAATACATGTAATAATAAAAAATATCTCTCCAAGACAACCATGTACATGTATTTATTTTACAGTAACTGGTGGTCACCATCTGAGACCTTTTTGGCCTCCTGTTTTTGCCAGTAACTGCCAGATTTCAACTTATCGGGAACACTGAATAGATGAGCAACGAAAAAAAAAAAACAACCTCTGTGTTTGTCATGGCCCCCGTTAATCTAGTTTCCTTGTAATCATGCACTCCCATATGGCCCATATTTCTATTATTAGTATTATTTTTTTTTTTTTGCCTTGCTATAATTTTAAAAAAATGCATAAACATGGTAATCAGTTCTACTGTTTTGGATTAGATTTCTGGATTTCTTTGTCTGTCACTGTAATATCGCCAGCTGCATTTGCACAAAAAAACGTAAGAGGGCCATAATGCTACAACTTGAGGAGCAAAATATTTCTAATTAATATCTTCTCTTGTCTAGCTATACTCAGCTACAATGTATTTCTTCCATACTCAGCTGCAGTGTTTCTTAATTAAATACATACAAGTACCTCATCGACATTTCACTAATAAGATGACCTACCTCACTTTTCATGGTACATGTACTAAGAAAAGTAAGTGAAACTGTTTATCAAGGCAACATAGATGTATAATTTCCTATGTATCATATGATGTCAGTTGTTTAATCCATAATTGCAAGTATGGGTTGGCACATCTGTGTGTTTTTTTTTTTTTTTTTCATGTCAATGTTGGGCTTAATGTCAAGATGACTGTAGAATATCATGCAATTTTGGTGCAAGTCTGACTTAAGCTGTTATTAAGTTATCACACTCAGGATATACATGTATTTATCTGGCACTGTGTAAATTTGTTTATAGTTCTGTGTTTACTTTTAAAAAATGCAGATTTCTTTTCCACAGGGAAGAAGAGTTGTGCATGGACTATGTGTATGTATTGGGCAACCAAATTATGGGAGAGACTTCAGCTTGTCTGACCACTTTGAACTTTTACAATTAAGATTAAGGAAAACTGGGTTAGGGATAGGTCAAAGGACAGATTTCTGGTTAGGAAAAGTTTTTGGGTAGGGATGGGGATAGAGTTCGGGGTGAAAAAAATCCCCTCTTTTCATATTTTGACTGAGTGGTCTAGATGCACAGAACTCTTCCCAAACTGTACTGTATGAGAAAGTGATAGTCTTTAAACTGCTGCTGATGCCTGGATATCCTTCTGTGATAGCGTCATAAGCACAAATCTTTCATTTCTAAGATGTTTGGACAGATCAAAACATGTCAATCATGATACATGTATTGGGCATGTCCACCACAATTAGTGCTACCGGGTATTTCTTTTTAAGAAAAAAAGCTTTTGATGTATGTCAGCACAAAAATAACATTTAAAATAATGGGGGTTTTTTTGGTTTTTTTTGCTTTTCCTGTAAAGTTTGCAGTTTGGACAGCCGGGTGGCAAGATGATTTTGTCATAACTAATAGTTATAGATATTTGGTATGAACAGTATGTTATGTAAGTTTGTTCCATGACACCGTGACAGTAAAATTTGTCACAATTGAACTAAATCCAAAAGAACTTACATCCAATTCACAGGAATTCATGTGTCACAAATTAGTTTTATTCAAAATCAAAATTATTCAAAATCACTGAGACTGACACATTCAAACATATACATGTACACCATATGCAAAGTACATTCATCCCCAATCCAAAGACACCAATAAGAATTGAACTGTCCTAGATTCAAAACTATCACTACCATCTTGCTCTAAGTACACCACTCAGTTTGTTATAATCTGCAAAGAGACGCCATCGTATCCTGCTGACTCTGTATCTATGAATAACCCAGCGTGGTCGAGATGTGAAGATGCAGCGTTTTCTCATCCGTGTAAAACATGAATCACGTGGGAAGGCATGCAGTTCCTGAGATGTTACTTCCTATGAAGAAAGACATGAAAAGTTGTCATATTAAGTAACTGTGGATGGAATTGCCAAAACACTTCAGAAAAATGCACGAATAAAATGTCCATAGCTGCCAACTTTCCAAAACTGCAAGACACGCCCCTAATATAAAAAACAACCCCAAAAGTGTGAACATATCACCTAACTATCTGCTCATTTTAACCACCTTTTCTGGCCACCATTTCAATGGAGGTTGATTGGCGAGTGATGGATACTTTATTTCTTCTTTCATTTTTTTTCCTGTTTCTTGTCAGAGAAATTCTTATCAAATGTGGAATTTCCGAGTGAAAAGCACATCAATTTAACAGAAAGCATATCCATTCTGATCTGAACAGATACAAACAAAATAATATACATGTATACAGTACATTTTGACTTTTCATGAACAAACATGAAATTAATAGATCAACTCTCAATGTACTGTAACCGGTGTGGAATATTGTAAGTTTTGTAAGAGCTCAGTTCCAATTCTTTTTCTGTCCTGCTTTGTAAGTGCAACACTGTGAACTTTTTGAAACAGAAATTTTACCAAAAACTTTGTCTTCAGGCTCACCATAACCAAGAATGTGACTAAAATAGAACCAACTGCCACAACACTGTTGTTATTTGGTAAGACTACTTGTTAGTTGGAAGAAGATAGTATGAAGCTGGTTATTTCTTCTCCTGTTTCTTACCTGTAGTTCTCTGGGTAAAACTGAGCATCTTTTTATAGCAATATAACGCTGACGAAGCGGGTAGTGCTGTCTCACTAGAGCTCTCCTCTTGTAGTCTCGTGCCATCCATCTGTTGATGAAATGATGTTCAAATTTTTTGCCTCTACTTGGAGCCGTGGTGTTGATAATGGTCGTGTTAGCACAAGTAACTGGTTGTAATAAACTTGATGTTGCAGTTGTTCCCACACTGGCCAGTTTGCTCAACTGCAAAAATGAAAATTACAAAGCTTCAAACATAAATGTCAAGTGACTGCCTGCATGTTTGTCCCTCATCTGATTATCTTAAGTCACTCACTTTGCATAAATTATCCAAGTACTATTCTGCAAGGAGAATAACTAGAGTTGTTTTTCTTCTTCCCTTCTCTCTGTTGCATCTTTATTCATAATTAGCAAAGCTCCAGAACAAATACATAGAGAGCAGAGCAATAACAAAATTTCTCAGCCTGAAAACTAATAATTTCCAGACATAGTACCAAGAGTTGAGAATGTAAAACAAGGTCTAAGAAGACTTCACAAAACAAAATGTAACTCTGGATGAAAACCCTCATATCATAATTTCAATTTCCTTGAATAGTTTAAATGGGGCAGTTTTCATAACTTCAAAATCCTACTTTGAAGGCTACCAACCAAAAAGCTTTTGGCTTTCTCAGTAGCTTTTCTATGTTTTCATACTTTCTGCATTTTTTTTTTAATTAGAGTTAATTCATGGATACCTCAATAATGTTGACTTCCTTATTCTTGGATTCTGAAGCCTTACCACAATAAAATGATGAACTTGTAAGACAGCAAGTACATGAGTTTATTCTTTATTTTACGTTTTCATAGGCTAAAGAAGGTCCCATGGCCTAAGGAAGGTCCCGCTCACTGAAAGTGAAAGCTTGCATTCCATAACTAGTTTGTTATGGCTTTCATATGATATTCAGTTTGCTTGTCTCCAACTTTAGGGCTTTTCAAACAGATCTAGCCCTACACATTTATCTTTTTTTGGCATTACATTCATATTATAATTCTTGATTCACACAGCTGAGCCCCCATTTCATTCAACAACCTTCTCTCTTTCCCCCTTTCCGCTGTTCGGTTACATAAAAACAAGTCCTATCTGTATTTACTAACCATAAGTTTGAGATGATCCTAAAGCCTATGAAACAAGAACATGCAGCAAGATGGTTAGCTAATCTGTAGTGTAAGCTGCATGTAGCTATGAAATTTTAGGGAAAGACTTCAAAATATGCCTCCTGCGTTTCATGCCAGATTGCACCTTTATATGTACTCAGCAATTAATCTCCATGCTGCATTTTAACAATAAAAACATCCATAGAGGATAAACCTGGGTAGTATTCGCTGATCATATTGGCGAATAATGGTGGCCTTTAAGAAAACCCATTCCATTACGCTACATCCACTCATAACTCATATCCTCCCAGTATACAGAAATGCATGCCACCACTCTGAACTTCAGGAGTATAATATATTATGATTAGGCTAGTGGTATACACTGCAACCTGAGGACCTGACACTCCCTAGATACGAGAGTGTAAACTTTTTTTAAACAGCTAAACAGTAAGTTGGATCCAGGTTAACAATCTACTGGGTTCAGTTTTTTTAGTATTAGTACTATGAGGGTCAGGATTTAGCCTTGAGAGCTACTGTGTGTTATCGATGTACCATCTGAGATATTAACAAATGATGGGGACAAGCAAAAGAAGGAACCAAATCATTACATTCCAAATCAGTTCTGAATTAATGTACACTAGATCAAGGTCTAGACTACTGGTATCTAAATCTAGACTCGCTATCTTAATTGGCTACCATTATCTGCCAACATTCTCGGCGGATACTGACCAGGTTTATCCGCCGATAATGTGGGCGGATACTGCCCAGGTTTATCCACTGATAATGTTGGCAGATGCCCAGATTTATCCCTCAACATTATCGGCGGATACTGCCTGAGCCGCCAACACTATCAGCAGATACAGGTGGATACTTCCCAGTTTTATCCGCCAACATTATCGGCAGGTACAGCCTTAGCCGGCAACATTATCGGCGGATTCTGCCTGGGTTTAACCGTGAACACTATTGGCAGATCATACAGCCTCTGCCGCCAGCAGTATTGGGGATAAAGCTCGGATTTATCCGAGGGATTTGTGTTGACTAATTACAAAAAAACAAACAAACTGGATTTATTCCCTATTGTTGTTGTTGGATAAAAAAAATCAACATGAAACAGATTGATTGCTGGTAAAAAGACTTATTAAGAAAAGAAAAAAAACCTACCCTGCTGAGAACTGAACCACTGTCCCCCATCTGACAGGTGAAGATACAACAAAATAAAGGCATTTATTCCCTATTATTGTTCTTCGATTAAAAAAAAAAAAAGAAAGATTGATTCCCAATAAAAACTCATAAGAAAAAGAAACAAAAACTGCCCTGTTGAGAATCAAACCATGGTCCCCCGACTGACACTTGTGACAGGCAAAGATGCTAACCACTACATGATACACTACTGAGAACCCTGTGCAACTGTGAGGGAATTCTTACTAAATAAGCATGACAAAACAAGAAACCCATATCTACAGATAAGACCTGAACCTTTGTATATCCATTTAATCAATAATTCAATTTCCATTTTCATTCAAAAATGGATTTCCAATTTCAACATGTCATCATTTTCAACACGTGCGCAATATAGAATGTTGATCGGGATCAATGGAACAAGGTAGGCAGAAGGAGAAGGGTTCAAATCAGGGGAGATCGCTTGTAAATACAGAATTTATGCTGGTGGATAAAAAAAAAATCCTGACCTAGAGCTAGGTAGGGGAAATTTTGGGAGGTCCTCCGCCCATCCGCGCCAGTCAAGAAAACACACTAAAGAGGGGACTTTTGGCTGAGCGGGCTTATCAAAAGGTTGGGTTTTAGTATTTGTATGGGACAAAGAAAGAAGAAAGAAAGAACGAACGCGCGGGTTAGGGGAGGTCTTCATCATATTATGTTTGTTAACATTTTGGTAAATGGCGCGGACGGGTGGGAAGACCTTCCGAAATTTTATCCGACAGTATCGGCGGAAAAACACTTCGATCTTAATTTCCATGGGGCAGCTCTAAAATGATACCTGCTTTGCACCAACTGCTGCAATCTTTGATAAAACGTTAAACATGGCCTCGTCTCCTCCTTTATCAGCGTCTTTGTGTTGTTGCACTATGGATCACACACAACAATCCAAGGACGCGGCCATCTTAATCTTCGTACATCGTACTTCAACTAATTCTCTCTTTTCTTATTCTTCACTATATTCTCCGCAATACAGCACGAACCGCAAAACCATTCATATGATTTACTTTATTTTTAGTTTGCTAGGGTATGTTTAATCATTTTCATTGTCCATTTGCCTATTTATTGGTGCCATTTTCTGTTAATCTGTTCTCGTTTTCTGTCCAACAGTGCCAAATCCTCCATTCCAATATAAAGTTTGACTTCCTTTGGATCAGTAGATATTTGCAGCCTTGTCCTAAATGGAAAGATTTCTCGACCAGTTACACCTAGGTGGGTAATTAATCAATTTATTGAGGACGAATCAACCGTGGTGGCAGTGTGTCGTCGACCTTCAAGTGAAAAGAAAGAAAGAAATTATTTTTTTTTTACAATGTGACCACTGGGTGAACTCCATACACAGTTTTTATCTTTCTGTAGTAGTTTGATTTGGTTTGGTGACAGGAACCCCCATAAGTGCTCCTCTCCCCGCTCCAAAATCCACTCGAGGGTTTTCCTACTTCTGGTCCCAGTGGCCAGAAGTTATAGTATAAAGTAGTTACAGCTGCTGAAACCTAATGAGATGTAAGCTACCCAGAAAGGCTATCAAATTGAGATAAGTAGACCAGGGTAGCTATTTGCACACCTCCAGATTCCATAACTTCAGTGCACTACTTAATCTGCAACAAAGATTTCAAGGTATTGCATGGCAGAGTTGCAAGAGACTGTGCAATACAAGAATCCAACCAAACGGGGTTACTCAGCAGGCACCGTGCAAAGTTCATAACGAGGTTTATAATTAGAATCTTCGTCAGTAGAGTACTGTTTGATAAGTGTGGAGTATTATATAAGACTTTGTTTGGGAGGTCTCATCAGACCCAGCTTCATGTTCAGCCTCTGGGAAAACAGATACAGTTGGCAGGTATATACTTTGGTTTGAAAAAAAAAATCCAAATATAGATATTATATATATATATATATATATAAATAATGATATGAGAATTTTCAGTGGACAGTACATTTTGTTAAGTAAATTTACTATGTAATTTACATACATGTGTTTATTACTAAAATGTATTTTTTATTTAATTATTTAATAAGTAAAAATTTTAATAAATCTGTAAAATAAAACTAATTAAAAATCTTTGTTCTCAATAGGTTCGAAAATATTGCATAGACATCGCCGGAATCTGGAGTGAGGAACTTAGGAAGGGAAATACGATTGCGGACCTAATAGGCTGTAGTCTATTATATAATAGCATGCAATTAGCCGCGATCAAGGAATAATCTCCAAAATGCGTAAATACGTTCACACTTAGTTCACGAAAAGGTTTAGGTGACATGTAAAGAACACTATACCGTACTCGCCTTCGGCGAACATAATGGAACTTGCAAGTGGACACATTAATAAAAAACAAAATAAATCTGTCTGTCCTCATCAACTTGTTAGATTTTGTTGATAACCCTAAGCGACAATCTCGGCATCTATACCAACAAAACATTTGTGCTTTGGTGCCCTTTATATTCTACCATTCACAGAAGGGGGGGGGGGGGGGAGACCAGTAAATAAATAAATAGTATAAATACAGTGTATTATTTCTGTCTGTCTGTCTGCCTCTCCCCCCCCCTCTCTCCCTTTCTCTCTCTCTCTCTCTCTCTCTCTCTCTCTCTCTGACGATCTTTTGTAGCTGTGGTGTCGCTCCTCCAAAACTCTTTTTCTGTTGTTTTTATTGTTGTTGATGTTCATACCGTACCGAAACAACTCTTCCTTTTTGCCACATTTTGACTTTGTTTTATTTAGGCCTTGCGGCGACCTCACAGATTTTCTGCGTTTTTGTGTTGTTGTTTTTTTAATGTTTTTGCTAAAGTAGTCATAAGGACCTATTGACTTACTGTACGCGAAGCAATAGCCACGATACTTTCAACCATATCATGAGAATTCTTCCTGTGTTCATTTTGATCAGGCCTACTATAGTTAGTTTACAGTACTAGTATTTTCTTCTTCCAGCTCTGACAATTTAAGAAACAACCAATCAACATGGGAAAGGAAAAGACCCACGTCAACATTGTCGTCATTGGTCATGTCGATTCTGGAAAGTCGACTACCACAGGTCACTTGATCTACAAATGTGGTGGTATCGATGACCGTACTATCGCCAAATTTGAGAAAGAAGCCCAAGAGGTTTGTGCTATGAGTAGGACTGTCTCGTCTTCTTTTCGTGATACATTCAATGATGAGTGTAGATCAGTGGTTCTCAACTCTCGACCTTTTCCGCCCCTCATGCTCCAAATTTTCTGTCATCGCCTCTCTCTTCCCCTATCTGTACTCAAACACAAGAGTAACATTTCATAGGAAGACAGATTACACGCACATTATGATGTTTAGTTTCTCAAAGCCTTATTAATGGTTATTCATTATAAAACAGAATGCACTGTTTATCAAATGCACTGAAAAGAAAAGAGGCTTTTCATAAAACCTATCGACGCATGCTGTTGAACAAGTCCATGGGTACCCTGTATTTGCCCCCAAATCGTCCTCCATTCCTCCAAAATCGCCCATCGCGGTTGAGGGGGGGGGGGGGGCTTGGATATCGTTGAGAACCACTGGTGCAGTAGATCATAATATATACATTAAATCTACTCTCTTTGATAAATATACTTTCTTTTTTTTTTAGGGATGGAAACAAATTATCAAAATATTTGGAAAACCATTTTTGTTAAAACCAATCTTAACTATAAACCCAATCCTAACCCTAAAACTATTCTTACCGTACCACTAAAACTCTCCCCCAAAAGTTCCTTGTGCAAACAGAATTCAGTGTGGCCAAATGGCGCAAATTGTTAGCCAACCCCGAGGCTGAGAACGATGGTGTAAATGTAGTCCTCTTCAGTACCAGTGTGTACATGTATTCATTTTGTTTTCGTTTGTGTTGATAGAATATGAACAGTCATGCTGCATGTATTTGTGGCTTTTCCGAGAAAACTGTGTGATTCTGCATACGTGATCAAAGTCAGGTGTTTACCATGGAATACAGGATCTAGTTTATGGCCTGGCGTCATTGTGATTATCAGTGACGGATCTACTATGAAATTAGTGAAGCTTAAAGCTTCAGGACCCCCTAACCCTTGAGGGGCCCCGAATAAACTATTTTAATGAGTGAATTTTGTTGCTGGCTGGGAAGAGCCCCCATAACAGTTCAAGCTTCAGGGATAAAAAAAAAATTGGACAGCCACGTGATTATGTAATAAACAGTACTGGTTTCAGAGTGAGACATCATAGCTACATCATGTTATGACATGTCGCCATGCCTCCCTACAATTATGCACTTTGGAGCTTCCAGTGAAAATGGTGCTGGCGAAACCAGTGTGTTTAGTGGAGGGGGGGGGGGGGATCCTGATCCCAACTTCTGCATTCAGCTTTAGGTTTATGTGAGTCCAAACTGAGTTTTCATGATTCCGATTTTCTCTATGCCCTAACCTGAATCACAATTTGTCCGAAAAAAAAAAAAATCTCAATGCGATAGAATTCCATTGTGTGATTTTTCACACTTATCTTTACTATATTTTTTGTTTCCTTTGTACATGTGACAGTGGTTAATCAATGTTACTTTTTTGTTAGATAAAAATCGTGACAATAATTCTTCCTTCTAGTTAAAATGTGAAAAGAAATGTGGAAGAACCTTAAAATTGTCTCATTATCTGTAAAAAAAAAAAGAAGAAAAAAAAAATAAAAAAAATGATCTGTAAAAAAAAAAAAAAACGAGGCTGATTTCAATTTCCACCACCCCCCCCTTTTTTTTTAAAACACAAACACACCCATGTTTTTGTTTTTTTCTTATTTTAGATGGGCAAGGGATCTTTCAAATATGCGTGGGTGTTGGACAAACTCAAGGCTGAGCGTGAACGTGGTATCACCATCGACATCGCTCTGTGGAAGTTCCAAACTGAGAAATTCTATGTCACCATCATTGATGCTCCTGGTCATCGTGATTTTATCAAGAACATGATCACAGGTACTTCACAGGTGAGTTGGATATGATCACAAAGACGTCTAGAGGAGATGTCCGTCATCAAAAACAAACAAACATTTCCTCATAATTATGTTTCCGAGGATTGAAACACTCTGGCAGAGGTTGTCTTTCTCTGAGGATCTCTTGTTGTCTCTCTCTAGATCAAGAGTTGTTTCTTTGGGGTTTTTTTTTTGTTTATGCATTTGTTGCTTTGTTTTTAATGCCACGGTGTGTCAAAATATGTGTTAGATTTGAAATCAGAAATCCGTTCATTTGAGAAATAAGGAATGAGAATATGTGATACATGCACGTGTTTCAAATTTCAGCTTTTAGCTTGTGAAAAAAAGAACAATCTAACCTTTTCCTAGGTCTTTCGGTCTCTTTCTATTTTTCTTATTTAAATTATGGTGGCCTTACCTGACTGGAATGAAAACACTCGCCAAAGTGAACCCAAAAGACTGACCTGCAATCACTGCCATCGCACTCTCGGGTCAAACATTGGTAGAATAAGCCACGAGAGAAGCTGTCAGTCAAAGTGAAAGTGAATATTCTAGCTGCTAAGACCGTCTGTAAAGACGCTAAAGGCCATATATACCTGACTATATCTTGTCAACGGTCGCTTTGAATCTCAGTACATTTACAATGGTTTCTTATGAATTCAAAATCCTATGGCAGGGTCTTATAATTCGGGTCACCATAGCCCCCCCCCCCCTCACAAGTGTATTCACGAAAGCATTTTGGTTACAAGTGCATGTGTGAGTTTCCGAAAAAGTTGTTATTGTGACCATATCGCCAACGAAAAGGATATTGTGGCCAGTTAGCTAAGTTTTAAACCTGACAATGAATCCTAACAACTTCCCCGCCAAAATTCGATGTGCAAACAAAACTCAGTTTTTAACTCCGAAATCTTATTACTTCCTAGGCTGACAGTGCAGTGTTGATTGTTGCTGCTGGTACTGGTGAGTTCGAGGCTGGTATTTCTGACGAGGGCCAAACTCGTGAGCATGCCCTGCTTGCTTACACTCTTGGTGTCAAACAGCTGATCATTGGAGTCAACAAGATGGATAACACCACACCTCCCTACAGTGAGGTTAGTATTATGGCCATCCACGTGCTATTATCTGTCCTAGCTGACCCGAGCAAGATAAATGTTGTGCATGTACATGTCATTTCTCGTCTTTCTATCAAGAGCAAAGAGAGGCAAGAATGAAATTTCCGTTCATACTGTACGAAATTCGAAAACGCATTTTTTGTTTTGTTTGAGGCTCAAACAAAACAAAACAAAACGAAACAAAAAAAACAGACACACACACACACACAAATTGAAATAAAATTTTTAAAAAAACAAACAAACACTTTAAAAAAAAAACAATGTTAAAGACTGAAGTTTGTGAAAAATAGATTTGTCCTCGAAATTTATCGTTAAAAATTGTGGCGATTTACCTTAAAATCCATAATTTTTTGTCACGTACTCATGAGGTTTCAAGTGCGTACAGGTTCACCCTCTAGCCCCATTGTACATGTAGTACAGGTATGATACATTTATGATACGTGTATTTAGGTCATGGTAGTAGCTGTTAACATCTGGAGAACTGTAGTACTCTTATGCCGAGATAACAACTCGACTCAGTTGGTTACAGCGGGGTTCTGCTTATTGACTGTGTGTCCTTGTGTCTCTATTGTGGTAGTTACTAGGCGAGGGTCTCGTGGGGCTCCAAACCTCTTCTCTGATAAAGCAGTATGGTGCTAGAAAAATCTACATCTATCTATCTATCTATCTATCTATCTATCTATCTATCTATCTATCTATCTATCTATCTATCTATCTATCTATCTATCTATCTATCTATCTATCTATCTATCTATCTATCTATCTATCTATCTATCTATCTGCCTGCCCCTGCCCGCTCGCCCGTCTGTCTGTCTATCTGTTTGTCTGTGTGTGGGTGTGTCTGTCTGTCTGTCTGTCTGTCAGTACTTCCAACGTATCTGCCCTTTTTCCTACATGTACCGATTCTCCTATGATCGAATTACTCTTATGTACCAATCAAGGACTACTGTATACAGTATTTGCACATTATTTTCATATCTCACCTTTTTTCCCCTCAGGCTCGTTTTGATGAAATCAAGAAAGAAGTCAGCCAGTACATCAAGAAAGTTGGATACAATCCTAAAGCAGTTCCTTTCGTGCCCATCTCTGGCTGGGTTGGAGACAATATGATTGAGGAATCAAGCAACATGACCTGGTACAAGGTGAGCTGGATACATCTGTATATTCTTGCCTACTCTACAGTACCTGACTTTATTCATTTCGAGTCAGGTGTCCGTCTGAGTAACAGAAAATCAGGATTTATTAAATTTATACTTTTGAGAGAAAAAAAAAAATTCTTGGTGCGTTTTTTTTTTAGAACGATCGTGATCAACATTGATTTTCTCGATGACCCAGACTGTTTGTTGGCTTTAGGAGAGATTTGGGGTGATCTCATATTTATAATAATAATAATAATAATAATAATAATAATAAAGTTCATTTATGTAGCGCATATCCAGAGATACTCTATGCGCCTTACAAAACATGCAAAAACAGAACAAATCTCATTCCTAACAACTGACCACACACGCAAAGGCACACACACACACAAACACTATCTCCCCCTCCTCTCTTTCTCTCTCTCTCTCTCTCTCTCTCTCTCTCTCTCTCTCTCTCTCTCTTTCTCTCTCTCTCTCCTTCACACACACACACAAACACACAGACCAAACATCAAAGTGTTTTCTGAAGGGATAGGTCTTCATTTCAGATCTAAAAAGTGCCTCGTTTTTTTTTATGTTTCGAATATTTGGTGGTAAGGAGTTCCATACACCCTTAACCCGATGGAACTGAATTTTTATTTATTGGACTGTGGCTTGATTTACATTAATGTGAATTTTAAGAGAGAGTTTAGAAATTCACTCAGGTGTACCATATTGAAGCCTCACGAACAGCTTTTTTCAATGATTTTGTCATAATTGTTTACAGGGTTGGTCTATTGAGCGTAAAGAGGGCAATGCCAGTGGAAAGACCTTGATCAATGCCCTGGATGCCATTCTTCCACCAACCCGCCCTGTGGAAAAGGCATTGCGTCTGCCTCTTCAGGATGTATACAAAATTGGTGGTATTGGAACTGTGCCTGTTGGAAGAGTTGAAACTGGTATCTTGAAGCCTGGCATGGTAGTCACATTTGCCCCAGCTAATGTTACAACTGAGGTATGTGCTCCTAATTCCAGCAGAGACACTAGACACAATAAGATGAGACATTCCCTTCTTCGCGCTTCTAAAAAAATCGTGCAGTTTGCGCGCTGAAGGGGGGGGGGGCATGGCCCATTGCGCATGGCATGAAAATAATGCTTGATATAATGATAAACTAATGATGCGTATTTGTTACCGTGCTACTGCTACCAAAAAAAAATAAAAAATCCAGCGTTTTCCTGCGACAATTGAAGTTACAATTAATTGCAATGTATATGACTCCAATCAAGGCCTACAGCGATAGCTGAACAATTAGCAAAATGCATTATTTTCTCTTTACTGGCTTTGTATATTACAGCATTTTTCGTGACTTTCGCGCATTCGCATCGAGGTAGCGGTACGAAATCTGTGCACGCTAAACGCGCCAGCTGTCTCATCTTATTGTATCTTTGGTTCCAGTGTTTTTCCACTAATTATTAAGTCAAAAGTAGTACTTCTTAACCGCTGTGAGACGCGGGGTTTCAAAGGGGTGAATACTTGTCAAGGCACGTAATATATGCACAGTGGAATTGGAGAACCTCTTTTATTTTTCGTATTTCAAATTGTGCGTATTAATTTTCGTTGATGTTCAACTCAGTCTCCGTTACTTAGATCTACATGTATTTCCACTAACACGTGTTGCTCGACTTGCTCCATCAGTTTGGCTAGGCTTACGGAGTCCAACCTTCAAGATGCTGTGTCAGACATTTCTAGGGGGGGGGGGGGGGGGGGCTTAAAACAGAAAGAAAATTCCATTAACTCATTGAAAATCAACTGTGAAATATGAACTGCTTCGTGTTTAGGTGACCGTATGGAGTATTTTCTGTTTATTTTACATCGGAAGCAGGTATTACAATTTCAGTTAATATTTTCTGTACGAAAAGATAGCATTGATTAAGATCTACAGCTTACCAAATCCGCACAAAATTACAGCTTTACGGCACTGGAAATAAACGTGTTACTGTTAGAAGGCCGCCCTTGAGGGAAATATAATACGCAGGCGGCTCCCCCTGGGCAAATTCTTTTGTAATGCCCGGGCTTTTCTTTCCCGTTTCGAAAACCAGTGTAAATTTGCATGCATGGGGCCGCCTACACACTTGGGCCCCCTGGGCTACTGTCCAGTGTATACGTGTAATGTAAAACAATCACAATTGTTTGCGCGAGTTTGAGAGCATGAATTTCTTTCATTTTAGGTGAAATCTGTTGAAATGCACCATGACTCTCTTCCTGAAGCCCTTCCTGGGGACAATGTTGGTTTCAACGTGAAGAGCGTCTCTGTCAAGGAAATCCGCAGAGGCATGGTTGCTGGTGACATCAAGAGGGACCCTCCTAGAGGTGCCAAGGCTTTCTATGCCCATGTAAGTCTCATAATATTTATCTTAGAGCTTTTGAAATGTTTCCCAGTGAAGCTTACAGTGTACTTTTTTTTTTTCAATTTCATTATTTTAGCAACAAAATGATTGTCATTCTAAGGGGGAATAATTGATGTCATTAAGGGGAAATAATTGATATCATTAAGGGGAGTAACTGATGTCATAAAGGGGAACATAATTGACAGGGGAACATAATTGATGTTATTAATAGTACATGATTGTACATGTACTAGTTATGACGTCATTAGTACATAATGTACATGTACCTATTGTGTGGGCATCACTGTGATACACCTGGATGCGGTTAAGAATAAGAATTTCTATTATTTTCCAGGTCGTCATCCTGAACCATCCTGGGGAAATTAAGAATGGCTATTCGCCTGTATTGGATTGCCACACTGCTCACATTGCCTGCAGATTTGCTGAAATCAAGGAGAAATGCGATCGCCGTTCAGGCAAGAAGCTGGAAGATAACCCAAAGTCTGTGAAGAAGGGTGACGGTGCCATGGTTGACTTGGTCCCCAGCAAACCAATGTGTGTTGAGGCCTTCCAAGAGTATCCACCTCTGGGACGTTTCGCCGTGCGTGACATGAAACAGACCGTGGCTGTCGGTGTCATCAAGTCTGTTGTGAAGGAAGAAGCAAATGCAGGAAAAGTTACCAAAGCTACTGTCAAGAAGAAGTGACTTGTATCAAAGTCCTTATCCCAGGCAGCTGGACACCCAACCGTACTTTCTGCAAATTCAAAATGCCATTTAAAGGAAAAACTTGTCCGTCAAATTTGCAGTGCTGCTGGTATAATGACAACAATTTTTTACAAGAATAACAGTGAAAGTCTTGCTACTGTTCTCTGTTTAATTTTTCATTTATTATCAGACAAGAAACTGACTCAGTTGATTTTAATTTCTTGGTCTATATGGCTTCTCCAGTCAAAATCGCACAGAAAGGAATTTAGACGTATAGTGTGTTCTGTTTATATATGTAATTTTTGTTTAAAATAAAAGCAGTTACATTTAACTTTATTTCCAACCAGTTTGTCAATTTCACTGCATCACCGTATATGAATGACTGCATAAACGTGTAGGCCAATAGAAAACAAAGACACCTAAATATTAAAGGCCGCCATTATAGCCTACTGTACTATGCAATTTATTGTTTCGAAAGCCAATAATGAAAAAAAGCAAAAAAAACCATCAAGTTGTCCCCGGTGTTGCGACTTTGCACTATCGTTAGTGATGATTATTGTATCAAAATGGGATCGCCTCATACAGCGGTGCCGGTGAAAATTTTCAAAAATCCCAACTATCCCAAATAAAAATCCCAAGATCAGGTAAAATAAAAAAAAATCCCCCAAAAATCCTATGATTATTTTCCAGTCCAAAAACTACATTTATTTAGAATTTAAAGTTTCGTTATACGTGTATATATTAAATGGATAAAGTGATTAAGTTGCAGCAAAGATACTCTCAGTCCAAATTCAGCAAAAAGAAAAAGTTGTATGTAACAAAGCTAGTATCTTTGATTGCAGATCGCGCAAAAGATCGTCTCGCATGGGCAATCGCAAACTGTCCCTTAGCCCATTTGGCTTATTCACCTTTTAATCTCAAATGGTATTGTGAGTGGAAGGGCATTTTTTTTTTCAACAAAGAAATAGTAGCAAAATATTATGCCATAGCCTTAAAAACAATGGGGATTCGTATCCAGTTTATCGACACGTGTGCAGTAACATCGAAAGCGGTGAACTGCAAGCAGTCTAGTAGCAGTCTCGCAGGGCCATCTCTAAAGTATGTAAGATTGTTTTTGGCTATTTTTTAGTCCGCCCCCCCCCCCCACCCGCCCTCCTGATGTACGCTTTTCGTACGCTTGGTCTCAACCGCCCCCCCCCTCCCCTCTCTGATACGAGCGTACGGCCATTAGAATGATGAAAAGGCCTTGATGTTTGAAACTATAGGTACCATTTTGTGTGGACCATTAATTGACTGTCATAAAATTAGAAACGTGATTTTTATTTATAATCCAGCAACTTGATTTCTACAACAAAAACAAGAAAATTTCAATAACCCAAACTGTTCTTATAGAAAGGCCTATGATAACTGAAAAGCAAACCAGACCCCCCCCCCCCACCCCTCCCCTTTCCAAGTATAGTTTTATAAGATAGTCCTTATCGACTCCATCCGTCGCCATGTGTAGGATATCCATAATCCAGTATCCGTGCAAAGGGAGCTTTGGACTGAAAGAAAATGCATATTTTATTAAATGATTATTGTGCAAATTTTATTTCATTTTGTGTTGCAGTTTTATGACTTGCCAATAAAATACTGTTCCAGATCACGATCTTTCTCCTCGGCTGGAAAAATTAAGTGCAACCCCACTAAATCCCACGCTAGATGAATGAAGATAGAAAGAGTGTTTAGGTCTTTATGTTGGGAGGTTCGCTGCCCTTGGCATTTACACCTCGCTTTTCTTGTGTTTAAAAAAAAAAAATTTTAATGGAAATTTCTTGTTGTGGCAGGGATTCGTTTTTAGAATTTGGCCCGCACAGCGGTCTGTTCGGCCTGCTCTTTTTTATTTCCAACTGCCAAGGTACATGACAATGTATCTTTAATGTGCGCAGTATGCACACGGACCCTCCGAATTTTTCGCGTGCTCATAACTATCTGGTTCTATGAGACCACGTGCAATTTCAAAACGTAATACCAAAGAATTCTTTGGTAATACCCACGTGGCGAAAGCGAGGATGATCCTTGTGTACCACCTCGGTCCCCGAGCACAAAGAAAGGCGTAAAAGCTGTGTTGTGTCCTTAGACACAGGCCTGTAGCACAAGGCACATCTTGTTTCATGAAGAGCCCTTTTATTTGTGAAAACCGACGCAGGAAGATTTACACAGGCTGTATTTGTACACAATCATGTGTTTGCATGAGGAGGGAGAAAGACAAAGGGTAGGCGTAGGGAGTGGTAGAATTATGATCCAATGCGCAACATATTATCTGTCTGTCTGTCTGTCTGTCTGTGGGAGATCTCTGTAGGGGG
Organism: Onchidella celtica; assembly: GCA_963931925.1. Taxonomy (NCBI): domain Eukaryota; kingdom Metazoa; phylum Mollusca; class Gastropoda; order Systellommatophora; family Onchidiidae; genus Onchidella; species Onchidella celtica. The sequence goes on along the minus strand of OZ007579.1, from coordinate 18,607,133 downwards.
AAGGGGGGGGGGGGCTAAAGATGGCAACCTTACACATGTATTTCGTAACCCTCTGTTATCCCGTGTTTCATTTAAGTAAAATGTATTACATGTATTTGAAACTCTTCGCTTGGTAAAAAAAAAAGCTATACACATGGTAACAAAAGCTATAATACACATAGTAACAAAAGCTATATATGTGCTCGTTTCCCTCATTTATCAACAGACAATAATTTTCGGTGACAAAAAGCTGACATTTCACCATTTAAATCATTTTTTCAAGAGTAGGCCTACTTATGTCTTAGATGTCTTTGTATGCCTGTAGGATTGACAAAATAAAGTACGGCAACCTGTAAGTGCCGCGAGCCATGGCAAAGACTCTTTGTTGTCACGGGAGACATTGTGAACATCAGTTATCTTTCGACCTTTTATTGAACATGACCCCGCTTTCCGTGACCTGATAGGCAACTTTAGGGTGGATTTACTAGGTTCATGTAGCCTACCCGAAATGTCCAATTTTGTACCTCTCCCGACCATTTTCTGTTTTAGCTTCAAATCTTAGGGATATGTTATGTAAGAGTATGTATTGTAAGACAAGAAACACATCAGAATGTTACCGGTAACGGGTGCCATTGAAAGGTGAAACAGTAGAATCTTCCTTAACCACAGTGTGTTCAGTGGTTTTCAGTTTCTCTCCTTGTGGCTCAGAAAGCTTTTCACAATTTGCAGTACCGGCACTAGACTACAGTAGATAAAATAACATTACATGTACTTGCTATTCACGTCGATCTAAAAGGAAAAATTCAGCGACCTCAGTTCTTGTTTGTTCTATCTCCATTTTCTAAAAAAATTGAGATCTTTTGGTACGTGAAAGAGATAGGCCTACATTGTACAGCAAATGAACACTCTGGCACCTGTTGAAAATGTGCCGTGGCGCTGATCAATCTGTTTGACACTTCTAATTTAATTTTTTAAATTCTAACTCTTTATCATAATAATTAATCACAGTCATAGTAAAGTCGTAAACGTTTAACATCGAATTTCTCAGTTGTGCAAAAAGTGGAAGTTGGAACAAACAAGAACTAGTGCTAGGGTCGTGATATGTATGTAGCAGAGAAGACAACATCAAATTCTGACATTTTTTGGCCATGAAACTAAGCTGCAGAACACCTGAAGGCCGAAACGTGATGATACATGTTTAGTTTCCCCTGCCCCTCCTTTAAAAAAAAAAAAAAAATCTACATGTATTCACTTGTTTCATTCCTTGCCAATTACAAATCTATTTACACACCCACCCACTCCCACCCTAAAGAAAATAAAAAAGAAGTCGCGTACACATAATCACATTCACTCCTGGGATAAATAGTAACTACATGTAACATCTGAGTGATGAAGTGGAAAAGTATTTCAGAGGGATCTTCATCCACTGACAGTGAAAAGCGAATTAAGTGATTACTCTGAATAGTAAAGAAATGAAAATGATCTCAAGTGATATTCGTGTTATACTAGAAGCTACGTGTATTTCAACATGGGGTTATTCTTGACGACATAATCATACAGGCTAAACTTTCACTTTATAACTCAATAACTGTAAACTAGTGTTTTATATTAGCAAATTATCGTTATTACATGCACTAGGGATAGACAATATTGTTTAGTGTTTAGAATGGAAAATATATACATGAGTGAAAATAATATAAAACAAACATCAACAATCCGAGGACAAGATCATAGCTAACTGCGCATGCGCATTCAGTTTCTGTAGCAGCAAAATAATACACTGTATTACTGGCGCGAATGCCAACTTGATACAGTCTTGTCTACTAACCTACTACTACACGATGCGCCTCAATAAATAAATTAATTAAAAAATCACATCTATTTTATTACCCAATGGAATCGAAAGGAATGTGCGTTGAAACAAGTCGTAGAAGAGGGATGATTTTTAAAACACCTTTAAAACGCCACTCTTTCAGTGCATGACTATATTATCTATTATATATTTCAGTAACTTGCAACCTTTGGCATGACTAACTGACCAAACTATGTACTCTTCAGGCCTTAAATTTGGCAGGAAGGTGGCAATTGACATAAGGAAGATCATGGCTATGATTAAAAGTTGTTTACTTCAAGCATGTATTTTAAAAAAAAATAGCAATGTTTATTGCTATGTAACATCTGTATTTTTGCATGTTTGTTTCGTAGTATATAGTACCGTGCATGTCATAAAAAGTAACCGTATCAAGCGTTCAGTTTGGTGCGTAGTGTTCTGGTGCCCATGAGTTCTGAAGCAAGGCTGTAGTTTATTACTTTTATTATACTAGAGAGAGAGGAGGGGGGGGGGCACATTATTGTTTATTTTGGGCAATGCCCGGTTGGTCATCTAGTAATATATAATAGATATATAACTACAATAATATAACATGATGTATTAATTTTTTCTTTTGTATTTAAATCTGTACGGTCGCAATAGGCCTTGAAATAAAGTTAAAGTGTGGCAAAATATGGCAATTATATTATAATATATAATAATAACTACAATAATATAACATGATGTATTAATTTTTTGTTTTTGTTTTTAAATCTGTAGGGTCGCAATAGGACTTGAAATAAGGTTAAAATATGGCAAAACATGGGAAACAACTTTAAGTCGCAAGAGCTAGATGGCCGTTTTCTTTGTCCGGTTTCTGTTATTCTTCGAATATTGTTTCAAGAGTACTGTTTGTTTTTGTGTTGTTTTTTACCTGAAGATGGTCTTTCACGTTCAGTAGTGTATATCTATGGTCTTTCAAGACCAAGAGCTTGTTTTTTTTCCTTTCACTTCTAATTCATTTGTGATTCCGGAATCGGTGTGAAACTGATCCTCTTCGTTTCGCTTCCTCTTTATCAACATTGCACACAGACATACTTTGAAAATATCTCAATGCATCCATTGATTTCTGTTGGAAAAATAATGAAAGTGGATCAGATCGGAAGAAAAGAGCTAATGAAATGTTTGACGACTGCTTCTAATAATAGAATGCAACGTCATGCGAGCCTATCCCATCATGCACATTTCCTCACTACTTTAGTCACGTGACGCCTTTCTTCTGTCCTTTTTTTGCGGTGGTTTGAGCATACTAGCAGGTGAGGTTGAAACTCTGTTGTAATCCATTGGAAATCTGTGTTAAATATTGTCATCGAAGCAATCACATCGTTCATATTTGTTAAATATAGGATATTATCCACGGAAGAAGTAAAATTAATTACAATTTTCATCTACTTGGAGCTCTTTGTGAACATTTTTGTCATCGACCAAATTAACCGGTATCGTTGTCGGCCATGCCATCTTAGGAGGTTGCTCTGGATTTTATGAGTAATCAGTGGACAGGCTATCAGAATGTCTTTTTTTACACTAATGAATTATTTAACATCATTAAATGAAAGTGTTTTGATTTTGGTGTTCATTAAGAGATGTTTTGACATGAAGTAAAAAAATTGTTAGATCTACACAATTGCGAAGTGCCACATCACGACACATGTTATGAGCTTCACGAGATGATCTTCCATAGCAGGGCGTATCACCAGGGCTCCAGCTATTAATCTCCCATAAAGCGCTCCAGATTCAACTAGATCTAGATCTAGATCTAGACTAAAATATGTTAGGACCACTTTTTTAGACTCCTAGAATCTAGATCTAGATCTAGATCTAGAGCCTTAAGCATTACGATGTTCCAAATGATTGTCTTAAAACCGGAAGTGTCCTCCAGCTAGATCTAGATCTAGAAATAGCCTAGCCACGTGGTGAACGGCCGGCCATTTTCTTGGTTTTGGTTACATCATCTTGTGTAAATTCTTCCTCTAGATCTAGATCTACATTGTAATAATTAGACGAGAGATCTAGACTCTAGATCTATATGTAAGGTTGTTTTTTTGGTCAAATTTTCCAGCTCTAACAACTTAAGAACAATCAGTCAACATGGGAAAGGAAAAGACTCACATCAACATCGTCGTCATTGGTCATGTCGACTCTGGAAAGTCGACTACCACAGGTCATTTGATCTACAAATGTGGTGGTATTGATGACCGTACTATTGCCAAATTCGAAAAGGAAGCTCAGGAGGTAAGTGGCCTACAAATTGCAGGCTTGACACTGAAAGTGCGGCACTACCGGATAAGTGCGGTCCCTATCTTGCCCACTTCCTAAACTCTTAAGGAGTGCCGTCAGATTGATATGTAACGACGTGAGGGTCTAGTCAGTTTGTATCATCGAGGCCGTAGGCCGATGTTCGTCTGGGCAGTAGTCAGATTGACATATCAGGGAAAGCCGCCGGGAACTAAATAATAGAATTTAAAATAGTGCCATATGGCCCCTCTACCCAACACTATCTGACGTCAGAACCAAGATGGCGGAAATGAAGTGGGCAAGATAGGGACCGCACTTATCCGGTAGTGCCGAAACGGCCACATTTTAAATGAGGGAAAGTGTAGGCTGCACGCTTGGGTATTTGTATAAAGGTGGCTGCCACCATGATGCCTGTGTCCTTTAGCCCAGATCTAGAATTTAGTATGGACTAGATCTAGATTCTAGATCTAGCTCTAAAAAAAAGAAAAAATGAACCTCTCAGCCAGCATTTCTTACATTATTGAAGTATTCCACAATGCAGGAGTAGGCTCAAAGGGATGCTGTTTCAGGATTGGTCAGTCAGGACCAACAGAACTCATTCCGATGTTTTTGCTTTCATAATCGGCAGTTCAGTAATTGGGGTAAATGTTCAGGGTATTTTTGTACAATCACTCCCGTCTCAGATGAACTGGGGGGAAGGTGTGAGGGTTTAGCCAGTTTGTATCAATGGGCAGTAGTCAGATTGACTAATCAGGGGAAAAGGGGCTGGGGTAACTGTAATAACGGTGTACATTGTCGAAAATGCGGTGGTAATTGACGCAGCTGATTGGAGACGGGAGCGAGTCTATAAAATTACCATGTCCAGTAGGTAGGCTAGGCCTATATTAGTCTATAGCAATCTTGAGACACATTCAGTTTTTCCTTAAAAGAAAGATCTAGAATCTGGACTAGATCTAGAGGAGTGTCGGAACCGCATATGGACCAGCACCATATATGGGACACTACCGATTTCTTGAGCGATTATCTCGTTTTCGGACCCGTTCACAGCCGATCTTTTGTTTTGCGCATGGCAATTAATGTTTTTCCAGTCATCCCACGTTGGGAGAAACCAGCTTGGAACGTTAGTTTCAACGCCAGAGCCTTATCTTGTCACGAATCGAGGCCGATCGAACAGGTAAGCCGCCATCTTAACTATTTTTAAGAACTATGTGTATACGTAATAAGAACGTCAGGGAATTCCTTGTACTCTAAATTTAGTAACGGCAATGTCGTAAACGGAAGTAAAGGTTCTAAAAATGGAAACAGCTTGGGATTTCCCCGTATCTTTACCGTTACGCTCGTAGTGGCGTGTCCCATATGAGGTGACCTATTTTATCAGTGGCACCTCATATGGACCAGCAGTTTCTGATTTGGACCAGCAATTTCTGCTTCCCTTTTGTCTTATAAGAGATATTTTTTATGGAGTGCAGGCTCTATTACTGTTTAGTTATGTAAGGGAATGGGGACACACAATGTAATGATCAAAAGCAATGATTAAAAAAAAACATTTTGGCTCCTGTAGTTCACTATTTACCCTTATTTGTAGCTTAAATTAGTCTTTTTTTTTTTTTTCAGCATCATGCCACCAAAATGCCTCAAATATCCTGAAGAGGCAGTTCAAGCTGCTGTCAATGCAGTTAAATTGACTAACTTTATGACGACAAACATGACAAAGACAAAATCTTTTGACAGCTTACCGCTTCAATCCCGCTGGGGTCAACAGAAAAAGAGGACAGTTCTGGAACCACCAAAAATGGTAAGCTCAGACCAGTTCAAAGAGTATGGAGAAGTTAGAAAGAAAAAAAAAGGATGAAACTGAAGAAAATGAACGAAAAAAAAAGAAAGGGAAGAAACGAAGAACAAGGCCCAGGAAGAGAAAGCAAACGGAGAAAGAAAGAAACAAGAAAAACAAGCAGCAGCAAAGAAGGCCACAGGCAAAAACAAAAAAGGAAAGGCATCCAAGAAAAAGGCAAGAAGACTGTGCAGACAACAGTGACGATGCCAGCATAACTTCATCACAACTTATTGACGACAGTGACTGTGACATTGACGACTTTATGGACGAAAATTTATGTCATGGATGTTTGGGTGAAAAGGATGATGTGGATTGGGTTGCTTGTGGAGTATGTGGGAAATGGTTTCATGTGAAATGTTCAAATGATGTGAGATTGGTAGGAAAGTCCATGGCTGAGACTGAAAGAATGTCATATGAGTGTAACATGTCATTAATTAAGAGAACATTGTTCAACTTCAAAACTTTTCTTTGAATTTTTTGCTTCGTTATTGAATTCAGGTATTAAACATTTGAGTAATTTTCATATAACACCAGTTTCTGTTTTTATGACATTGTGTGATTGTGAACCATAACTTGTTTGTGTCTGGGAAGTATGTGAATAATGTGTACAGCCACAAATTCTATGTATGCATATCAGATTTGTATCAAACTGTATACCCTTTACGTGTGGGGAAAGGTACCACCGTCCCATATAGGGAGAATCAGTATTATTCTAACATCAATTCTAAATCATCCAATTTTGAAAGCCTCTTTCTTGGGTTGTTAATTGTGTGCATGCAAGATACAAATGCAAAATAATTGAGACGGTCAAAGATTAGGCTGACTTATTGAGGGTGTCCCATAATGGGTTCCTTGGTGTCCCATATGAGGAACCTGTCCCATATGGGGTTCCAACAAGCCTGGCACAAGCCAGAGCATGTCAGTCACTATAAAATACTAAAATATACAGCACCAGCCCTGGGAGACACCCCCCATATGGTACAGGGGCTAGTAACTCCTAAACAAAAGTACACTGGCAGGAAGTTAAGTGATAGCAAGGTTTTGAGACTGATTTAACTTCCCAGGATTGCTTAGCGTCCCATATGTGGTTCCTGCACTCAGATCTAGTTTAGGCCTAAAAATAAGTTCCGATTCATGTAGGCTATTTTGACATCAAGGACAATTTGGCCAATCATGTGGTTACTTCGATCTAGGTATGTTTGGGCGCAAGTTTTTGCCAGTGTGACTGTAATATTTCTAAGAGATGCCATTTCGTATTTCTATGCTTTGCTTTGGTCTGGCGAAAGTGAAAATTTAGTCACCCAAAATCGTGAAAAGTTGAGAACATTCCTGTTTTATTATATTCAGATGGGCAAGGGTTCCTTCAAATACGCCTGGGTGTTGGACAAACTGAAGGCTGAGCGCGAACGTGGTATCACCATCGACATCGCTCTGTGGAAGTTCCAAACTGAGAAATTCTATGTCACCATCATTGATGCTCCTGGCCATCGTGATTTCATCAAGAATATGATCACAGGTACTTCACAGGTAAGTCGAAATATGAGAGAGATGCATTTTGTGGAGACGTCATATTTGTTTCGTCCTCATGCTCCTTGTGTAATCCATTATTATAACGAATCTTTCAATTTATTTGCTGCATACTTCAAGCATGTTATTTATTACCCGAAGTTTCCAATCCCTGCTACGTCCTGTTACCCACCAAAAATACACAGAGTTGAGAAGCTTTCCAAATTTAAGTTTTCATCCTGTTACCTACTTGAACTACGATCATGATCATCCTGTTCGAATGCGAGTCATAAAGCACAAAAGAAATGTTGACCCAGCTTTAAAATTGTGTGCGCACCTTCAGCATTTTGTGTAAGGGGCGTAGATGTATACGCACCTAACAGTGATCCCTCCGTTATCGTCTTTTTCCTTGGGGGAGGACAAAATTAAAAATCTGAAAGAATAATTAAGGCTTTTTTCTTTCTTTTAAAAAAAATATTCATCCTTTATCTCAAAAATAAGGCAATATCTCTATGCACGTTGCTTGCGTGATGCACTTGGCAACAGGTATCAACTAGCATGATTTTAGTTTTTGTGTCACCGAGTCGTTTTAGACCTCAAGCATCGTAGAGGCAAATCTTCACATGACCCTTTTTCTCCTCAGGCTGATTGTGCTGTCCTGATTGTTGCTGCTGGTACTGGCGAGTTTGAGGCAGGTATTTCTAAAGAAGGCCAAACCCGTGAGCATGCCCTGCTTGCTTACACTCTTGGTGTCAAACAATTGATCATTGGAGTCAACAAGATGGACAGCACTACACCTCCATACAGTGAGGTTAGTATCAGTAGTTGTGGTGGCATTTGGGTGCCATCATTGAATTTTCTGTGCAAATTTTTTTAAAAATGGAAAAATTCTGTCGAGAAAAATGAATTACAGTAAACCCTCGTTATACCGCCATTCCTGCATACGCCAGCTTTTCGCCATGGTACGGATCTGACACCTATACAAAGTCACTAAAAATCTCGTTATACCGCCATCCGCCAACAGTTTGGCTGCTACATTTATAATTGGAGTATGCATGTAGTAAATACTGCTCGTTATAGCGCCAACGTAAATTTAACCCCCACTCCCCACATCTACCTAAATCCAGCTAACAGTCGGAACATCACAGAGGCCAAATATCTTGGCATTACTATTGATTCATTGCTTAACTGGCATGCGCATGTAACATATGTATACAAGAAAACCAACCAGCGCATGTATTTCCTCAGAAAGCTCCGCTTTTTAAAAGTTAGCAAAAGCATTCTGAAAATATTTTACACCATGGCTATTCAGAGCGTTTTGATGTATGGAGTTGTCTGTTGGGGAGGAAACATCTTACAAAAAGATAAAAATAAGATCAATAATTTAATTAAAAAAGCATCCAAAATTTGTATCTGTGATCTGCCATATTTTGATGAGCTGTACACTGGTGCTTGTATTAAAAAAGCTAATATTATTATAAATGACCCCCAACATCCCCTGAACAAGGAATATATAAGATCTGTAAGAAGTTTAAGGCTGTTGTCAAAGAAAACTAAAACTGAGCGCTACTTTAAATCGTTTATTCCATCATCAACTAGGATGTTACAATAATGTCGCCATCTTGATCGTAATCTGTGCACAGTTGAATTATGTCCTGCGTGTCAGGTCAATGTGTTTTAGTTAGGGAAGCATATTGTGTGCACTGTTAATTTTGTTTAGTTAATTTATCAGTGTGTGTGTATATATGTGTGTGTGCGCGCTATGTATCATACTTTCTGCTTCTGTAACTGTATTGTTATGTATTCAATGATCAAAACAAATTTCCTTGTACAAGGACGAATAAAATTTATCTTATCTTATCTTATCACTTGGCGCCACAGTCTGTGCTTGTTAATCAAACACTAATCCTACTACAGTCTTCGCTTTTGAAGTCCTGATGGGGCATGCAGTGGGAAAGACGGGTCACAGTTCAATAGTTTGCGAACGAACTTAAGCGCGCGCGAGGTGATGCTTCAACTGGTTCATACTGGTCGCGGGGTACGATGCAAACAACGCATGTTTGTTGCTGAATTGTAATGTAGCATTATTTGTCGTGTTGCAATACATACTTTTACTCTTAAGGTGTGATTTCCTGAATAAACTCCCAACACACATCTATATAAAAAAAACCGCAAGGAAGAAAAATTCACTGCTGCGAGGAATAAATACCCAGACCTGAAAAAATTGTGTGAAAGATAGTTCTTTTTGCTACTATGTCTATTCCTTTGACATGAAAGCGAAGTATCGTGATTTTGTAATAAATGAAAATAGGCCCTATACTTGTACTATTACTATAGCCTAATACTAGGGCCTATGCATGCCAGACTGTCTAGAGTCTAGAGGGAGGAATTTATTTTAGTTCCAGTTTGAGTTACTAGTACTAGATCTAGTTGCTGCAGTGAGTGACAGTTCCTGCTGGTTGTTGATCTCTTCATCTGTCTTCATATAATATTATGGATGCACATGCAATTTAAACTTAAATCCGAGACTGGTGGTGTACTGTTGTGTGTTGTGCTTGGTTTTTACTAATAGTTTAACTATGCTAGTCTTTATACTGTATAAAGAGACTTTGACTTCTAATAGCCTACTTCTATCTCTAGTACATTTTTGTGAGGGGTCTAGCTAGTCTGAAGTGAAGTATGTTGATTGGCCCTACAACATGCTCAGATTTTGATTTTTTAGCCTCTATTTTTTAAATTTTTCTTTGGCTTCAGTTGTCCCCCTGAAAATCCTCTACCAGGGCGCTGCCCTGGACCCGGACAAATTTCCTCGAATTTCTTTCTTGGCTGCTGGAAGCACTGTATATAATATGTGCAGGGGTTTTGCATCTGATTTTTGAGATGAAAAGGGAAATTAGCGACTCAATTTTGTGAAACCTGCCTAAATCTACACACAATGAAATGCTTGGCGATTTTCTACTTTTTGTATCCACTACAGGTGAGCGAATTGCAGGTTTATTTTTCACTTAGGGCTTTCAGGTTTATAGAACATGTATCTATTAATAATGCTTGCTCTTTCAGTGGAGAAACTTTTGCATTGTCATTCTGCACAATCACGCTGGTAAAATCATATAGATGTTAAATCGTATGCCGACATTGAAGTTGATCATTGCGGGCCTTTTCTGAATTCAGAAGCTTTGTCTTTCAGGCTCGTTTCCAAGAAATCTACAAGGAAGTAAGCCAGTACATCAAGAAGATTGGATACAACCCCAAAGCTGTTCCATTTGTGCCCATCTCTGGCTGGGTTGGAGACAACATGATTGACGAATCATCGAGCATGTCTTGGTACAAGGTGAGCTAAAGAAAGCACTCTCAATCCAGTGCATAAGCAATTACAATTTTGCAAAGGTGACATTATTGATGCCAAGAAACATAGTGAGGACTGCATCAAGTTTTGGGTTTGCAATTATGTCTACAACAGATTGTACTTCACACTCGAAAATGATGTATTCCAAACATCTGTGATGCAAAGGTGCAGTAGGTAGGAGGTGTTACATTTTCATCCTGATAGACATAATTCAGCAGAGAGGAGGAGATCAAATGACTACTATTACTAGAAAGAGACAACAGAAGCCAAGATCTAACAAAAATACATGCATCAAAAGAAACATTACAGTTTCAGATCTGTGTTTAGTTTTAGGCCATTAGAAAATTTTGGCACAAGTTTTGTTCACAAATTATTTTACTAATGTGCTACTCATCATGTATGTGACCAGTTAACAAAAAAAGCATTCATTGTTGTATAGCTGTTATGGTAGTAACACAATAGGACTACACCTAACCAGAACATTTTTTTCTGGTTGCAACCTATAAATCACCATACCTAATTTCCACACCAAATTAATCTGCAGATTGTATTGCAGGGTCATGTGACCTAAAAAGCGTTAGTGACCATGTCATAATTTATTGTCCATTTGTGGGTAAATGGAGAGTTTGAATGCTCAAATCTTCATGACTTAAATTCCGGTGATTTAAAAAAAGAAACTACTTTAAATCAGCATCCTTATTTTTAAGAAGTTCCTGAATTTGCTGTGGTCCTTTAACAAAACGTAATTCATTACTTAGTGTTAATACTAGTGTGTTTCTCAGCATTTTTCTGTAAGCCATCTGATAAGGAATTTGAAAGTACACAATGCGTACATAGGGTCATTTAAAATGTATTACATGTAGATAGATAGATGATATTCTTGTTTTAGTAAGTGTGGCCCAGTCAGCACCCATTTCTGTTTTTGGGACTGAAGATGAATCATGCTTTATAATTTTCATTCTGTGGTCTTGATTGCATTTGTAGAAATAATCATCGTAGGACTAGTGAAATTTTCATATGTATGAAGATCATGGTAAGCTTGTTTATTGACTTTGTTACTTTTATTTATACAGGGTTGGGCTATTGAGCGTAAAGAGGGCAATGCCAGTGGAAAGACCTTGATCAATGCCCTGGATGCCATTCTTCCACCATCCCGCCCTGTGGAAAAGGCATTACGTCTGCCTCTTCAGGATGTATACAAAATTGGTGGTATTGGAACTGTGCCTGTTGGAAGAGTTGAAACTGGTATCTTGAAGCCTGGCATGGTAGTCACATTTGCCCCAGCTAATGTTACAACTGAGGTATGTTCTGCTTCTCTGACAGCTGCCCCAGATTGTCTAGGACCGTCTTAGATTTGGATGTTGGAAGTTAAAAAAAAAATGCCTCTTCGTATGCAAAAACCAAAACCATGTAACTTGTTTCAAGGCAAAGATTCACCCATTAGTAATATATCAGATGTTCACAACTTCCACAACTAAATTGCTTCTTGTTTAAAATCAAAAGTGCAGTGAGAGCGTGACACCTTTGTACAAGCTTCATCCAAAATAACTTTGAAAAGGGCAGATAAAAGCCACAGAAGGGATTGTTGTCAACACATAACTAGAAACATGCTGTCACTACGGTGCACAAATAAAGCGTTATTCCTGGGATCCCAAGTACAGAGGATTGATTCCATCTCAAATGTTAGGCGGGCAGCTTTTGGTCGTTTATATTTTTGTGTGGGCTGGGCTCCTGTAGAAAGTGATTTATTTCTCAGTTTTTACTTTGAAAGTAGGCGCTGACTGGCCATGTATGCATATTGGTAAGATGTTCTGTTTTGTTACGCAACAGTTGGCAGGGGCTGAATTTTGTAAATGTTTACAGCTCTGAATAATTTCATGAACATAGGTAGAAGTATGCTGTTTGTCTGTGAATTTACAAAATATGCACTTGGTCATAAAACCTTTCGATTTTTCATTTGGTTAGGTTTCTTTTGAGACCGGACTTTTTGGCAACAGAAAATTTTGTAGAATTTGAACATCGTCATACTTTGGAAATCTAATCAAAATATACATCAGACTAGCTCATTCTCAGCATGCTTAGATTACTTTTCAATGCTAACATGCAGGAAACCGGCTTGAAGCTAGTTAAACCTGCATGTGTAGTGGCGAGTTGGAGCCGATTTCCTTCATTGGGCATGCGGTTTGGTCCTGTTCCACAGCATTGTACAGTAATGGGCTCTCCCAATAGCTCTTTTGGATGCTGGGCCCACCCCTGCATATTCCATCAACTCCTCATAGTTGCTATGCTTCAGTGACTGGGGAGAAAAACCATGCAGTGGACATAACTATCGTGTTATTGTTTTTGAAAATATTTGGAAAATTTTTCTGCAGATCACTAAAGATTAATTGGTGTTTTTTTTGTTTAGGTTAAGTCTGTTGAAATGCACCATGAGGCACTGACTGAAGCCCTTCCTGGGGACAATGTTGGTTTCAATGTCAAGAACGTCTCTGTGAAGGAAATCCGTAGAGGCATGGTTGCTGGTGATAGCAAAAATGATCCACCCAGGGGAACCAAGACTTTCCATGCTCAGGTATGTTGCAAGATTACATTTCGTCAGTTGCCAAGGTGCCACCAGAAGTGGGACGGAATGAGTAATGTTGTTTTTATCTTGTGAATAATGTAGTGTTTTTATGACTTTTTGTACTTTAAAAGCAGATTGTGACGAAATCTTAAACCATTGAAAGGTTAAAAAAAAGTTCTTCCACGGCATTCCGCACATGAATCATGTCGCCATGAATGGCGAACTATTGCAAAGTATTAACCATTGTCCTGAGGGAGGCCACTATACTGTGGCCTGCGCACTGCAAACCGGGTCCAGTGGGAGGCCAATATATTGTATGGCAACGATGCCCTTCGTGTTTATTCGGTTGCCGCGACTCGTTTTTTTCACTTTTTTTTTCTATATTATTTTCGCGTTCGACTATCTTATCACCCCTACTATATCTAACAAAATGGTATTGTCCGATTTCGTTTATTACGATGCAACTATTCTATTTGTCATACTCATGTAATAGTACTGATGGTCTGAAGTTGGAACGGGAAAATATTGGAGAAACTTTTACTTTGATACTGGTTGTCGTCTACATGTGAAATGGAAGAAAGGGGCCATGTGTGTATTTTAGACGCCGTTCTATGTCTGTAGTTATGAATTCTGATGTAATTCTAGGGCATGCTGATTAAGCGTGTCTGTTGGTAGGTTTCTCTTCAGGGAAAACAGAGAAAATGACCGACATTGTTGTTGGTCGTTGTCTTTATTTGATGTGGTAAATTAGAGAGATACTGTGTTGCTTTGATTAAACCGCTATTCGGTACATGTATGTGCTCTACGACCTAGAAATCAAATCTCTCGCTAAAACTAACATCATAGTACGTGAAAGCTTTACATAGTAGAGGAGGGAAAAGGCAATGCCACAATACATGTGGTTAGTAAATTGTCTGGCTTAAAAAAATTTGTTCACCTGAATGGCCTGACTTAAGGACAGAAAAAGCGCAGGGGTCTTTGGAAAATGATAAAATGCATGTTAAACGGCATGTAAATACAGAAAATTCTTGATTTTGGGCCTTCCATTTCACAATAAAGCTTACTGCATACCATCACAAGTACTTTATCCAAATATCATAGGGGTCACTTACGAATTATCCACCACTATTGTCGTTATTGCGTCCTAAAGTATACATGATACACGTATTAACATGGTGCCTGATTGACCCGACCGCCGAGGTTATCGGCAACACGCGAATGATTGGCTGCTGGCTATCCTCGTACAGGGCGTTCCGTGGGCGAGTTCGCTAATCGTGGGACAAGGGTTAAAAACTTGCAAAACATTGAAAGGCAAAGGAACTCGTAAATATGACATTCACACGTTATTTTACGGGCAGTTTCTGTAAAAATCACAGCTGTATTAACCCTATCGTTTCTATTCTGGTTACATGGTTGCCCCTGATTTGTTTGCATTTTTCAGCCGTATGGCAGCAGCTGCTGCCTGCCTTCACTAAAATGGAAATTGTAGCCCCAAATGTTGCATCAATGATAATGGATTTTGACATATTTATTGAGAAATGAACTAAACAATGAACTGGTTTACACCGGAATGCCATAATCTGCTTGTTTTGTGATCGTGAAACTTAACGGGGATGTGTGACACTACTGCCAAGACAGACGGACGATACATGTATTAATGCATCCAATCCCACTAGTTATCAAAGCATACAACACTACCCACACCAAGGCACCACATGTGCATGTACTACAAGCGTGTACTGACCAATAGATGATATAAGCTCAGAGGGAGGAACAGGACTGTTGAATGACTTATGTGTAATACAATACATTACTTGTAGGCCTAACTAGCGCTTTATGGTTGAAACTGGGTCAGTGGGCACCTGCAAAGTACCTGGTGATGTCATTTACTATTTATAGCTATTCTGTTCTTCTGTTCTTCCTTTCAAAATTGCATACGAAACTGGGGGATACTGGCTGGCTGGACGGCAGGGTTAAATATGAAAGGGTTAACCTACTTTTACCATGAGCCCTGCAGTTTCCAGCTTCTTGGCGCTGTTTAAGAAATTAAGCCCTTCTTACATGCACAAATTGTTGTACGATCCTGTATGCTGTACCGTATGAATACTTTGTTCAATTTGCAGGTAATTATCCTGAACCACCCTGGTGAAATCAGGAATGGATATGCACCTGTCTTGGATTGCCATACCGCTCACATTGCCTGCAAATTTGCTGAAATCAAGGAGAAATGTGATCGCCGTTCAGGCAAGAAACTAGAAGACAACCCTAAATTTGTCAAGTCTGGTGATGCTGCCATGGTTGACTTGGTCCCCAGCAAACCAATGTGTGTTGAGGCCTTCCAGGAGTATCCACCTCTGGGACGATTTGCAGTCCGTGACATGAAACAGACCGTGGCTGTCGGTGTCATCAAGTCTGTCATCAAGGACGAGGCAAGTGCAGGAAAGGTTACCAAAGCTGCTGCCAAGAAGAAGTGAATGGCACAGGAACCCTTGTCCCAGGCAATAGGACCCTATGTACTGGCAGATGTTAAACACCAATTTAAGCAAACGGTCTGTCAAATTCGTGATGATGCTGATGTAAGGACGACGAGAATCTACCACCACAACAGTAGTGAAAGTCTCACTGCTGCTTCCATTTTGTCTTTTAATTCATTGCCCATAAAGAAACTGACTCAGTTGATTTTAATTTCTTGGTCTAGGTGGCTTCTTCAGTCAAAACTGCACAGAAAAGAGTTCAGAAGGAAAAAGCGTTAATTTATGTTTAATATTTTTTATCAACTGTGTAAAAACGTTCACCTTAAGTGTAAATTAAAAGTTACCTTCAGTAATTTGCTGTAATTGCTTGTTATTGCATGCATGTGAGTGTGTCAGTACAGAAAAAAGTCACACTGGAAGTGGAAGTTTTGTATGATACATTTTCACAAAGACCTCCCAAATGAGGACTGAACTACGGCCTTGATGAAAACATGCAGACCTGCCAACTACGTCTGGCTATTTTTTTTATTTGAGCCTTTATCAAAGGGTGGGCATAGGTGTAGTGCTCCTTTTCGTTCAACAATTTTATGGCAAAAACTAGGAAATTGTATGAAACTAAGTTTCTGGGGGTGAGAAATTGTGTGAGAGAGGAAAAAGTCCGAACTCTACAATCGACAGATACACATGGCCTGACTATGATTATGAAAATGCCTCGTTTATCATCCCTAGTTTTTGTTGTATCGTGATGTGACTTTTGTAACTGAACCATAGAAATGAACTAAAAGGTGTCAGAATTCACATGCAACCTTGCAGCCCCCAATTTAATAAAGCATTTTCAAAAATACATACTTATACATACCAGTGTGGCGATTGAACAAGCACCGTTCTTATCTGTAACAGTTGATGTAAATTTCAGCACGTTATCACAGGGAGTCACATGATCTGAACTGCTACCTTTTAAAAACAAAACCCTCTCAAACTTGTAGAAATAAAGGCCAACAGGATCTGATGAACACTTAACACTAACGTTAACTGTAGATGAATGCTGGGTATCTCGCAACTTACGGGGAAGCCACACAGATCTAACAACTTAAACTGGATTTTGCATACCTCACTGGCCCATATATAATGCACGTACAGATGGAACATTCCCGAACTGGATTGACTTCCTAACTAGCTCCATTCAAGTCCAGAACATGCGAGATGCATACTAATTGTCCAATCACACATGAACTTCTATCATATTTCTATAACAGTTAACACTGCCTCATCAAACCCTACCACGCTGGAAGACAAGGCGAGAGCGACAATGAGAAGGATAAGAACATGAATCAATGTCAGTTTGTCATATTCCGATCCGCATATAAATAAATTGAACAAAATGAACTTCCAAGGCGGTGAAGGGGCCGTGCGGTCCATGAGAAAGACAATCATTTTATTATAGATACGGAAAGAGTCAAATGATTAAATCGAAGTGCAATGATTCCCAGAAATGCAAGCGTTTCTGATTTGGGTGCTGACGATTACAAGGGATATTTCGGGAACAAATAGGCTTACATAAAAATTAAAATGAGCAGTAAATAACATCCTGTCGTTGTCCACGCGTTGAGCGTTCAACCCTTGAGCTATGGCTGAGGAAACTGTTCTTCAGGCTTTTCAGAATTGGGTAGGAAACATGACAAAATGTTTTGACGCGAGGACCATTGGAATGACTTGCCCTTTCCAATGACAGGTCTCAAAATGGGTGATGGTGAAGAAAGAATTTCCTGATTTCTTCACCATGTAATCTTCAGCTCAACAGCCTCACATGCGTGTCACATGTTCCTTCGCAGATTGAATAGCACTGGCTGAAGCTCTATCAACTTTCATGACCATCTTGTCAGCACTGCATATTTTCTTCACTATGTGCCACTCGCTGTCCCACTCGCCAGTTAATACCTGTGCATTTAGACAATTTAGTATGCTTCACATTCAAGTCACTTCTTCAACACTCATTTGGTCGTGCGGGCGAAAGCTGCAATCACTACCGACAGCGCTCCATAAATAGCTTCAGCCATAATTTTCTAACTGTTCCCTTAAAACCTTGGAAAAGACAGGATTTACATACGGTGTTTTATCAAACAATAGGCCTACACTTTCCGTCGGAACAGAAATGAAAACTTCAAGTTCATACGTGGTCGATTTCGATTACCTTATATTCAAAGAGGGGGAAATAATACATAAAATGAAGAGATTTGCATATTTTGTTACATAAAGGGGCCATAAAATTAAACAATACAAATGAGAAATAATCATCTGTTCACATTACAGACATTTCTATAGGTACTGTCCGTATAAAACTAAGTCCCAAATCAAAAACTAAACACAGCAGCATTACCAGAAGATTGCCCAGTCGATATTGAGGATGGTCCTGGAAATCGCCCATAAAGATGACTCACTTTTTTTTTTTTTTCACAACAAAGAATGAGAGGCTCCGATGCTTTGTTCTCATCGCCCCATTATTACACATACCACTGAAATTTGATCTCCTCAAAAACCATTATTGCTTGCCTTTCATGAGGGGTTTTGGTAGGTGGGACAGTGGAGTCATGTCTCCAACTTGTGTCCCCCGTGTACAATGTTAAGACACCTGATGACGACGACGCGATTGTTTCACTCTTTACAGTATCTGTCGCATGGGAACATTTTTTACCACGACGTACGGACACGTTGGATTTATCGATTCTTTGTTAGTCTGGTAATGTTTGTCCCCACGCCGTACGGTAAGGGGTACTGAAAAGTAAGCGTAAATAAAACCCGCTAAAACAAACAAACATTCAATTTTATAGCATCACGCGAATCCTCTTGATGAAACTTGAAGAATACATGGAGTTTCAGTACCGTGCTGTCAATGGTATATTTTATATTGAATTTTAAAGAGGGCTGTGGGAACATTTCTTCCCACGACGTACGGAAAAGGTTAAATCCAATAACTACATTCATGGTCAGCACATTCTGCACTGTTCAGTCTTGCATGTAACATTTGGAGAAGTGACACACTGCTTGTGTGCTCGCATGCATTAGACTTAGATCTAGACATTATCAGCGAGATATTCCTACTGTAAATACATCGAGGCTTGTTTATGGGACTGTCTAAGTGTCTTTGATGTTCTGTCACAAAAGCTAACCGAGAGAAACTTCTAGCCAAGAACCCCATGTGTCTCGCATATATAACAATCATTTCCTGCTGACACACACGTTTACTTTGAGAATCCTTGCTTGTGTTTGATAATGGATAAAGCGCCTGGTGTAGTTCCCGTTCACTGTGTACGCGAACATGTGAAATGAATTTGGAGTGGCTGCAGAGGGGAAGACTTGGATGTAACAAATGACACACGCACACGTGGGTGCCGTAATCTGGTCGTTTGCCCAACACTGCAGCCCTAGAAAGCCTTCTTAATCATGATAAATATATACATTCACAGAACTGCTACAATTAAAGTCTGAATGTTCTTTAATACTAACTCTAGGCAGCTGAGCTGTTTCAGGCTCAAACGAAAATAGTAGCGTTGTGACACACATTGTTACATACAAGTCTGCATTTTTGAAGCTGCTTTAAGCAGATTACATTAGGGACTGGAATGTTGCATGTACATTCTAACACCTCCTTTTAGTTCATTTGGCTGTTCTGTGAGTGCCTCATTACTTCTATTTCTGTGGTTCAGTGACATAAAAATAGTCACATCACGATGCAACAAAAAATGATGATGAAAAACAAGGCATTTTCATATTCAATCATCTTTATCTCTGTTCATTGTGAAGTTTGGTCTTTTTCCTATCTCTTTGGCCATTTCTCAGTCCTACAAACTTATTTTCATACAATTCCCTTGTTTTTGTCAGTTGCCAGAGTTGAACAAAAAGAAGCACTTCGCCTAGTCCCACGTTTTGAGAATGGCTCATATAAGTATGGGATACAAGAAACTGACTGCAGTCAATTTAAACACCATGCTTATTTATCTTCTGAATTTGGAAAAAAAAAAATCAAAGATTGCATAAAATTCTGAATCTAGTAAAACTTCACATTCCTCACTTTTGAGTTACACGTATGGCAACATTGTTGTGCTGACCTTCTGAAAATGGCTCATTTAGGTTTTTTGGATGGACAGATTCTCCTCTCCCCAAAAAAAGGAAATGGGTTGGTTTGTTGAGGTGGCAAAATCCCCCTTCCGGAAAGAGCAAGCCTGATATTACTATTATTAGTGATAAAAACTACATATACATTTAGTGGTGCGAGCTATTGTATTGTTTATATATTTGTATAAAAGTTGTTCTCTATTGAAATTATAGCTGAAGAGATGATTTCTGTTTGCTTTTAGATCGTAGTTGGCAGGTAAGATCCACTGTGAATCGTTATTGCATACATGAACAATAGTGTGGAAATTACTGACCATTCAACCAACTCGCCAAAAATGACTAGATAGAAATGTGAAATTTTACAAAAGAAAGCAATTGAGCAATTCATGAAATTGACGACATAACCTATATTTTGATCAAACTACAATAAATCGTGCATAGCCCATATTTTGATCAAATTACAATACACCGTGCACTGAACTCTCCAGCAATGGACCTGAGGTCAAAAGGTGCCAATTAAATGGTGATTTTTAAATTTGATGATGAAGGTCGTTCTGACTCAGGATGTTCAAGGACATGTACTAATCATAATTAGTCCACCAAAAGTTTTTAGCAGGATACTTTTTTGGGAGGCTGAGTATACACAGATAATGTCTCATGTGACAAATGACACTAAAATGATTGTAAATCTTCTAGGCGAAAAAATATACATGTAATGTGATTTTTTTCTATGAACCCATAGTGTTTGTAAGGAACAATTAAAACTTTTCCTCACTTAAGAAATTAAACTTGTTTACCCTCATTATATTGTCTCATGTCACATGAGACATGTTGCCACTTCATGTCAATTTAGGTACAACAAAGACAGCCTAAGGTAAACTATGTAGAGTCACATAGTAATTGTTTGTCTACTGAAGCTTTGTTATTTCCTGCAATCATGTCATTTGTCTATCAGTTACTGCATGTAAGTCAGTTGTTTCCTTTGTCTCACGTGATGTGAACTGCGATGACACATAAATACACACATTACATAAATGTGATGATAAAATGACAAATAAGCATACCGGCACATACCGGATAACAAAAATTATTTAAAAAATAAATAAGAATTCAAAATTATTAATGCACGACAAAAAAATGATATATATATATATATACATGTACATGTAATGCATGTCTCAAGTGACACATGACGATATGACAACAAACATTCTTATGTGACATGAAATTAAATGTTGGATGGAACTATTGAAAGCAAATAGAGCACAAATGATGAAATGAAACATATATACATGTATGTTCAAAGACCAACAGAAACAGCAGTTTTTTTTTATGTCTTTCGTGACAAACTTTCTTGACTATGTCTCATGCGACATGAAAAATTCCAATGACCCCAAGAAACATCATGCTGAACTGTGGAAGTTACGTATGTATTATGAATCAAGGGATGTAACTCTTACTTATTAATTAAATCTTTCTGTCATAAGAATTAAGAAACAAGTCTTTAAAAGTTGAAACTTGGATTGGAAAAGCCATGAAAGAAATGTAAGCGAGGGCGCCCCTGTGTGTCTCACGTTATGTAATGACCACAAAAACAATTAATGTCAGTAAAATCTAAACTGTTCAACGATAATTACTCAGAATATCTTAGAAACAGCAAATCATTGAACGCCTATGTGTAGCATTGGAAAAAAACGAAAGTGGAATGTAGGCCAGCTGGGTGACAACGGCTGTCACATGAGACATGCAGACAGTTTCTGGCTCGTGGAGAAGCTTTAAAGGATGTGCTAAAGTTGTTTAAACCCCCCCCCCCCCTCTTTGCCATCAGAACAACGAAACATGGCATTCCTAAGGGGAAATTGCTGTAATGAAAACAGAAAAGCTTTGAACTATTTGAAGGGGCTCTGTGGACATACAGGATAAGCCCACTCATTTTTAGATGGAATTTGTCAAACGAAGATTTTCAAAATTTTCTAACAGCAGAATCTATTCGAGATGTACACAGTTATATTTTTTGTTAAAGAGGAAAGCAACTACTTTTGTTTTAAAAAAAAAATTGTTTTGTTCACGAGAATAAGCCTCGCAAATTAGCATGCGAAAATAGGTCATCTTTTGACCTCAGGTCAATAATAAGTAACATTTGACAAAGCAAGACTGCGGATTTGATTCTACAAAAAGTAACTACATTATATACATGTAGCTGGAAAAATGACATTTTTAACAAAGTATTATTAGGTAGTCCAAACTGATTTTTTTACTTTTTATCACAACTCACCAGTTATTGTCTAACTAATCTGATTCTGGTGGAGGTTGCTTTTCTAAGAATTTTGATACCATGTTTGCCATTCTGGCCAGAAGGGTTTGAAAGTTATGGCATTTTCAAAAGTGAAAAAACACCTTGAATTTGCTACCTTTTGCAAATTGCACAATAGTACAACTTTGACCGTCCATTGAGTCACAGCATTAAAAATTATTAGTTTCCAAGTCAAGGGGGTGTACATTACGCTCAATTTTTTTCGAGAGGAACAAACATACATAGTAATATTAGTACAAACTCAGTGCATCTCATTTTACTTTTTTTAGTCATCAAACTTCATCCTACGTCAATTCTGTGTGAACTCTTACAAGGGAGACAAAAAGGTGACGAAATTAAGCATTGGGTGGGTCTTCCATTAGTGTATTATTAGGCACTGCAGTGAAAAATTCAAACTAATATTTCCTAATAAAATCAAGCTAGTTGTGTGTGTTTTGAGCTCCTGATAATCATGCTTTTTGAATTTCTCAAATATCTTAATTCATTCAAAAGTTATGAGATTTTTATATATTATATGTATTATATACATACAGTATCTAATTCGCCCCCAAAATTGGGCCCATTTTCAAGTTTCAACACTGTATTTTGTGACAGAAGAGTCTAAAAGAGGCATACTTTTTGTCATAATTTTATTTAAAATGTACATAATTATATGTAACATACATGTACATCATTTTCTACGAAATTTTCTGCAGAATTAAAAAATCAATGAGATTTTAATGTATCTTTTCAAACAGGGGATTTATTCATGATAAAGCACGATAAAATAGAAAAAAATTTCAATAAAAAGTAGAGACAAAGTTTTATTTGTCCATAACTTCAACATACATGTAGATTCAAAAATAAAAAAAATCAGTCTGATGGATTTAATGATAACATTGATAACTGTGCAGTATCTTGTGTAATTAATCTTAATTTGATGGGATAAAAACTGCAAAAATTCCTTGAATCTTCTTCAATAGTTCATCAACATTCAACGTATGAATTATATAAAACATCATTTCTTGTCCCACACAGAACAGAAGAAAATAAAAGAATAGACAGTTGATATCATCATCAAATAAGACAAATTTAAAAAACAAATTTTTTATGCACCAATTAAGAATGATAAGAAAATGTTTAGTATCGATATACATGTATGTTGGCCGAGAAAACCTAATATCATGAAAAAATGTGACTTCAAGCAATATGTTATCAAGTGATTAGAAGCAACCAAAAAGTGCAAAAACCCTTAATAGAAGTTTTAGAACACAGAGTATGTTCTATGTTGATGTTTTCAAATGCAAAATAAAATTATAAAATTAATTCAGCTGGATTAACACCGTCACTTTGGTATATCTGGGGGGGGGGGGGGGTATTGAATGAAAACAACAAAGCAAACCTCTGCACACAAAAGGCCAACATTATAAAAGACATTAACATTCAGGGAGTGCTTCTAACCTACCTAGATCTAGACTAGATCTACATCAAGAAACTAAAGGAAATGGCAATAATTCCACACAAAATCTGAAGATAATGTTTATTTTATTAAAACCTGAATATATTATATATTAAGGTCTAGTTTTATAGTAAATTCATTGATAAATTGAATGAGAACAGTTCTCCCTCCTTCTAAAGCAGGAAAGAAAGAAGGTAGGGCTACAGGTACAGTGTGTAATAAGCTTGAACCAGATTGGATTTATCGGTGATAAAACGTGTCTAGCTCTTCATATATTAACATAATGTATTATAATAGTATTAAAAGGGAGTGTTTATTGGGACTACATTGTCAATATTGCCGTAGCGAGAAACGGGTAGCCCAAATTTTAATATTCAAATAATATTTCCAGGGGTGGGGTTTGGTATGAAGGCTATAGTAGTACATGACGTAGCCCCAATAAACACTAGTACCTGTATAAGGTCACCCTTTATTTAAAATCCGAGACCCTATTATTTATTATTGACGATGTGCACACATGTAATAATACAGTATACAGTACACATACATACACATCAAGGTCTACTATATGACGTTTTGGCGTGTTGGATATTCATAAGTAAATCAATGCCAACAAATCGTATGGAAAATGTGTTTACTTACATGTACTTTGTCATGATCACATTAGGATCATAAATGCCGTGCTAGGTCACGACGTCAGTGAGTTAATTTTTACGGTCTTGTTGATTGTAACCAGCGTAATTTGTCCTTGAGCTGTTCTCGTGGACAGTTTGTTTTGAAACACCTTTTTTCTGATAGATGGAGAGAAGGAGGGGCGAGACAGAATAAATGTATAGCTAGGAATGACAGAGCAGTTCTCGACCCCGTGATTTTGATTAACATAGATAAGGGGCGAGTAAAGGTAGTTTATTTAGACGCTTAGTTGGCGTTCGGAAATTCGTGCATAAGAGTAGAAAGCACGGGGTTTGAAGATTTTAGTAGTTAATGTTTCGCATTTTAAATTTTGTCTAGGTAAAAGTGACCTTGATTTGGCACAAGGCCGTGACAAGCATAAATTAATACTGCAGGCTGAGCTCCAGCGACTGCACCAATCAAATGTATGAATCTGGACGGAAGGTCGAGACATAGCTTTAGTATTTAAACCCGTGCAGAGCTTAGATAGTGGCCACATGTAGACAATCCATTTACGAAGTGGACGGCGATAGTCCTCAGCCAGATGAGAGACATAGAGACGCAGTTGAGCAGTCCATATTGTGAGGAGCGTGATGTTTTAAAGCTCCAGAGCCTAAGCTACTTGGTTTGATATGAACCCACAGCGTTTACATCCAGCGCTCTCACTCCCAGTGAGGGCCTAATGGTGAGAGTTCATACTAATTTGTAATGATGAAAGTGAACCGTTCTACTTACTTTTGAAGACAGTTTCAGAGCTACCGCCAGACAACGCATGGTTGTACAAGCATTCTCCATGGCGTGTCTAGAGGAAATGTCCATATCATAACATGTCTCATTGAATTACTGTAATAGAATTTAAACTGTTATATCCGTCGCCATGTGCGCGGATTCTATTTGGCATCTAACTCATATGACCTGCAGGTAGTTAGAGTGAATAAGTTAGTCTTTATAGAAAGCTGTAGTTTCATTAGTTAGATTCAGTTGCCTTTGAATTGATATTTATATTTATAATTATATTTGTTACATTAATTACATGTAATTAAACTGCCCTACAGGTCTGCTAAAAATCAAAGCAATTGATTTATTGAGTTTTTAGAGAGCAAGTATTTTTTTGTGTGTGTTCGTCGATTGTGGGAGCGGACCTCGAAAGAGTGTCAGTCGAATTATCCCCATCTAACCCACATCGCGACATACTTAACTGACATCGCATCTTATTAGTCTAGATTACCACGCTAAAGCGCACTATTACGTTCGGTCTAAAAATAGACTTCATCAGAAACTGGGTCAATGCAATGGCCTTCGCTAGCTAAGTCAGAAGATCGGCCGTGCGCGTCCTGTCATATAGTAGTCCTTGATACACATGTATAAAATAAAATTATTATCGATACAAAGTACAGTGGGGACCGTCTGACTTGTGTCGAGTAAAGAGAAAGTCGAAATAGCAGATTAGTGGTGGAAGAGAAAAAAAAAAGGGGGGTGGATCAAATATCAGCATAATGGGAAGTGTCCAATAAATAACGCAATTATATCCCTTTTTCTTTTAAGTATCGGCATATTGTTATCCGTTCCTCCAATATCACTGTTGTGTGGAGCACTTGCACGGCAAAGATTTGCCGATATTATCGGAAAAATGCAGTAGCTATCAAATGCGCAGTCCTTTACTTTTTTTTTTTTAACCTCGACCTGACCGTTTCTTCAGAAGAAGTGATGATACCGATACACACACAGTACGGCAGTTAACCAAGAGATCTAGGTCAAGGCCTAGTATCAACGGCGCACGAATGTACCCCCTCTCTCTCCCTCAACAAGAAATAAAGAGGTCTTATATGCGGGGAGTTACGTGGGTATTTTTGGTAGCACGTTATTAGATCTAGTGCACTTGTTTCGCCGCGATCGGGGAGAAATGTGTCGATATAAGAGGAAAGAATGGAATAACATGTCGAGTTACAAGGAAATATTTAGTAGCATTAAAGGAGGAACAGGCTGGGACTTAAAAATTGTGTCGAGTTACCCAGAATGTCGAGAAAAGCCGTGTCGAGATAAGTGGATTGGACTGTAGGAACTTCCTAATTATTATTTCTATGACTACCAAAGAGTTTCTGGACAAAGTTGCCGGTTAGAATTTTATCTTAATAATAGGTAGTCCAAACTGCCCCACTGAAGGGGCGAAATCCCGTTTTGGCATAATTTTAGGCCAGCATTACAAGGATACTACTACTGCTGTGAGTTTATGTAAAACGGCCTGTATCCTACATCAAAATAAAGTTCAAGTCTTCCTCTGTCAAAGTATATTATCTTTTGTATTGTTTAATGTGTGTAGCCATGTGGTTTTATTGCTTGAACAAGACACAGTCTTGCCGTTTTAAGTTGAAATTCCGTTGAAAATCGTTTGTTGAAAAAAGTTTGGGGATCGAGAAACTGGCGGAAGCTAGCAGATCAGAATCAAAATTATACGCAAATGAACTTCTGCCTTTGAATTTTCAAGGTGTGCCAAAATTATACTTAGGGACTGTTTTTAGAAACCCACCCAATACTTAATTTCGTCACCTTTTTCTGACACTCAGTGCTAAGTCAATGGCGTCGCGGTTGACCTAATTTTCAATTAAAAAAAACAAAAACATTAATTTTGTCTCCCCTGTAAGAGTTAAAATTGACGTCGGATGACGTTTGATGATTAAAAAAGTAAAATGAAATGCTTGTACTATATTTTGTACTCCTTGAAAAAAATTGAGCGTAATATACACCCCCTTGAGTTGGAAACTGATAATTTTTAATGCTGTGACTCAATGGACGCTCAAAGTTGGACTATCATGCAATTTGCAAAAGGTAGCAAATTCGAGGTGTTTTTTCACTTTTGAAAATGCCGTAACTTTCAAACCCTTTACATGTATAAGCCAGAATGACAAATTTGGTATCAAAATTCTTAGAAAAGCAAGCTCCACCAGATTAGACAATTAACTGGTGAGTTGTGATAAAAAGTAAAAATCAGTTTGGACTAGCTAATTAGAATACACTACTGAACTAGATTCCACGCGTGGTGTTACGTGTTGTTTGTTTCGTATCTTTTGTATTGTTTCTATAATTAGATTATTGGGTAATTAAACTTTCTGAGAGAGAGTGACGTAACCAACATGGCGATGTTAAGAAAGCCGGATTAAAGTTCTGTCTACTGATTCCTATCATCAACTCTTCCAAGTCTTTATTTACATGTTTCTATGTATAATAAGAAACTAAACATGGTGGCAGCGGTAAAGCAAATCCTACAACTACAAAATGCAGGTTTGCCGACGGATTTGAATCTCATATATCGTCATCGACTCGCATCGCATCCCTTTGTGCTATAAATAGACTTAGCCAGGAAGCACGCTGGAGGTGTGGCCCCCTGCCCAATTTTTCAATCCAAGGGACATCACTACAATAATTTTTTGTTTGTTGCACAACTAGTACTACGCAGTTGTATTTTCCTCAGTTACTTACCTGGATTGAAAAATCGTGTTCTCTTACACTATGGCTACAGCTAGTGGAATTAGACCTCCTCCTCCTCTAAACATAAAAGACAATCCTATTGAAGGATGGAAGATATTTAAACAAGGTTGGCAGAACTATGGCATCATAACAGACATGGGTACCAAAGACAACAAGTACCAGAAAGCTATGTTTCTTCATTGTATAGGCCCTGAAGCACTGAAAGTGTATAACACATTCAATCTGCCTGATACTGATGATACAGAACTGAAAGATATTCTTAAGAAGTTTGAAGAATTTATAATTGGGGAAACCAATGAAACTTATGAAAGGTACAAATTCAACCAAAGAAGTCAGCAACCTGAAGAATCTACTGACCAGTTTGTTACTACAGTCAAGACATTGGCTACTACATGCAATTTCTGCCAACGTATGAAAGAATCCTTGATAAGAGACAGGCTTGTAACAGGGATTAATAATGCTGACACAAGGAAGAAACTCTTAGAACAGCGAAAATTGGACCTAAAAGGTGCAATAGACATATGCAAAGCCATGGAGTCTAGTGCATCACAACTGAAGGAAATGAATCCTAAACTTGAATCAGTGAACAAAGTCATGAAGAAGAGCTACACCAAAGACTACAGACCTACATCTGCCTATGCACAAAGTGCAACTCCTCACAAGAAGCCCTCTCAGTGTAAATTCTGTGGAGGTACCCACATGTTTGTGAAAACAAAATGTCCTGCTTATGGAAAGACATGTGGCAAATGTGGCGGAAATAACCATTTTGCTAAGATGTGCAAAAGTAAATCTACCACACTAAATAAGTTCAAGACCAAGAAAGTCAGAGCACTGGAAACAGAAGAAGAAAGCTCTGATGATAACTCAATGCCTAATTGGGTTAATGCTGTTGGAAAATCAATCAACTGCAACATGATAGTCAAAACAAAAAATGTGGCATTTCTGATAGACACAGGCTCATCGGTTAACATTATTCCAGAGGATCTTGCGACGCATCTGACAGAAAGAAGACTCTCAAATCGTACTGCAACTCTACAATAGAGACAAAAGGCCAAAGTAGACAAACAATAATAAATCCAAAGAACAAGAAGAAATACTCAGTAGAGTTTATTGTCGTGAACAAAGGTAGTCAACCTGTCATAGGCCTTAAAGCAGCTAAACAGATGAAGCTTGTTGACATACGTAAAGATAATTTTGAACAAGTAGCATCACTGACTTCAAAAGCATTTGATGATGAATTAGGAACATTTCCAGGCAAGCAGCGCCTCACAGTTGATCCTTCTGTTACACCTGTGGTTATGCCGAATTGCAGAGTACCTGTTGCGGTTAGACAACAGTTGAAAGAAGAACTTGATGAGATGACTCGAAAAGGAGTCATTGCTACTGTAACTAAACCAACACCTTGGGTAAGCCAAATCGTTACGGCTCCCAAAAAGAACGGTAAATTGAGAATATGTTTGGATCCAAAACATCTCAATAAAGCACTTTTTCGAGAGAGATTTACACTACCAACTTTAGATGATGTGTTACATGAACTCACACAATCTTGACTTTTCACGAAAGTAGAGTTACGTAGTGGATATTGGCACGTCCAGCTCGACGATGAATCTGCCAATTTGACAACATTTCAAACCTGTTTTGGCCGACATAAATGGTTAAGACTTCCATTTGGCCTATCAGTATCTTCAGAAATCTTTGAAAGAAAAATTCTTGAACTGTTTGGGACACTCATTGGCGTAGTTGTCGTTCATGACGATATAATAATTCATGGAAAAGACAAAGCAGATCATGACCAAAATCTACAAAATTTTCTCCACAAATGCGAAGAATATGATGTTAAACTCAATAAAGATAAATTGGAATTGGCATCAATTTATCACATTTATGGGACATGTTATTTCTCAAAATGGACTCAGCAGTGACCCTGAAAAAGTGAAAGCAATTCGAAGCTTTCCAGTACCTACAAATGTGACTGAAGTAAAAAGATTTCTTGGCATGGTACAATATCTTGCCAGATACATTCCCCATTTAACAGACATGCTGCAACCCATTCAGAATTTAGTAAAGAAAAACGTACCCTTCAACTGGTCGACTACTCAAGAAGAAGCTTTCCAGAAAGTAAAAGAAGCTATGACAGAAAGCCCCTGCCTAGCACTGTATGACCCTGAAAAAGAGCTGACATTAGAGAATGACGCTTCTGAATATGGCATCGGATCAGTGGCATTACAAGAAGGCAAACCAATAGGGTATGCTTCTCGCACACTCACCAGTGCGGAACAGAACTATGCTCAAATAGAAAAAGAACTTTTGGCTATTACATATGGACTTAACAAGTTTCATCACTACACGTATGGTAGAAAAGTGAAAGTGATCACAGATCACAAGCCTCTTGAAATTATCACAAAGAAACCTCTGGTAAAAGCATCAAAAAGACTTCAGAACATGTTACTTAAAAACCTGGAGTATAACTATGATGTAACTTACAGACCAGGTCCTGAAATGAAAATTAGTGATTGCCTGTCACGTGCACCAATTGCAGAAACCTCGGACAGCGACAGTGTCAGCAATATAGATTGTTTCACTCCATTTAAAGATCATCGATTGCATGAAATTAGTGGAGCAACACTGTCTGACCAAACTCTATGCAAACTCAAGATGGTAATCATGCAAGGATGGCCTGAACACAGAGCACAGGTTCCAGAAGAAGTCTTACCATATTATAGTTACAGAGATGAACTAGTGACTCAAGATGGACTAATTCTTAGAGGAGACCGAATTGTCATTCCTCAATGCATGAGACGTGAAATGATCACAAAAGTACATGCTGGTCACCAGGGTATCAACTCATGTCTGCGAAGAGCAAGAGAATTAATCTTCTGGCCAGGAATGTCAGCAGACATACGAACATTTGTTGAGAATTGTGACACTTGTGCGACCTATTGCAACAAGCAGAGTGAACAGCCACTACAAAGTCACGATATTCCCTCACGACCATGGGAAAAGATTCATCATTGCCTTTCTCACCCTGGATCAGGGTATAGGCCACCAACAAACACTTTCCATCCCTCTCTATCATGGGCCAGCCTCTTTACATTATTCCAAGTCTTTCCGCTTCGTTGCACATCATTTTCTCTGGCTCTTCTCCACGTTCCGCGCGGCCTTCCTCTTGATCTCTTGCCCTGGGGATTCCAATCCAATACCTTCTTCGTGATGCTGTTTCCTGGCCTCCTGAGAGTGTGGCCGATCCATCTCCATCGCCTCCTACCAATTTCCTCTCTGACTGGGCTCTGTCTTGTTCTTTTCCATACAATTTCATTGCTGACCTTGTCTGTCCATCTGATCTTAAGTAGCTTCCTCAAACATCTGTTGGTGAAAACTTGGATTCTCTTTATGCAGGCCTGGGACGCATTCCAAGTCTCACATCCATACAACAGGACTGACTTCACGTTCGAGTTGAATATCCTCAGCTTTGTTTTTAGAGATATATCCTTGGTTCTCCAAATCTTGCTTAAGGACGTGAAAGCTGCCTGTGCCTTTCCAATTCGTGCTTTGACTTCTGCCTCTGTTCCTCCCTTATTGTCAATGATACTACCAAGATAGCAGAAGGACTCTACATCTTCCAGTGGTTGATCTCCTACTGTGACTTGTTCGCTTGGGGGTGCAACAATTTTTAGGACCTTCGACTTCGCAGGATGTATCCTCAATCCAATAGATTCTGAAATTTTGTTTAGAGCTGTAGTCTTTGCTTGCATCTGGTCGTGCGTGTGCGACAATAGTGCCAAGTCATCTGCAAAATCTAGATCGTCCAACTGTGTCCATGGGGTCCATTGTATGCCATTTCTTCCTCCACTGGTGGTTTCTTTCATAAGCCAATCAATCACCAGAATAAACAGAAATGGGGACAGCAAACAACCCTGCCTAACACCAGTCTTGATATCAAAGCTGTCAGTAAGCTCACCATCGTGTACGACTCTGCAACTTGTCCCCTCGTACATGCTCTTGATAAGATTCACCATCTTCTCTGGGATTCCATAATGTCTCAATATTCTCCACAGTGTTTCTCTATCGATGCTATCAAAGGCCTTCTCGTAGTCAAGGAAGTTCACTATCAGTTCGGAGTTCCACTCTAGCGACTGCTCTACTATGATTCTCAGCGTGGCGATCTGGTCGGTGGTTGATCGATTACTCCTGAAACCAGCTTGCTCCTCACGAAGTTTTGGGTCTATTGCATTCTGTATTCGCTTGAGAATAATGCGATTGAAAACCTTTCCTGGGATGGAGAGAAGTGTGATTCCTCTGTAGTTACTACAATTGCTGAGGTCCCCTTTTTTTGGAAGCTTCACGAGGTGTCCTTCCTTCCAGTCCTTTGGAAACTTGCCTCCGATCCAAATCCTCGAGAATAGTGAGTGCAGACCCTCTGCAGCCCCAGCAGCATCTGCCTTCAGCGCCTCTGGTGGGATCTGGTCTGGTCCAGCTGCCTTGCCTCGGTTTAACTGCTTTATGGCATCATTAATCTCTGCTTTAGTCGGAGGGTCGCAACTGATCGGTAAATCATTTCTTGCGGGTAGAATGTCGGGTGGGTTGCTTGGTGGAGGTCTGTTCAAGAGGCTGTTAAAATGTTCTATCCATCTTTTTGCCTGAGCTTCCTTTCCAAAAATAGCCTTCCTGTTGTAATCCTTGACAGGAACTTCAGGTTTTCCATATTTTCCAGCAAGAGTCTTTGTAGTCTGGTAGAGGATCCTCATGTGTCCTCCTGTTGCTGCCTTCTCTGCTTTCTCAGCTAACATTCCTATGAACTCCTCTTTGTCTTTTTTAATTGATTTTTTTACCTCTTTAGCTGATGCTCGGTACTCTTCCTGGTTACCAACTCTTGAGCTTCTTGTACGACTTGCATTTACCTGTTCTTTTAGGTCTCTTCTTATCCTTATCAAGTCCAGTGATTTTTGACTGATCCATTCCTTGTGTTCCACTTTCTTTTCCCCAAGAACATCCTGACATGTCAATGTAAATACTCCTTTTACCTTAGCCCAGTGAGTCTCCAAATCTACTGTCTCTTCGAGGTCAACAAGGGGTTTGAATCTATTCCTCAGTGTCAGCTGGAACTCTTCCTTCTTGTCTCCATCCAGAAGGTTCACTTGAAACTTTCTCCTCTTTGTTCCTGCTCTGGTACCTTGTTTCTTGAGGCGGAGTTTGAGTCTTGCCAGCAGCATGTGATGGTCAGATCCAACATCAGCTCCTCTCTGTACTATGACATCCTCCAGTGAGCGTCTGAATCGTCGGGTGATGCAAAAGTGGTCAATCTGGTTTTCAGTTACTCCATCCGGTGAAATCCAAGTGGCCTTATGGATCCTCTTGTGTGGGAATACTGAACCTCCAATCACATAGCTGTTAAATACGCAGAAACTTGCAAACCGCTCTCCATTATCATTCATTTGTCCCAAACCATTGCACCCCATAATGTCCTCATACCCTGTATTGTCCTGTCCTATCTTGGCATTGGCGTCTCCCATTATAATGTTCACATCTTTTCTTGGCAATGTGTCAACTATTTCCTGAAGCTGGTTGTAGAAATCGTCCTTGTCCTCATCGGTTGCTTCATTTGTTGGGGCGTATATCTGCACAATGTTCATGTTGATGTTCTTGTTCTTTGTAGTAAATGATGCCAATATAATTCTCCTTCCGTAGGGTTCCCATCCCCTCAGTGACCTCTGGGCGTGCTTGCTCAAGATGATCGCTACTCCTTCTGTATGCTTTTTGTCCTCCCTTGCAGAATACAAAATCTTTTCCCCAGAATTAAGTTGTTTCAGTCCGGACTGTATCCAGCGGGTCTCGCTAACTCCAAGTATGTGCAGTCTGTATCGCCTCATCTCCATTGTAACCTGGGCACTCTTTCCTGCTTCATACATGGAGCGGACATTCCACGACGCAATCCGGAGTGACTTGTTTGATGAGGGAGCAGTCGGGCCAGTGGAGTCCTTTCGGCTTTGTCCATTGTCCTTCATTGAATCTACAGGTGCAGATGCTCCCCCTTCTCCCAAGATAAAAGACTGACTTAAAGTATTTGCTTGTGTTTCTGTAACTGGTTTATTTTTACAGGGTGGGTAGTTGGCCCACCGCCAACTGGCTCTTCTCGGGAGACCAGGACCTTTGCACCTTTAGTCGCCTCTTACGGCACGCAGTATCACGTCAGATGTATTCTTTGCTGTCCCTCTTCTGCAAGAGGGCCCCGCATCTGCACGGGCGATGGGAAAAGATTGGAACAGATATATTCACGATACAGGGAAGAAACTATTTGGTCACAGTTGACTATTACAGTCAATTCATTGAAGTCGATTTTCTTCAAGAGACTACATCAACAGCTGTAATAACAAAATTAAAGCACCACATGGCACGTTATGGCGTACCAAATACAGTGCACTCTCCCGATAACGACATGGCTCGGGACCAGAGGTGCATGTCGTTATCGGGAACATGTCGTTATTCGGAGATTTTCAAGATGGCGGAAAAAGGGGTGTGGTTAGACCCTTAGAATGTAACGTACCAACCATAGTGGGTGATCAGTGATCGGACTTTCCAAACATGTAAAATACACGAAGTGTGTGTGTTGTTTTGTTTTTTTTGTTTGTTTGTTTTTTTTGTTGTTGTTGTTTTTTGTGTGTCATTTTCCCTCTGTCGACATCTTGGGGTGCGTTATTGTTCTCGGGTGAATACAATCGATTCAGCGGTCAGCGATGTGATGACTGACTCATTTAATGCGCGTCACCCTTTTTGTTCCGACGACAATAGACACAGGTGTGTTTTCATTGGCCGATAACAAAGCGATCTCATTGGCCGATAACAAAGCGATCTCATTGGCTATGAGGTGCCTCTGGTAGGACATTTCATTGGTCGGAAAAGAAGTGTTTTTATTGGCTCAGAGAATGAAATGAAACTGACCGGAAACAATATTTTAGCTATTTTTATTTTTGTATCTAGCAAAGTCACAGCCGATTATTGCTAACTCAATGTCGTTATCCGGAGAGTGGTCTAAAAAGTATGTCGCTATTTAGAGAGTTTTATTACTAATAACATATAGTAAAAAAATCGGGACCGGGGGTCAATGTCGTTATCGGGAGAATGTCGTTATTCGGAGATGTCGTAATCGGGAGAGTGCACTGTACTTTGATTTCTGACAATGGCCCACAATATGCATCTGCAGAGTTTAGAAAATTTGCTACAACTTGGAATTTCAAACACACAAGAATTGCACCTGGCAATTCAAGAGCAAATGGACAAGCAGAATCAGCAGGTAAAATCATCAAAAACATGATGATCAAATGTAGAAAAGCAGAAGAAGATCCTTACCTGGGACTTTTGAACATTAGAAACACCCCAAATGAAGGACTGAACACCTCTCCTGCTCAAAGACTCATGGGTAGAAGAACCCAAGCACTAACACCAGCAACACATTCAGCACTGAAACCATCACTAATTCCAGTCAGTGAGAAATCAAGGTTACAACTTAAGCGGTTTCTACCAGCACAGCGCTTATGTTCCAAGAAAAGTCTTCCTTGCCTACAAGAAGGTGATACAGTTAGAATGCAACCCATTGATGGTACCAAAGAATGGAGATCTGCAACAGTGACAAATACACTACCATTCAACAACTATGAAGTCTCTTATGGCAACAGATCATTTGTTCGAGCAAGAAAGTTTTTGCGAAAGAAACCTACAACACATGTTGAACCACCAATGAACAATCAAAGACCATTCACGGATCAACCAACAAGTCCAACAGAGAAGCCAGACAATGCTCCAGACACCTTTCAACAGAATACAAGGAAGAAGACAGCCGCAGAAAGTCCTAGAATATCAACTAGAACTACACCAATCAGTACCACAAATCATTCTGACACACCCCTGGACACTGTGAAAACAAGATCTGGACGAATAATTAAACCACCGTCCAAATTAAATCTGTAAAGAAAACTGTTTCTATCCAATCACGGCTGATCCATAAACAACAGCTGAAAAACTTCACATATAGAATTTGTGTTTAATGTGAACCATACATCTTTATCCTGCACACTACCTGTATGACCACAGTAACAACAACATTAAACATATAAGAATTGTAGTTGCATAACTATTACATAGGCCATAATAAAGCCTTAATATTATATACAAACAATGCAGCTATGG
The DNA here is from genome assembly GCA_963931925.1 of Onchidella celtica. Lineage (NCBI taxonomy): Eukaryota > Metazoa > Mollusca > Gastropoda > Systellommatophora > Onchidiidae > Onchidella > Onchidella celtica. The sequence continues at coordinate 18,571,122 of OZ007579.1, read as the reverse complement.
TCATCAATATCACATACATCACACCTACTCTTGTGAATTCATATTCATCATGGACAAGATTGTTTTAGTTTAAGTCATATTAAATTATAACAAGACATGAAACATTGTTGTTTAAATTAGTTAAGGACATGTAGATTTGTTCAATTTTAAATTCCAGTTTACTTAGCCATGATATTTAAATAAAGGGAGATAAAACCAAATAACTTTATATTTGGCTTGTTGGAAAGTGGATTTTTCTCATATTTTCAAGTCCCTGGTCCTATTGGGGGGTAGGATCGAGTAGTTCTTGGAAATTGGATTTTTCTCATATTCTCAAGTCCCTGGTCCTATTGGGGGGTAGGATCGAGTACCTAGTCTTCTCGGATAAGGACGAAAAAATTCGGAGGGCCCGTGTGCACGTTGCGCACGTTAAAGATACCTTGGCAGTTGGAAATCGTAAAGAGCAGGCCGAAAGGCCGCTGCCCGGGCAAAATTGAAATTAATAGATTAAAATTTATCCATATCATCTCCTCCCCCCCCCCCCCCCCTGCCAGAACAAGAAATAATAAAACAAGTAAAGTGAGGTGTAAATGCCAAGGGCAGCGAACCTCCTAAAATAAAGACCTCAAATCAAATAACTTTATACTATTTTTCAACATTCAGTTATCTTTCTTTATACATTATAAGATAAAATAGCAAAAGACAAAAGAAGAAGAAGAAGAAGCATAAGTTAAAAAGTTAAAAATTTACACATGGAATATCCATTTGTTAAAAACTTTCTATTATGTGTTATTCTTATAAATTCAATGCTACCATCAATTTAAAGACCATTAGTGTTCATAAAGTACTTAACTGTTGTATGTTGTGCTACATGTAATTCTTTTTGGTCTTATAAAGATTTAAGGGGGGAGATGTTATGTGTTGTTTGTTTCGTATCTTTTGTATTGTTTCTATAATTAGATTATTGGGTAATTAAACTTTCTGAGAGAGAGTGACGTAACCAACATGGGGATGTTAAGAAAGTTCTGATTAAAGTTCTGTCTACTGATTCCTATCATCAACTCTTCCAAGTCTTTATTTACATGTTTCTATGTATAATAATGTTGGATGAACTACGAGTGGCTAATGTGGTTACTGCGTGGGTTCAATAGTAACTCCCTTAAGGATACACAGGATTAACAAACACAGGGTTCTGCTGGCAATCTTATTTATTCAAAAGCCTAACAAAGGTATCGCTACCAAAAGCCATAGGGAAAACCCTATCAAGAAAAGGAAAAAGAAACCCAGAAAAAGAAAAGAAACCCAGAAAAGAAGAGAAATCCAGAAAAGAAGCCCAACCAGCCATAAGCTGGAACAAGAGAAAAAGACAAAAATATGATTAGGATATAATGACAACATTAATCAGGCAATCAATGGTGGACATACATAGTAATAGTATTAAGTATTAAATCAAACAACAACAACATAATATAGAATTTAAGCAATAACCAACTGGATATGGATGCATGGAATAAAATAGCGCTAAGGTTAATGAATAACAACTACAAGTGGCTATATCATATACACAAGGAGTTTCCTAGTACACTGGCAACATAAACTAATGTACTAATCAAAGTATGAAGGACATAACAAATGAAGGGGCAAGAATACAATAGTTTCGCTCCACTGAGCCGGTGTACAGCACATCCAGGGTGGCCATTCCATAAAATAATAACGCAGTGGCCAACATGGCCCACTGACCGTCCATAACACAGACGCTGCATCCCAATGCAGGCCATCCTCATAGGCCCACTCCCATTATTAGTACTAACCCGCCCCAGGGCTATTGTATTGGTTACTTCCCTTCCCAATCGATACTGAAGGGTCATGCCCTTTGACCTTAGCCGCGGAGCTATGCCGCCAGGCTAACATTCGTATGACACACCACTAGATACATAAAGTAATGTGTACATTCCTTAAAATGAAACTGTCCTTCACACACTTACGAAACTCATAGAAGCATAATACATCTGGATAACTATAATACATGCACATGATATATATATATATATGTCGGCGAGACTCATTGCAACATGTGTAGACTCACTGAAACGTTGTTCATCCACCGCCGCACATAGGACAATCCTGGGGCTCACACATGTGAGGCCCAACTAATATTATACATCTCCAATAGGCCTACATGTAATTAATTACACATCTTAAACATTAAACACACAACCACAATCACACTGCTCTCTATAGCATAGTGGTACTGGCAAGGTACACAAATACCCGTAATACAATCAAGTGTGTATAATATAAGTCTATAACATAAGTCATCCACATCAACATGTCAGGAAATCCTCACTGCCTACCACAACAAGGCAATGCTACACACACACTATATATATGCACACAAGCAAATCGTGATAGCTTGGTTAGCGAGCCATCATTATCATCTAGCACCGCAAACGTTAACTTTGACAATAAAGTCACAATATCAAGACACTGCGCTGCATCGCGCATCGTACACGTCTAATGACAATGGCAATTACCGTTGAGCCGGACTCATAATGGTCTCTGTAGATCAGCATTCTCTACGCGACATCCAAGAAAGGGGGGGGGGGTGCGCAAATTAAAGTCACTTCTAATATAATAGTCTCCAACTTACCCAAAGTCTCTCCGGGTCCTGCGCTACCGCTTCATGCCTTATGGGGCGGGGTGGCGATGGCAAGCGTCGGCAGGCCTCTGAGCTTCTACGGGCCCGGGTTGCTGGTCTGGGTTCACTGTGCTGTCGGCTCTTGTCTCTGCGTCTTTGATGGAGTGTGCTGACCACTCGAACTCGCATCTTATTTATGAGCCAGCGCGGACGTCCCAGAGAGCTATTACGTAGCCAGTATTCGGACGAGTGAAAGGTTCGGACGTGGAGTCCAGCCCGACAATAAAACTGGTTAGGGTCCTAACACAATCGAATTTACAGTACGGTAAAAAGGGTGCACACAAAGGTCAATTAGGTATCCCAGTAAACTGCAGAAATTACTCTAACGTCCCCTCCAGCTATAATTGAATAAATTTGACCCAGGTTGGATTTATCGGGGATAACATGCGTCTAACTCATAGTTTACTTTAAATCCGAGATCCTCTTATTAATTATTTCAATAGGATATGTGCATCAAAGTACAACAAAATTGGTACCATTATAAAGTAGAAACTTGCTGCTAAAATTCTAACTGACTACTTATACCAGAAACCCAGTAATAGTTTTAATATAAATTTTCAAAGTGTCAGGACTAACAACATTCGACAATTTTGTGCGGGATACTTTCGTCCATTAATACGACGTATCTCCATTGATAACAAACGTTATCATGAGTACCTATTTTGTACCGATAGGGTATTGTCTACTCTCAAAAATGAATTCGGGTTCCCGTCATTCTGTCGGTGGATAACAACGAAGGAGCGAGTTGTAAGAAACTTAAAGCCATGATATAAGAGTTGGAAGCCTGGTGGTCAACATTTCCAACTGACCAATCAAAATGCGCGCTGTTCACCGTGATGTGAACAACGGGTCCCGCGCTAGTATTACAAGGGAAATAATCCAATTAATGGTACTCGGCCAAGTGTCCATAAACTACTATGAGTGGCCGTCCCTCACTCACGCACCAGAGTTACCATGAAAGCACATTAAAAATAGAAAGTCGTTCATCCTCTCACAATAAGAAACTAAACACGTGGCTTCGCCAGCTGTCTCTTTCCCTGCTTTGCGAAGCGAGCCGGAATAGTCCGCATTGAAAGTCCCTCTCACCATCGTAGACGGGGCTGAGCGCTCGATGCTGGCGTAACCCAGCCTAGCCAACGGATTGAAAAATAGCGGTGATTGTGATTGATTTTGTAACTTTAATTAACTTGATTGTGATTGATTTTGTAACTTTAATTTGTTTATAGTCACTCACATACCATTGCCGTACACTTTGACATAAAATTGAATAAAATTTCTCGATTAAAAAAAAAAAAAGGCAAAAACAGTCTGATTCAACCAACACAACTCACCACAACTATATGAACAATGGTGTTAATGTATGACAGGGCGGGTAGAGGATGGGGTAAGCCTAGAGGGAAGACAACGGGTGATGCGAATAGACAGACAGCTAGATAGAGAGAGAGAGAGAGATAGACAGATAGATAGACAGACAGATAGAGAGAGACCGAGAGAGAGAGAGAGACAGGGACACACAGAGAGACAGATAGAGAGAGAGGGAGAGACAGAGATAGGGACAGATAAAGAGAGAGTGAGATAGAGCAAAAAAGCGAGATAGAGAGAGATAGAAGCGAGAGAGATAAAATAGACAGATAAGATAGATAGGTAGAAGAGAATAGAAAGATAGACAGACAGAGTAGATAGATATGTGAGAGGATGAACGACTTTTTATTTTTAATGTGCTTTCATGGTAGCTCTAGTGCGTGAGTGAGGGACGGCCACTCATAGTAGTTTATGGACACTTGGCCGAGCACCATTAATTGGATTATTTCCCTTGTAATACTAGCGCGGGACCCGTTATTCACATCACGGTGAAAAGCGCGCATTTTGATTGGTCAATTGGAAATTTTGACCACCGGGCTTCCAACTCTTATATCATGGCTTTAAGTTTCTTACAACTCGCTCCTTCGTTGTTATCCACCGACAGAAAGACGGGAACCCGAATTCATTTTTGAGAGTAGACAATACCCGATCGGTACAAAATAGGTACTCATGATAACGTTTGTTATCAATGGAGATACGTCGTATTAATGGACGAAAGTATCCCGCACAAAATTGTCGAATGTTGTTAGTCCTGACACTTTGAAAATTTATATTAAAACTATTACCGGGTTTCTGGTATAAGTAGTCAGTTGGAATTGTAGCAGCAAGTTTCTACTTTATAATGGTACCAATTTCGTTGTACTTTGATGCACGTGTCCTATTGAAATGATTAATGAGAGGATCTCGGATTTAAAGTAAACCACGAGTTAGACGCATGTTATCCCCGATAAATCCAACCTGGGTCAAATTTATTCAATTATTGCTGGAGGGGTCGTTAGAGTAATTTCTGCAGTTTACTGGGATACCTAATTGACTTTTGTGTGCACCCTTTTAACCGTACTGTAAATTCGATTGTGTTAGGACCCTAACCGGTTATGTTGTCGGGCTGGACTCCATGTCCGAGCCTTTCACTTGTGCAACACGGGCTACGTAATAGCTCTCTCGGACGTCCGCGCGGGCTAATAAATAAGATGCGGTTCGAGTGGTCAAGACACTCCATCATAGACGCAGAGACAGAGCCGACGCTTGCCATCGCCACCCCGCCCCATAAGGCATGTAGCGGTAGCACAGGACCCGGAGAAACTTTGGGTAAGTTGGAGACTATTATATTAGAAGTGACTTTAATTTGCGCACCCCCCCCCCCTTTTTCTTGGATGCCCCGTAGAGAATGCTGATCTACAGAGACTATTATGAGTCCGGCTCAACGGTAATTGCCATTGTCATTGGACGTGTAGGATGCGCTTTGCAGTACAGTGTCTTGATATTGTGTCTTTATTGTCAAAGTTAACGTTTGCGGTGCTAGATGATAATGATGGCTCGCTAACCAAGCTATCACGATTTGCTTGTGTGCCTATATATAGTGTATGTGTAGCATTGCCTTGTTGTGGTAGGCAGTGAGGATTTCCTGACATGTTGATGTGGATGGCTTATGTTACAGCGAGCGGCACTATACGCTTGATTGTATTACGGGTATTTGTGTACCTTGCCAGTACCACTATGCTATAGAGAGCAGTGTGATTGTGATTGCGTGTTTAGTGTTTAAGATGTGCAATTAATTACATGTATTGGAGATGTATAATATTAGTTGGGCCTCACATGGGTGAGCCCCAGGATTGTTCTATGTGCGGCGGTGGATGAACAATGTTTCAATGAGTCTACACATGTTGCAATGAGTCTCGCCGACATATATATATATATCATGTGCATGTATTATAGTTATCCAGATGTATTATGCTTCTATGAGTTTCGTAAGTGTGTGAAGGACAGTTTCATTTTAAGGAATGTACACATTACTGTATGTATCTAGTGGTGTGTCATACACGTTAGCCTGGCGGCATAGCTCCGCGGCTAAGGTCAAAGGGCATGACCCTTCAGTATCGATTGGGAAGGGAAGTCACCAATACAATAGCCCTGGGGCGGGTTAGTACTAATAATGGGAGTGGGCCTATGAGGATGGCCTGCATTGGGATGCAGCGTCTGTGTTATGGACGGTCAGTGGGCCATGTTGGCCACTGCGTTATTAAATGGAATGGCCACTCTGGATGTGTTGTACACCGGCTCAGTGGAGCGAAACTATTGTGTTCTTGCCCCTTCATTTGTTATGTCCTTCATACTTTGATTAGTACATTAGTTTATGTTGCCAGTGTACTAGGAAACTCCTTGTGTATATGATATAGCCTCTTGTAGTTGTTATTCATTAACCTTAGCGCTATTTTATTCCATGCATACATATCCAGTTGGTTATTGCTTAACTTCTATATTATGTTGTTGTTGCTTGATTTAATACTTAATACTATTACTATGTATGTCCACCATTGATTGCCTGATTAATGTTGTCATTATATCCTAATCATATTTTTGTCTTTTTCTCTTGTTCCAGCTTATGGCTGGTTGGGCTTCTTTTTTTTGGGCTTCTTTTCTGGGTTTCTCTTCTTTTGTTGGCTTTGTTTGGGCCGCGATACCTTTGTTAGGCTTTTTTTGAATAAATAAGATTGCCAGCAGAACCCTGTGTTTGTTAGTCCTGTGTATCCTTAAGGGAGTTACTATTGAACCCACGCAGTAACCACATTACCCACTCGTAGTTCATCCAACAGATAGAATAGAGATAGATAGATAGATAGATTAGATGGGACAGACGGACAAACAGATACCATAGAGAGACAGAGAGAGAGAGACAGATAGAGAAAAAGAGATAGAGACAGAGTGAGAGATAGAAGAGAGAGAGATAGATGGATAGATTGGGATAGAATAGATTGGGATAGAATAGATAGATAGATAAATAGAATAGATAGATAGCTAGATAGATAGATGCAGATAGATAGATAGATAGAACACAGACAGACAGATACACAGACAGATCAACCTTCTCATAGTCAAGGGCCTACACGCTGCTCCGTTTACAAAGACAATGACTCAATGAGTCGCGGCCCGTCCTTTGAAGTTTGATGGCCGACGGCGTCTTCCAAGAATCTCATTCAATGCCCAGACACGCAAGGGACTGAATGGGATTGTTAATGTTAGAAGGCGCTGGCGGCCATCACGGGGTGGGTCACGTCTCATTACAATGTATTTGAGACATCGTGTTTGTAAACGGAGCAGCGTGTAGGCCTTTGTCTATAAGAAAGTTTATCTGTCTATCTGTCTGTGCACTATCTCTCTCTCTCTCTATCTATCTATCTATCTATCTATCTATCTACATTTATCTATCTATCTATCTATCTATTTATCTATTTTATTTATCTTATCTTTCTATTCTGATCTATTCTGATCTGATCCTATCTATCTATCTATCTATCTATCTATCTATCTATCTATCTATCTATCTATCTATCTATCTATCTATCTATCTAATCTCTCTATCTAAATATCTAATCTATCTATCTATCTATCTATCTATTTTATCTCTCGCTTCTCTGTAATTCTCTACATGTATATGTATATCTCTCTCCCTATCTGCCTCTATCTCTCTTTCTATCTGTTTCTATCACTGTCTCTCTCTCTGTCTGTCTGTTCTATCTATCTGTCTGTCTGTTCTATCTATATATCTATCTATCTGTCTATCTATCTATCTATCTATCTATCTATCTATTCTCATCATCCGTTGTCTTCCAGCTAGGCTTACCCCACCCTCTCGCACCGTGTCATGCACATTAACACCATTGGCTTTACATTGTAGTTGTGGTGAGCCGTGTCGGTTGAATCAGTCTGGGTTTTTGTTGTTGTTGTTGTTGTTTTCAATCGAGGAATTTTATTCAATTTTATGTCATAGCGTACGGAAGTGGTATGGGAGTGACTATAAACAAATGAAAGTTACAAAACCAGTCACAATCAAATTAAAGCTACAAAGTCAATCACAATCACCGCTATTTTTCAACCCGTTACCAAGGCTGGGTTAGGCCAGCATCGAGCGCTCAGCCCACACTGCGATGATGAGATGGGGTTTCTGGCGAAGCGGCGCGTGGAATCCAGTTCAGTGACAGTCGTGTATATCATGATCCCATTCAACCCGTGGCGTGTCTGGGCATTGGTGGTAGTTTCAAGAATTTTTCACAGATCTCGGGATAATTAGGCTAAAAATTGACAACTCGTGTGGGATAATGTACATGTATATCAACACACCGCATCTCCGTTAGTTATGTTAGACAAAAGTTATCATGAGTACAGGCTACGGACGGGAAGGGTATTGCATAATCTTGAAAATGAACCCGAGTTTCTGTCTTTCTGAGGCATGTCAAGAAAGAAAACGTAAATTTTAGATAGGATTCAGGAGCTGGATACCCGTTGGCCCAGTTGGCCAAGCAAAACGCGCACCTCACAGTCTTACCAGAGACCTTATATAGCGAGACACGTAACTGTGGCTGGATCCGCGTATCTGGGTCAGGCATCCGTGTTGGCATTAACGGCGGTAACAGAAGACAAGTCTTTATTCTCGGCAAGAAGCTTACATTGTTATACCGTATAATGGTGTAAGCTCCTCGATTCTCCGTCACCCAGAACTCTGTCTTTGTCCATGAAAAATGTTCACATACAACCGGGTCTACGTCAGAATATTCTGAATATGTTCAAAATTAAAGTAAAGGCCAAGGCAGAGAAGGAAAGATTATGTGCCATTATATTTGATGACATGGCCATCAAGTATGGTATTCGTTACGACCCAACTCATGACAAAGTTGAGGGTTTTGAAGACTACGGTATTTGGGGTCGGTCTCAGAAGCAAGCTAACCAGGCGCTCGTTGTGGTGGTCAGAGGAATTTACACCAAATGGAAACAGCCTTTCACCTATGTCCTATCACATAATTCAGTAAGATCGAACATATTGGAGCTGATACTGCTGGATGCCGTGGAGCAACTGTTACAGCTGGGACTGATTCCTAAGGTGATGATTTGTGACCAAGGGACCAACAATAGAGCTGATGTGAAAAAGTTGGGAGTTACAAATGACAAGCCTTTCTTTTGTGTGCAGGAGCACAAGATTTTTGTCATGTACGACCCTCCACACTTGATGAAAAATATTCGAAACAATCTGAAGAAAAGTGGCTTTTCCATGCAAGGACGGAGTGTATGGTGGGAGCACATCGTTGAATTTTTTTAAATGGACTCTTCGATGCCTATCAGGATGGCCCCAAAACTGACGAAGAGACATATAGAAGTACCTGCTTTTGCGCACCTTCGTGTCAGCCTTGCTGTGCAGGTCTTAAGCCATACAGTAGCTGCTGGCATATCAACTATGGTTACCCTCAAGGCCTTACCTTTCGAAGCACTGGCAACAGCCGAGTTCGTGGAACAGTGGGATATACTGTTCAATTGCTTCAACAGCAGGAGCCTTCACAGCAAAGCCAATATGAATCATGCCGTTACACCCAAGTCTGGCCATTCAAAGTATTTAGAAGATTGTCTAAAATGGCTTGATGGCATCACGTGTAAAGGGTCTACACTTCCCTCCCTGGAGGGATGGAAGTTATCTATCAGCTGTCTCTTGCAGTTGTGGGAAGATCTTAAAACCAACTTCTCTTTCAGTTTCCTCCTTACACATCGTCTCAACCAGGATTGTCTGGAGAATTTATTCTCTGTCATTCGAGGAAAGGGTGGGCATCGATTTAATCCGGATGTCACAGAATTCAGATCATCACTTCGACAGACAATGGTAGTGTTGGATGAACTACGAGTGGCTAATGTGGTTACTGCGTGGGTTCAATAGTAACTCCCTTAAGGATACACAGGATTAACAAGCACAGGGTTCTGCTGGCAATCTTATTTATTCAAAAAGCCTAACAAAGGTATCACTACCAAACAAAAAGGCATAGGAGAAAACCCTATCAAGAAAGGGAAGAGAAGCCCAAACAAAAAGAAGAGAAACCCAGAAAAGAAGAAGCCCAAAAAAAGAAGCCCAACCAGCCATAAGCTGGAACAAGAGAAAAAGACGAAAATATGATTAGGATATAATGACAACATTAATCAGGCAATCAATGGTGGACATACATAGTAATAGTATTAAGTATTAAATCAAACAACAACAATATAATATAGAATTTAAGCAATAACCAACTGGATATGTATGCATGGAATAAAATAGCGCTAAGGTTAATGAATAACAACTACAAGTGGCTATATCATATACACAAGGAGTTTCCTAGTACACTGGCAACATAAACTAATGTACTAATCAAAGTATGAAGGACATAACAAATGAAGGGGCAAGAACACAATAGTTTCGCTCCACTGAGCCGGTGTACAACACATCCAGAGTGGCCATTCCATTTAATAACGCAGTGGCCAACATGGCCCACTGACCGTCCATAACACAGACGCTGCATCCCAATGCAGGCCATCCTCATAGGCCCACTCCCATTATTAGTACTAACCCGCCCCAGGGCTATTGTATTGGTTACCTCCCTTCCCAACCGATACTGAAGGGTCATGCCCTTTGACCTTAGCCGCGGAGCTATGCCGCCAGGCTAACATGTGTATGACACACCACTAGATACATAAAGTAATGTGTACATTCCTTAAAATGAAACTGTCCTTCACACACTTACGAAACTCATAGAAGCATAATACATCTGGATAACCATAATACATGCACATGATATATATATATATATGTCGGCGAGACTCATTGCAACATGTGTAGACTCACTGAAACATTGTTCATCCACCGCCGCACATAGAACAATCCTGGGGCTCACCCATGTGAGGCCCAACTAATATTATACATCTCCAATACATGTAATTAATTACACATCTTAAACACTAAACACGCAATCACAATCACACTGCTCTCTATAGCATAGTGGTACTGGCAAGGTACACAAATACCCGTAATACAATCAAGTGTGTAGTGCCGCTCGCTATAACATAAGCCATCCACATTTACATGTCAGGAAATCCTCACTGCCTACGACAACAAGGCAATGCTACACATACACTATATATATGCACACAAGCAAATCGTGATAGCTTGGTTAGCGAGCCATCATTATCATCTAGCACCGCAAACGTTAACTTTGACAATAAAGTCACAATATCAAGACACTGCGCTGCATCGCGCATCTTACACGTCTAATGACAATGGCAATTACCGTTGAGCCGGACACATAATGGTCTCTGTAGATCAGCATTCTCTACGCGGCATCCAAGAAAGGGGGGGGGGGATGCGCAAATTAAAGTCACTTCTAATATAATAGTCTCCAACTTACCCAAAGTCTCTCCGGGTCCTGCGCTACCGCTTCATGCCTTATGGGGCGGGGTGGCGATGGCAAGCGTCGGCAAGCCTCTGAGCTGCTACGGGCCCGGGTTGCTGGTCTGGGTTCACTGTGCTGTCGGCTCTTGTCTCTGCGTCTATGATGGAGTGTGCTGACCACTCGAACTCGCATCTTATTTATGAGCCAGCGCGGACGTCCGGGAGAGCTATTACGTAGCCCGTGTTGCACAAGTGAAAGGCTCGGACATTGAGTCCAGCCGAACAACATAACCGGTTAGGGTCCTAACACAATCGAATTTACAGTACGGTTAAAAGGGTGCACACAAAAGTCAATTAGGTATCCCAGTAAACTGCAGGAAATTACTCTAACGTCCCCTCCAGCAATAATTGAATAAATTTGACCCAGGTTGGAATTATCGGGGATAACATGCGTCTAACTCGTGGTTTACTTTAAATCCGAGATCCTCTTATTAATTATTTCAATAGGACCTGTGCATCAAAGCACAACGAAATTGGTACCATTATAAAGTAGAAACTTGCTGCTACAATTCTAACTGACTACTTATACCAGAAACCCGGTAATAGTTTTAATATAAATTTTCAAAGTGTCAGGACTAACAACATTCGACAATTTTGTGCGGGATACTTTCGTCCATTAATACGACGTATCTCCATTGATAACAAACGTTATCATGAGTACCTATTTTGTACCGATAGGGTATTGTCTACTCTCAAAAATGAATTCGGGTTCCCGTCTTTCTGTCGGTGGATAACAACGAAGGAGCGAGTTGTAAGAAACTTAAAGCCATGATATAAGAGCCGGAAGCCCGGTGGTCAACATTTCCAACTGACCAATCAAAATGCGCGCTTTTCACCGCGATGTGAACAACGGGTCCCGCGCTAGTATCACAAGGGAAATAATCCAATTAATGGTACTCGGCCAAGTGTCCATAAACTACCACGAGTGGCCGTCCCTTACTCACGCACTAGAGTTACCATGAAAGCACATATTAAAAATAGAAAATCGTTCATCCTCTCACATTCTCCCCTGCTAAGTCACGTAGTCCCTTACGTGACACATACATCAATTCAAAGGTTTACTAAATACCACTGAAGGTATAATCAAACTCTAAGGGGCTATGATACCATCACTTAGAGTAGAACAATTGCAAATTACACACAGTGAACCGAAGTAAAACAATGGTCCATCCTCTTTATAACTACTAACAGGTGGCGTGAACCGGCTAAGTTACTACTGGCATCCTGAAGATGTACACAACAGTCTCAGCTCTGGCTGTAGTAAGTTACATCATATGGACAAAACAACAGGTCCCAGACCTGCAACGGTGGTCCCAGACCACTATCAGGGTTAACGTAGGATCGAACAGTACAAAAAAAATGCAGTATGCTATAAGGGCACTAGGGCAATGAAAAAGGTAAGGTCAACATAGGCATAAAAGTAATTGTAATTAAGCTGTGGAGAAAGCTAACATGGGCATACTCTCTAACTTAAAATCTTGAGGCGGACCTCACTTGATCGTCGGTCTGTCTTCTGGCCTAATGGAAACTAGGGGGGTCTTGATGGGTGCGCTCCCCTGCTCTTTCTGCACTCACAGTCAATGTCTAATGTTAATCACTAATAAGAGTCAGAGGTCCAATCTCTGGGGTTGTCTGTGTGGGCGGCTGGACCTTCGCACAGGAGGTAGGCGCTGGGAAGTTGTCATCCCAGGTTGAGGGTCCGGTCGGGCTGCAGGTGGCTGGCAAGGGTGGTGGGCTGGGAGTACCAGACACTGGTCGACGCAGGCTGTGGGGGCGGATGTTGCGGATACGTGTAGATTGCGGGATGAAATACCCGCAACGGGTCCCTGTTGACTGCAGTGGGATGGGTGGTGTACACAGGACTGGGATACAAGTCCTGAATCTTGAGTTGATGTTGGAGGGCGTTGGTCTTCGTGGCTCCCTGGTTCCTATGGGGTGGGGCAGGGGTTGGCTGGCTGGCTGGGCTTCAAACTAAAAATTTCCACGGCTGGGTTCTCTACACTACAAACTAACCCTTCTGTGTATCCCACTTCTTGACACCAGAAAATGTTGGATGAACTACGAGTGGCTAATGTGGTTACTGCGTGGGTTCAATAGTAACTCCCTTAAGGATACACAGGATTAACAAGCACAGGGTTCTGCTGGCAATCTTATTTATTCAAAAAGCCTAACAAAGGTATCACTACCAAACAAAAAGGCATAGGAGAAAACCCTATCAAGAAAGGGAAGAGAAGCCCAAACAAAGAAAAGAAACCCAGAAAAGAAGAAGCCCAAAAAAAGAAGCCCAACCAGCCATAAGCTGGAACAAGAGAAAAAGACGAAAATATGATTAGGATATAATGACAACATTAATCAGGCAATCAATGGTGGACATACATAGTAATAGTATTAAGTATTAAATCAAACAACAACAATATAATATAGAATTTAAGCAATAACCAACTGGATATGTATGCATGGAATAAAATAGCGCTAAGGTTAATGAATAACAACTACAAGTGGCTATATCATACACACAAGGAGTTTCCTAGTACACTGGCAACATAAACTAATGTACTAATCAAAGTATGAAGGACATAACGAATGAAGGGGCAAGAACACAATAGTTTCGCTCCACTGAGCCGGTGTACAACACATCCAGAGTGGCCATTCCATTTAATAACGCAGTGGCCAACATGGCCCACTGACCGTCCATAACACAGACGCTGCATCCCAATGCAGGCCATCCTCATAGGCCCACTCCCATTATTAGTACTAACCCGCCCCAGGGCTATTGTATTGGTTACCTCCCTTCCCAACCGATACTGAAGGGTCATGCCCTTTGACCTTAGCCGCGGAGCTATGCCGCCAGGCTAACATGTGTATGACACACCACTAGATACATAAAGTAATGTGTACATTCCTTAAAATGAAACTGTCCTTCACACACTTACGAAACTCATAGAAGCATAATACATCTGGATAACCATAATACATGCACATGATATATATATATATATGTCGGCGAGACTCATTGCAACATGTGTAGACTCACTGAAACATTGTTCATCCACCGCCGCACATAGAACAATCCTGGGGCTCACCCATGTGAGGCCCAACTAATATTATACATCTCCAATACATGTAATTAATTACACATCTTAAACACTAAACACGCAATCACAATCACACTGCTCTCTATAGCATAGTGGTACTGGCAAGGTACACAAATACCCGTAATACAATCAAGTGTGTAGTGCCGCTCGCTATAACATAAGCCATCCACATTTACATGTCAGGAAATCCTCACTGCCTACGACAACAAGGCAATGCTACACATACACTATATATATGCACACAAGCAAATCGTGATAGCTTGGTTAGCGAGCCATCATTATCATCTAGCACCGCAAACGTTAACTTTGACAATAAAGTCACAATATCAAGACACTGCGCTGCATCGCGCATCTTACACGTCTAATGACAATGGCAATTACCGTTGAGCCGGACTCATAATGGTCTCTGTAGATCAGCATTCTCTACGCGGCATCCAAGAAAGGGGGGGGGGGTGCGCAAATTAAAGTCACTTCTAATATAATAGTCTCCAACTTACCCAAAGTCTCTCCGGGTCCTGCGCTACCGCTTCATGCCTTATGGGGCGGGGTGGCGATGGCAAGCGTCGGCAAGCCTCTGAGCTGCTACGGGCCCGGGTTGCTGGTCTGGGTTCACTGTGCTGTCGGCTCTTGTCTCTGCGTCTATGATGGAGTGTGCTGACCACTCGAACTCGCATCTTATTTATGAGCCAGCGCGGACGTCCGGGAGAGCTATTACGTAGCCCGTGTTGCACAAGTGAAAGGCTCGGACATTGAGTCCAGCCGAACAACATAACCGGTTAGGGTCCTAACACAATCGAATTTACAGTACGGTTAAAAGGGTGCACACAAAAGTCAATTAGGTATCCCAGTAAACTGCAGAAATTACTCTAACGTCCCCTCCAGCAATAATTGAATAAATTTGACCCAGGTTGGAATTATCAGGGATAACATGCGTCTAACTCGTGGTTTACTTTAAATCCGAGATCCTCTTATTAATTATTTCAATAGGACCTGTGCATCAAAGCACAACGAAATTGGTACCATTATAAAGTAGAAACTTGCTGCTACAATTCTGACTACTTATACCAGAAACCCGGTAATAGTTTTAATATAAATTTTCAAAGTGTCAGGACTAACAACATTCGACAATTTTGTGCGGGATACTTTCGTCCATTAATACGACGTATCTCCATTGATAACAAACGTTATCATGAGTACCTATTTTGTACCGATAGGGTATTGTCTACTCTCAACAATGAATTCGGGTTCCCGTCTTTCTGTCGGCGGATAACAACGAAGGAGCGAGTTGTAAGAAACTTAAAGCCATGATATAAGAGCCGGAAGCCCGGTGGTCAACATTTCCAACTGACCAATCAAAATGCGCGCTTTTCACCGCGATGTGAACAACGGGTCCCGCGCTAGTATCACAAGGGAAATAATCCAATTAATGGTACTCGGCCAAGTGTCCATAAACTACCACGAGTGGCCGTCCCTTACTCACGCACTAGAGTTACCATGAAAGCACATATTAAAAATAGAAAATCGTTCATCCTCTCACAGTAGATTCACTGCTTGTGACAGGGGAGAGGAAGAACTGTAAAGATGACATTGATGCCTTTTTGTTCAGTCTGGAGAACGTCGAACCAACAGGTGGCACCAAAGCGATTAGGTCAAGACTGCAGCAAGATGTACCCAGAGTGCTCCAGGCTGTCATGAAAAAAGTGCCAGACGTTCCATTACTTTCAGACAAGGAAGAAAACATTCTTGCCTACATTGCAGGCTACATCATTTCAAAAATTGACACTGTCATCTGCGATAACTGTAGGGGTCAGCTATCTGTAGACAAAGACATCACCAATCCAAGCCATCAGTTCATATGGTCCAAGAATTTTGACCAATGCCAGGGGGGTGGCTTGCGATTCCCTTCATCCAATTTCCAGGAATTTTTAAGATGTGCAGAAAAGGTATTCCGAACCGTTGCACCAGTCAGCCTTCACACTTCAGGATTGCGGTGCTCAATCGTTCGAAAGATTACAGAAGCAACATACGGAAACGAAACAGAAGAGGCTCTCCAATGTGACTCTTGTGATAAAACATTCCTGATTATTAATCTTTTTGTCAACATTCGACTGCATCATCTGATCAAATGTAAGAACCTGGAACAAATTCAGCCTAAGGTCAGGACAACGTGTGCAAAGAGGAAGGCAACAATCTTTGATAACAAGTAACAACTGAAAGAGGACATTCATTTATCGTTAGGATAACACACTTTTACTGAGTAAGTCAATCAATTAATATCAGTTCTTTTATAGCTGCTACCCTCTCCTTCCCCAGTCCTATCCATAGTCTTTCCTCCTTTTATCACACTCATAAAACTATTTATCATCTTTATCTAAACGTCAGTAAATTGAAAGAAATAGTGCCCATCATCGCCTCTTATTCCACTATTGTCAGCCTCCCAGCTGACTGGGCGACCGCCGTTATTTGTATCTGGGTCACGCTGGGCCTGTCACACTGCACTGCAGTGCAAACGTATGGAGCGGCCCCGGCAGTTACCTGTCTCGCTATTATAAGGTCTCTGGTCTTACTTACTACACAGCTGCAATGTGTCCCGCGCTACCGTACACAAGGGAAGTAATTCAAGTAATGGCAACCAGACGCGCCTATTTTAGTTGGCCTAGGCCAAAGAGGGTTATAGGCCTACATTTGTACACTATTTATTATAAATATATTATTATTATTATACATGAATATATATACATGTATATGTCATGTATAAACCAATCTGTTAAAACTTAAAATAACCAGATGAGTAGCCGTACCTTAGTCACGCAAACTATTTTAACGAAAGCACATTACATTACATGTTATAAATTAATTAAATAAATTTAAAATCCTCCCTCCTGCCAGTGTCACATTTGTTTTTGTGAACACACGTTATTGAGCCTCACGCGGAGGGGACGATATTCACAGTATAATGGAGTCCACGTGAGTCGAAATTTTATAACCGAAGAAGCAATTTCGGTCTGGTTCTTTTTCAAAAACCGTGACCTTCACTGCGAAGTATCTACAGTATCCATCTAGCGCGACTCATTGATTCATGTCTGTTAACATGGTGGAAAAGTACCAATGGCGAAAAGGTACCAATCATCCCTAATCAAAAGACCTAGATCTAGATCATCTAATGCAGATGCCTGTGTTTGTTGTTTTTTTGGGGGGGGGGGATTCTGCAAGAAGGGATGTAAAATTTTAACATGTAGGCCTAGTTGTTTGACACTGCACGCCATGCGCTCACTCTCATCATAAGATAGATCAGATACAACTCCATGCCCGTAGGCTATACCGAGTCTCGGCCGCTTCAGTTTAATTTTGGAGTCCCAGTCATCATCATGGATTTTATTTCCGGGTTAATCGAGTAAGGGAAAAAAAAAAACAACTTCCAGGGATCTTCAATCTGTCCTTTCAGAATTATCATTAGAAACTGTGCGACGAAGCGGTTTAAGTAAGGAAGTAAATAAGAAACAGATCTGTGCACAATGTTGAGCAAGCCTACTCCGCAATTAAATCTACACGATTGTAAGTTATGAATGATCTAGATCTAGATCTAGATCTAAAATCTGCTCCTCCCTAGATTCTAGATTCTAAATCCACATTTCTGTCTATTTTACATGTTAGATCTAGATTAGATCTAGAGGGTCTAGATCGAGATCTAGATCTCCGAACGAGTGACATCGAACATTGGGAAGGTCTTCCGCCCGTCCGCGCCAGCCAAGAAAACACAACTACCCCAGCCCCTTTTCGCCTGATTAGTCAATCTGACTACCGCCCATTGATACAAACTGACTAGACCCTCACGCCCCCAGGTCCATCTGACTATTCCAATGCAGGTTGTTTAAGCTTATATCTTAATCATACTATGTTTGTTAACTTTTTGGTAAGTGGCGCGGACGGGGGGAAGACCTCCCGAACATTGTACACAGCATTCGGAAGTCCTCCCCCTTTTTCCGGCTTCGAGCGTCAGGTAACCTAGTCTAGATCTAGATGTAGATTTAGAGGTCCAGCTAGATCTGCATGATGCTGGTAGGCCATCTATCTATGAATTTCTGCTTCTGAAGGAGTACATTAAATGAGTTACACAACTTTAGTCGTGCACCTTTTTCATGTTGTATATGTGTTAATTGCCGATCCCCCCCAATTTGCCAGGGGGGGCTGCCCCTTGCACCTCCCTCCCCCCCCCCCCCCCGCACACGGACGCTCCTAAAATCACGTCCTTTTATCTCTATTGTGTAGTACTAGTAATTCAAATGGAACTCCTCCCTCAGTTTCAATGTTCATGGCTATCAGTAAGAGAACAGATCGCAACGAATCATTATACTCGAAGTTATGTCTAATAAAATTTTCCCAAAGATTCTTTATTTGCCAGCATAGATTTTGTGTTTGTAAGTGATTTCCCTTGATTCAAATCCTTCTCCGTCTTCCCCCCTTGTTCTGTTTACCCCGATCAACATTCATATCGCATGTGTTGAAAGCGATGATATGATTTCAAATTGGAAAGACTTTTCTGAGTAAAAATTGGAATTTCATTGATTGAATGGATATGAAGTTTTATTCGCAGACATCTGCGAATAAAAGCTTCAGGTCTTAGGCTATCTGTAGATAGGCCTGTGGGTTTCTTGGTTGAGTGATGTTTATTTTGGAAGAATTCTATCACAATTGAACAGGGTCCACGGTAACGTATTGGTTAGGATCTTGGAGACCATGGTTTAGTTGTCAGCCAGATGGGATTTTTTTTTTTTTTACTAGATGGAGTTTCTGGCATTATCCGGGGGTAAACACGTGAACCCACCATTCTCTCTCTTTCTTTCTCTCTCCCTTTCTGTGTGGTCTACAAAGCGTCCCACAATCTACAGTCGTCTCTTACTACAGATTCCATGCGCTTCAGAGCACTACGCACTCATTTGTGATGGGGAAATTGAACACGTATTAATATCGTTTCCGATGCGGTGGGCTTTCTACAGGGAGCCAAAACAAAGATCATTGTATTTACATGTTTGCAACTTTTTATTTAAAAGCACCTGAAACTTGAATCAACACAGTCCGTCGATACAAAAGTGATTGGACTGAATTAGTGACATTTAAGAAAATTAATCTTATAATTTTTGAAACTGTCACTTAGGCTGTAGCGTCGAGCAAAAAAAAGGGCAAAAATTGCACCATAATGAATTACTCCCACCACTATTTTTCTTTATACATGTAATAAGATTCTTTTCTTATAAGTCTTTTTAGTAGGAATCAGTCTGTTTAATTTTTTTTTGTTTTTGTGATTAGTCAACACAATACCTGTGGATAATCCCAGGCTTTATCCGCCAATATTGTTGTGTCTAATAAAATTTTCCCAAAGATTCTTTATCACTTTATCACATATTTTTATCACTGTTGTCAGGAAACTGCGGTATTTTACACATTTAGTAAGCTGTTGCTGAGCGATGAACACAATTCGGTATGTTTCTCCATTCAGGTTTGTAATTGGACAGTAGTGTAACTCAATGAAAAATATAAAAAATAAATTGTGCGGAAGCCCAGGTACCCTGTTCATGCTTCATTGTAGGTCATATAGGAAGTGAAGCAGATTTAACAACGATCTGTGATGGAAAAAGGCCTCTGATTGCTTACCGTTTCTGAGATGATAAAGGTCATCATTATGAGGACATCAGTGGTTTTGGGAAAAGAAGAAAAAAAAAAGGAAACTCATTTGGTTTATAGTGTAAACTCACCAGCAGGTTGTCTTTTCTTCATTGCAGCTGGAGGAGATAAAGTTGTATAGGCTGGATCTTTTGGGCCATTCTGTGAAATGTACATTTGGACAGGATGGTTGACGCAAGCATTTGAAAAACATACATAAAGGCAAATGGTATTTTGGGAAACATGCAACACTTTTCACAGCCATGGTAATGAATTAAAGCTTGGCATCAACTTTTATTTGCAACTTGTTTCTTTCTCAGCAAAAAAAATTGTTGAGTTGTTACGAAAACCGAATGTGGGATATGTATCCAATGAAACAGCCAAAGAGCCCATGCAACATTGCAAGTTTCAAATCTTAAAACATCAAAGCCTCATCATGGACCTCCACCATTCTAATGGTTGCCCGCTATCATAGAGGTTGAAGTCAAACATAATGAAAATTATCTATGCGAAGAGGAGGTGTCAAAAATCGGCAAAATGTTTAATTTATAGATGGTCCCAGTGTGTACAGTGGGATCATTTACATTACCATAAAAGTTGCAAGTAATTTGGGGATATAAATCAGTGAAATGTAACGAGTAGACAGGTTCTGAAACGCTATTTGAAAGAGCTCTGACACAGACATGCAGATTATCTGAGCTGGTAACCATCGCTAAAATTTTTCATGAGTTTGACATTATAAACAAATCCCGAGACAAATTCTTCGAACAATAAATTGCTGGCTCTGTGTTATAAAACCGCTCCAAGTACAAATTACAAAAGGGGTAAAAACTGGCTTTACTTGAAATGTATTCCTTGTTTATAAAACATTTTTAATTATACGTTTGAAATAGCACCACGTAAGTAATAGAAAATGAAATTCTTTTGGTGTGATCATAGAGTAATTGGAAAAAAGAGCTGTCGTCTTGAATAGCGCCGCTTTATGGTAGAGCCAGCGAAATGCCCTTTCCTTAGTGATATTAGTTGTCATAGTTTCATTTGGCTCTTTCTAATTTCAGGCTCTTCGATGACTGAAGAAACTTGATGTGTTTTATCTGTTCAGCCCAGAGTGGCACTGATTGTTGCATTCTACAGTATGGTAGTAAGTGTCAATTTGGCCTGTAGCATAATGGAAGCTTTCGGCAAAGATGAAGCAAAGGACAATTTTTGTGACTTCACTGTCATTGTGGAAGGGAGGCAATTCGGTTGCCACAGATTTATCCTGAATGCCTGTTCAGGATTTTTCAGTGCACTTCTACGGTCAGGAATGAAGGAAACGCTAGACAGCACAGTTACCCTGTATGGAATGTCTAGCGATATATTTGCTCTTATCCTGAAGTGTTTCTATTCAGGTGAAGACATCTTGACTGACGAAAACATTATAGACATATGGCATGCAGCGCATTTGCTCCAGGTTAGCTTTTTAGTCACAGAGTGTGAAAAGTTTATAATTCAGCGAGTTTCTGATCAGAATTATATGGACATTTATCGTCAAGCCAAAATTCTGAACTCTGGCTCTGTCCTGAAGGCTACTCAGAAAGTTATGCTGAAAGAATTTGGTAGTTTGTCATTTTCCCCATCCTTTATCCATGTGTACCCTGAGGATCTGCAAGGACTGATTGAAAGTGATGAATTAAATGTTCCCTCAGAAGATGTGGTTGTAGATGCCATCATGACCTGGGTGTCCAGCACACCAGACACTGATTCTTGTAACATGGGTAATGAAGGACAATGGCAAAAGAACATAAGCAGTAGTATTCGGGCAAAGATGGAGACTGTGGCTGCCGAACCCAGTGAGTGTAAGACAGAAGAGATCAAGAATGAGGCACATAACAGGGAACAGCAAGGCCAGAATGTACAAGATACAAGCAGCGATGATGGTCATTTGACGAAAACAGTTTCACAAGCAGAAGATTCAGTGAGAAATTTCAATGCACAAGAGGGTAATAATAACAGCAGTGCTGCCACAGAAAAAGCTGATCTTGAAGACAAGAAGGATTGCAGTGTAGTAATTTGGCATCAGAGTGAGAATCATCCTGAAAAAGATGCAGAGGCAAAGCCACGCAAAGCGTTGTTGGGCAAACTGTTGAAGGCATGCAGACTTTGTTTGGTGTCTTCCTACAGTATAGAGTCTTTGATGAACAGTGAGCTGGTGATGGAGAGCAAGGAATCGTTGATGGCAGTAAGGGAAGCTGTGATTTATCAATTGAAATCTAGCCCTTTTTGGCCATCATCAGCCATCCACAGGACCAGTAGCAACATGGAAAATGTGGCTGTATTTGTGTCGGGCAGGCAAATCAAAGCATACAGCATGCAGAAGAATAGAATTTATGCTATAAGTGGCTTGCCAGAAGCTGTGGGGGATGTTGAGGCATTCAAAGTGGCAAATAATCAGCTTTTTCTTGTGTGCAGCAAGAAAAGTGGATATTACTCACCATCATTTTCTCTGCATGTACAGGTCTCACCTTCATCACTGATGGGAGTAATGGAAGATTTAGACTCCCCGCAACTCCTCATTCCCCATGGTGAATTTATGTACATTGGCAAAGGGAGCAAACTGTACCGGTTCAACTTGCAGCAAATGTGGGGGGATAAAACACCGTTGTCGCTGGCATGCCCGTTGCCAGTCAATTTGCATCAGTTTACTTCGCTGGCAAGTGCCACAATCGGGAGGAAAGTTATTCTCTTCTGTGGTGACAGCGTTTCTATTTCTGTTAGTGTCTGGTGCATTGACACCCAAACATTTAGGATCAAAGAGCTGGACAACCTAGATGGACCAGCAGAAAAAATGGTCACGTTTGGGGATGCGAAGAATAGTTACGTCCTGCAGGAGAACGGCACTCTATTAATGATTGTGGACAACCCGGCAGGTGGTGTAGACTTTGTGTACATGACCAAACTTTGGGGGTTTGACTGGAGCCTTCTGGGTGCAGTTGTTTACAGGAAAGTGCTATTTTTATTTGGAGGATCGGCTTCAGATCAGAGATCTTGGTCCTCAAATCTCCCAGGCTATTTTGATCAAATTAGAGTGATCCATGTCAGGAGTACATCTCAGTGCCTGCCCATTGTTTTACCCAGGCAGTGGATGCTGGAGAAAACATAAAAATAGGAAAAAATATTGGTGCTAATAATGTATGGACATACATGTACATGTATATTGATGGTGTCAACCAAAAATGGGCCGTCTCTGAGATTTTCATAAACCGCGACTTTTACTTATTATGCAGAAGGTGCCCAGCTACATCATCTCTATAAATATTGTAAAGATTCAGACAATAGAAATAAAGGAAATATTGCTTCAAGTAAAACGGCCATCTATATTGGTCAGGACTTTTGATTAACGATACAAAAGGGCCAAGTCATCTTCCGTCTGAATCAGTTCCCATCAAACTCCTTGCAACACAAAGTGGCCAAATCTGCATAAAGCTTAACAATGACATTA
Source organism: Onchidella celtica (assembly GCA_963931925.1). Taxonomy (NCBI): domain Eukaryota; kingdom Metazoa; phylum Mollusca; class Gastropoda; order Systellommatophora; family Onchidiidae; genus Onchidella; species Onchidella celtica. The sequence goes on along the minus strand of OZ007579.1, from coordinate 18,547,387 downwards.
TTTTTTTTGACAAAAGCATATATTTTTTTGCACACCATGTTTTTCTGGATGCTTTTCTTATAATTAATATGCTAGATCTGGAGTTGAAATGGCTATTTTTATTAATAGTTAAATAAAACTGTTTTTAGCTGTCCCGTAAAAGTTATTTCTTTGGAGATGGCCCATTTGTGGCTGGCACTATCGACATGTTAGTAATGAAGTACCATATTTTGTAAAAGATGCCTTGGAAACTAAAGTTTCAGCAGTTCATTTTGTGATGGACTCAATGTTTAATGTTAGAGATGATAAGAAGGTATCGAAATGCTATCAACTATAGTCATCATTTTCTAAGTTCTCATACTATTTCCCAGTAATTTGTAATTTTATGTGTAAACCTTTCTCCAGTTTCCTCTTTTTCTTTTATTAAATTTTTTAATGACTTAGTCTTTTAATGTTACACATGTATAAGTGAAGCTAATCGCATAAAACCTGCACATGAATCAGGATCTGTTCCAGAATGAGAATTTGAGAGTCAAAGAAGAAAACATTAATTTTGTGCCACAATGTGCGCTCTTCTCTTTCATCCCATTTTCTTTCCTTCTGAAAGATATTCTGTTGGAGGGAGATGGAAACCTGATGTCTACTTATCACATTTACTTTTGATACGCATATTTTACAAAGTATGTCACTTGCAGACATGACAAGAAATTCTACCGTCAGAATTGTTTATATCTAAAATGCCCATTTCAGGGAGAAAGGAGGAAGGCCTTATTTGTAATACAGAAAATAGCCATACACTTTGATATAATATATACACTGTACATGTATGAAATTGAATAAATCAGACCTTGGTTGTTGAATCTTTAGGAAACTGCAAACTGTATGATTGAACCCAGTGTCAGTACAAGTGTAAAGATTAATTTTAATTTTTTGTGTGTTTTTCTTGAATTGTTTGAAGTGAGTCTTTTAACTCATTCACTAGGGTAAGTGGAATATTCGGCTTGCAGATTTTCCAACACTAAAATCTAAGCCAACTTTTCATAATATCTGGTTCATTGATTTTCCTTTACTTATTATATATATAATATGTTATGTCTGATGTTCATAATGAGTGAAAGAAGAGCCATTGTTGAATCATCCCTAAATTTCAAACCTCATAGTTTTGAGTTTTATCGTCTACATGCACAAAAGTTACCATAGGGAATGAGTTAAATGGTGGCCTAAAATTGCATCCAAAAAAGTTGTTATTTTTTAAATAGACAATTTTTTTTTCTTTTTATAGAAATTCTTTGTTGCTGTACATGAACTAATGTCCTGTGCTTTCACATGGCCTCAAGGATTGATTCTGTAACTGTTACTATTTTTTCAGCAGAATGAAATCATTAAAACTGTAGAGGCATTTTACCACATGTACATTGTATGTACAGCTAGCTTCACTACTTTTTGATAGTTTTTTAAGCATATTGTTCGTGACATTGACTACCTTATCCAAAACTTCCCTGAAACTGAAAAACTTCTGAAAGATGTAAAACTTATTCAAAAATAGATAAATGCAAAAATATAAGTATTCAATATTCATGAAATCACGAATAGGTCTTTATTGATAAATAAGATAATACATGTATTCTAAAAGTAGCATAACACCAGAGAAACCGCACCAGTTTTATACACTATGAGTATAAGGAATACTGGGGACTTGGAGGTTAAAGTTTGGAGTTTGTGGATCATATGACTTGAAGTTTAAGACAATATTTTGGTAAATCAGTACAGATTTGCTACATGTTTTGAGTTTCATGACAAACTTTTCTTTCTTTTTTTTTTTTTTGTAAATTGTACTACATGTATTTATTTTATTGTTAATTCACAAACGCTGACTTTACCTAATGAGACTTGGTTGTGTTTGAAACTGAAACACTTAAAGACTCCCAGAACTGGTGACCAATCATTAACAAGGCTGAGTTCTTTATGAATGAAAGAGCTCTCACAAGTAAAATCAGATGTCTTAAAGCATCATGCTGAAACAGTGTGAAATGGCATGAAAATAAAATTAGAGTTATCATGTAACCTAACTGGATGTTATTTGCATGGAGAATATTCGGAGAAATGCAAAAACCTTTTCCTTTGTGAAAAGTCAGCAAATAACATTTTTGAAAGGCAGTCACAAGAAAAAAACGAGATATTTTGAGTATTTTGACAGATATGGCCCAAATTTTGGCCTCTACTGAAGGAAATATGTCTTGTTTTGCTACTTGAGTGCAGAGAATTGTGATCTTAACTGCTGTGGAGCCCATCTGGAGGCAACCTAATGGAGAATCTGTCATAAATTTGTAAATATTCAATTTGTTGAAACATTTTCTTATAAGATGGCCTTGTACATTGGCCATGTTTTTTTAGTTCAGCTTCGATTATAATACATAAATATATATTATTTATACATGTATCCATAAAACCGATGCACTTTACTTTTATGGTGTATTATGTTATAATGTGACGAACTTCGACAAAAAAACTTGAATACCATTTACTTGTTAAATTAAAATGTACCGTACCTGTTATTTTGGAAAACTGTAGAGATTTATTCAAGAAGAGATTACCTATAAATGGTAGTTTACAAAAAGATGTGGCACAAACTTACTGTGTAATTAAAACAAAGGGGGGGGGGGGGGATTTGCAAAGCCCTATAATGATGGGCATAAATAAAACAAGAAAACTGAACATGCCATAAAGAGCATAAAAAATCTGAAATAGGTGTTTAATTTTTAGAATGAGTGGAATCAACATGGATTTTCTCAAAAATTGCTGGATTTGTTTGATATTATTGTTCATGGACAATAAACGTTGCGGAACTGATTTTCATATTTTTTCGACTGTAACCTGATTTTGCGTTTGCTTCTTTGCTATTTGTAAAAAATAATAAATGTAATTAGACTGAATCTTATTATAAAGAAAATAGTGGCAGGAGAAATTCATTATGGAGCAATTTTGGCCCTTATTTTGCTCAATGCTACAAACTAAATGACAGTTTCAAAAATTATAAAATGGATTTTCTTAAGTGTCCACTTATCCAGCCTAATCGCTTTTGTATCGACTGATTGTGTTGATTTAAGTTTCGGATATTTTTAAATAAAAAGTCGTAAAAATGTAAACATACAATGATCTTTGTTTTGGCTCCCTGTTGTAAGTCCATTGCCCCGGAAATGATATTACCATATGTGACCTACCAGAAATGAGTGCACAGTGCTCCGGTGCGGATGAAATCTGTAGTAAGACTAGAATATGGGAAGCTCTCTAGACCAGAAAGAGAGAGAGATAGAACGGTGGGTTCACAGGTTTATCCCCAGGTAATGCCGGCTAGCTCATCTAGTTGTGTAAAAACAACAACAACTACAAGCATTTCTACAGTGCTAACCTGTGTAAAATACTAAAAAGTGTTCAACAGTAGGCCTACTTTAGTGTATGGAGTAGTGTTTGCTGAGTATCCACAAATTCTTTTTCTGTTCAAGGTGAATACATACAAAATTAGAAAACTGTTTTGGAGAAAATCGATGCTGAATCCATTCATCCTTTAAATGCATAAAAAAGCAGAAAAGAGAGAGAGGGTGACATGTAGATATATCTAATGTAATTATATACATTTGAAATACCAAGTGAAAGAATAAGAACAAACTCAAACTTCAGTTAGAAGTCGGACTTCATTTTCATCACAGTGGAACTGCAATTTATTCATCTTAGTATCTTAAAAATGTAAGATTTTATTTCAACCCATTTACATTCAAATGCATGAAAGTGAGATGAAATGTTTGCCTGAAGAAAAAAAAAACAACAAACAAAAAAACTTATCTTTGATTTTATTAAATTGGTGCTGATCATTTTTTAATATACACTATATAATTATACTTGTGAAATTGCATTATGTCATTATGATATGTTCTGTTTATTTGTGAATATTAATAGAAGAGAATGTAATATGACTACTAGTCCTAAACCTATTTGTTCAGTTTTGAGATACATGTGACTGTGAGAAAAACTATACATTGTTTATTTCAAGCATGAAAAATAAAATTGTTGAACTTTTTCAACCACGGAATATTATTCGTTATCAGAATACTGAAAGGGGAGATTTTTAAACTGTTATTAATGTATTTTAGAAGGTTATTTAAATTGATATTGTCAAAATGCTTCATTGAAAGTGGAAACTTATTTTTGGACAACTAGAAAAGTAGGTGGTATATTTTTACAAGAGTACAATATTATTTTATCAATTTTTCTTGACTTACGAAATATTGGGAATTTTGCCCACATATTGTGTAACCCAGCTCTATTGACTTGACCAGGCAATTCATATTAGAGGACTCCAATTTAGATCTTAAGAATGGTCATGTAATCCAGTGTGACATTAATTTTTTTTGCTCTCGTACTAATGATAGTATAGTGTACATGTATCATACCATAATATTAAGCAAGGCGTTATTTACAAGGCATACCTTGAAACTAACTCCAGTGTTATTTTCAAGGCATACCCCAGAGCTTTTAAAGGCTTGACGTTTGGAAATACTGAAAGTGAAACAGCTTCTGATTGGTCAATGAAACATGCCTTGAAAATAACGCTGGCCTTGAAAATAACCACTTGGTGTCTCACGTAAGTGTGGGTCACAAACCTGTCAGCAGTGGCTTGTATTACTTTTTTATTCTAAAATATATTTATTTATATTTATTTGTTGGGCTGTTATTGGAATCCTTTATTTTCGTTGCCGTTTTTTTTTTTTCATAAGTGCACATAATTTTGATGTTTGACCTAAATGTAATTCACATAATACATTCCTTTATTAATCAGTGGGCATTTTAAAAAATATATAATGAGGTGATCCATTTTATTTATTTATTTATTTTTTTTATCTAGAATTTAATAACCCAGCCAAGCATTTTGAACATCAAGATAGTCCATGCAGGGCCAGGCAGCCCCGATCACTTTTTGGAAATGCTGTGGGTCGTTTCCAATAACCTTTAATACTGTCCTTTGAAATAATTGTTAACTTCAGTTCAAATAAATGTCACATGATTCGGTCATATTTTTTGAAGGGAAAAATGCAATGAAAAGGAACTGTCCCTACTAACTGACAGCACCCCTTAAAAAAAAACTGTCAGCCTGAATTGAGCCATGTGGGTCTGATAGATAACCTTACAACAACAATTTAGGTTCCGGATGCAATGTAAGGTGAGAAAAATTCTACGAAAACCAGACAAGTGATCTGCATGGGCCCCATATCAGCAAGTAATGGGAAAATGTGCAATGGACAAAGACATGGAATACCAACAGATGAGGTGAAAATCTTGGTTTTTTTTTCTTCAAATAATTAAACATTACTGGATCTGCCTGGTCCCAGTTAGGCCGGCCTGGGTTAAAAAATAATATGTATTTTATATCTACGTGTAATTTTATATGTGCATGTACATGTATATTATAGTCAGTGCAAGAAATGTCACAACTTTTTATTGCACATTCCTGGAATTTGGCCAGTGGTGACTTTCAGCTTGTGTCCTTGTCTGCATGGCTTGGGTTTACTCAGTGTGCATTTGTTATAAGCGGTGTAGGCCGAGAAGTTAAAGATGTTTAAAATGAATCAGAATGGGCTTGGTGAAAAAAACATACATACATGACAAATGACATTGTATTCCTTGCAAGTGAAGTTTTGTTTAGTCAGTAAAAAAAATATATGTAAAGTTACTAAATATAATGAAATGAAGAATTCAATCTACAGCAGCTAAATTTATTTAAATCTTTACAACATACATGTATAATGTATTTGTTTAATGAATTTCCAGTAAGTTCAGACTTTTAAAATGTATTTTAGATCTCTCATTTCATGAGTTTTATTTTGTTAAAATTGTTTGCTAGACATGGGAAATTTTCCATCTTTATCTTGAAAACTATTCCCAATGTAGTACTTTTTTGAATGTATTTGCTTGTTTGTTTTTCTAATTCCTGCTAGTGCAGACCTGTTATAGATTTTTTTCTCATATATATATATAGAGAGAGTAAACTATATATTTTTCAGCCTTATATGTATCAATTTTATTTCATAACTTTGGTGTGGATCCAACTTTTTAGAATTAGCCATAACATGAAATGTTTTACCCCTTTGCTTGTTCCAGTAGTTGGACAAAACCAATTGATTCAAGTGGTTGAATTTCATTCTAATTTGGGTTTTTTAAAAAACTTTTTACATCATGTTTCTTTACCAAATATTTAAACATTTTGTATCTTTACCAGAGTATCTACATGCTATGGTACATCATCAGTGAGCAGTGAGATTTGCATGTTGCTAAACAAATTATTTTCTGCAGCAGGCTTTGCACAGAGCCAAACTTAGGGGTGGGTGTGTGTGTGTGTGTGGGGGGGGGGGGGTAGAGTGAAATAAAATGCACTTAAATAGTTTCTGTTTCATTGTATTCAGAATCGCTTTTCCTCCAGCCTTACTAGTACATAGTTTTATGTTTTTTTAAGATAAATAATATGAAGATATTTAGATGTAAAAAGAAACTTGTCATTTACCAGACTTTTCTGTTTTGGCCAAAAATTGTATAGTCTTCAGCTTCATCAAAATATGATCTCCATAACTCTATTTAACAAAAGAAAACATTTTATTTATTGGATGATGTCAATTTCCCATTTTGGAATGTTTATTAAAATGCTCTCGGTTTACAGTACTTTTGAATTTGAGTTAAGGTTTTGTGGTGCAATGGCACGATAACGCCTTTCACGGTCCATTTGGGTATTCTAATCATGTTTGGTATTCAGAGTTTCTGAATTTTACAAACAGAATTAAACAGTTCTGTGCGCATTGCACGGACAAAATTCTCAAAACTTTTGTACATAATATCTGGAAAGAGTTTTGTAAATGAGTATAAAAGTTTTCAAATCAAGTTGTAGATCTTAGGTCCAGGTTAGAAAATAATTCCCTCATAGTGCCTTCTTTGGGTAAAATGCATTAAGTCTACTACTACTACTACTATTTCCTGTTGCACCCACTGGTGCTTAGGGCAGCAACAAAGGATCTCCAGCCCTGTCTGTCCTGGGCCATCTTTGCGAGAGTTCCCCATGAGTGATTGAAGGATTTCATCTCTGCCTCGATTGTTCTCCGCCAGGTTGCCTTGGGTCTGCCTCGCTTGCGCCGTCCCTCCGGTGTCCACTGAAGTGCTGTTTTGGTTATAGAATTTGCTTCCTTTCGCAGCACGTGTCCAAGCCATCTCCATCGTCTCTTCGTGATGATGTTGGCTATTTCTTCTTGCTTGCATCGCCTTAGTAGTTCCTGATTAGAAATCTTGTTTGGCCAAAAGATGCGGAGAATCCTACGAAGACATGTGGTGTGGAAGGAAGACAACTTGGCGAGGTCACCTTCTGTCATTCGCCAACACTCTGATCCATACAGGAGTGTGGATAGGACACAGCTTTGGTACAGTCTGATCTTGGTGTTGATGCCGTATTGTGTCGATTTCCAGATGTTGCTCATACTTTGAAAGACAGCCCTTGCATTTCCCAGCCTACTTTGGATCATTAAGTCTACACATTCAGTTAAAATATGCTTTATTGATAGTGGCAATTACATGCCACACATTCGGGGGAATCCCCCCCGAGTAAAATACGGTATGTGAGATGGTTGTGACCCAGACGGAGACTGCTATGGACAATTTCACTCTCCGATTTTTGTGAGAGGCATGAGTGCACTGTCCAAGTTGATCTTGGATAAAGTGTAAGTTTATTTGATGTTTGTTCATCCCATCTTCCCTGCCACCTCGATCTACTTACATGTAGTTTACTGTCATTGTATTTTAAATTCTAGCATCTTACCTATCTTGGTCTAGCAAAACATTACTTGTGTCAGTCCAATTTACATTATTACATAAACCGAAAAATTCTTTTGTCACAATTCCAAGCTCACGTCTTTCTGCAGTGTTTCAGTGAGAGATATTTTTAATAACCTCTATGCCTAAATGTAATATATTTCTCTTTTTCTGATGCTATATTGGACTGAACATGTCAAATATTATCATTTTATTCTTTTTATGCAATAGACTTTGAATATCAGAACATAAATGTTTCATTCAGATTACTCAATCTATCATTTGCAATAATATTAAGAGCCACTGATATAAGCAGACAAGAACTGGGGTTGACAAAGCAAAGATGCTCTTTCGCAAACTCCTGTCATTCCAAACTGTTCAAGAGATTTCAAATAAAGACGTGTTTTATTCAATCAATAGAGCATTTTTATTTTCTTGTAGTATTGTTGTCTTACGTCTTGTCAATGTCATTTCTTGTGTCTTATACAAAATGTAATAACAGTGAAAAACTACAAAACATCAAATCTGTTTTCATGAAAAGAAAAAAAGAAATGACTTAATTTTAACAACACATCAAATATAATAATAATATTTGAATTTTGTTTCTAAAACAAAGAAAAAAATGACAATTCATGTATGGTTCAAATTGCAAAACCATGACAAGAAAATAAAACATTAAACAGCTGTTTACATCCTGACAGCTTCAAGCTGTAAAAATAAAAAAACTAAATGTCATTTTATGAAAAAACACTGTTCAAATTTCAAGGGAAATAAAAGCACCCGGGAGACACATATAAGAAAAACTATCATATATAAATGAAAGGACCGAACCTTGTACATGTATTGTACTCACGAAGTTTCCCGAAAAGAAAGCACAACATTAAGGTCACAACTGGCTAAGTGGATATTCCCACCTTACAGTTTCAGGCAGTCTCTATCTAGATGTCAATATTATGGCATTTACATCTGGTCAGGATGGCAATTTTGGCACAACAATAAAGGCATAAAATGTAGCAAAACTGAGTGGCTTTTCTTAGCTACTGAGAGGCAGACTGGAAAATCCTAACAAAATAATGAGCATTCTGACTGACTACCCAGATTTACCAGAAAATCTGCTAAGAGACTGAGATGTCTTGAATGACAACAGTGTTTGAACTAAGAAGGCTGCTGCTCTAGTGTAGGGGCCTACTTCACTTTCCACAAAACCGTTTGTGACACATAAAAACGACACAGAAACTTTAATTATTTTTTGTATACCGCACTAATAAGGACAAATTTTCTCTTGGAGGGTTTCTAAAAGCAATCAGTGAATTCTGTATCAAATATCACTGATACCATGAGAACTGAATCTGGCAGCCTTGGTCAGAAATCCTCAGCAGACCTACCAACTCCCCCTTGTATTATGGGACTGTTCCACATTTAGAGTATTGGGAAGGACACTAGAGCAATTTGTTTTAAGTGAAAATATTCCTGCCAGGCTTGAGGACAATGGCAAGTTCAGTTAAGTGCAAGACAGTGCCGACAGTAGACACTTTATATTAATATAATACATTATGTGACCTGTGGAGCATGTTGCAAGGTATCATATTTGTGTTTCACTTTCGATGGGAAACATACCTGACAGTTTCACTTTGCCTTTAAAGGCCTTGGGTACATAAGAGCTCTATAATGTGTCTCTTATGGGGTTATCATATTATGCCTGCAACATCATAGCCAGTTGCTGCCAGCAAAATGTACACCAAAGAAACAGTGGCAGAAGCTGTCTGGCCGGGCTTAGTATGATAAGGTCTTCCAGGATTTACAAAGAAAAATAATAGGAAATTAAGGCGTGAACTTCTTGTTTGCCAGCAGCTGACTGCCGTTCCAGGCTTGGTATGATACCCCCCGTTATGGAAGAGGCCATTTAGTTGGCAGGCCTGCTTCAGGTTCTCTATTTGTATTATCCCTAATACATGTACATCTAAATGCATTTTACCTGTGTTGGTCAAAACGGATGTTTGATTATTCTGGTTCAGATCTAAAGAATCCGTGTCAGACATTAGATCTAAGGCAATGTTTTAAAGTAGAAAAAAAAATCATTTAAACAAAAACTGTCATGTGCTTTTGGATGATGTGGTAGATAAAGCAACAAGCCATATACAATGTGCTTACAGTACACACATTTAACTGTAGAAAAGAACTCAAATTCATGCTAGAATAAAAGAAATTTAAAATAAGAAACACACTCAGAGATGATAATTAAAGATTATGCTAAGGTGACCAACTTTTATGATCTATAGAATCTGGCACTGATAACTCTACAGCTCTGTCTCATTTCCAATTCACAATGTAAAATTTACACTGGTGTCAAAAAGGGAGATAAAGATATAAAAATCTCCCTGCAGAATTCAAGTGTACGGAAACCCTGCAAGTAGAGAAATTAAATAGAAATCATATTTTCATATGTACTGAAATACCATCTCCGCACAAATGAAAACACTTTTTCATTTTACTACTTGACGGATTTTTGACGTCTCCGTTTCCACACATATAAAAAGCCAGGTTAACATGTTCTCATCCCAAGAAATCCAGTACTTTTTTTCGAACAACTGGATATCTCAGAAACAAACTGTATTTGATTAACCATGGCACAAAATCATTTCACACAGTGTTTCTCCACACATGATCAAATGAAATGCCCCTGTATCAAACATATCAACAGAACTAAAATAAAGGAAATGTCCTGCATGAAATTACTTATCCCCAATACAATTTAAGCCTTACATAAGTTACAAGAAAACACGCACTTCCTGAAACTTGTTAAAAAAAAAAAATACTTTTAAAAAAACTTAACAGACAAGGAAACAAATCTTTTGCCTTCTGGTGTACTCATCAGACTGCAATAAAAGTTTGAGAATAAACTGAAAAAAAAAAAATCTACAAAACTTGATTTGCTGCTTGCAAAACACTTACTGTGACAGTGTGACACTTGACACCAGCTTCATGTAAAAACTTTCATCAAATCAAACCACAGAGGAAAAAAATCATAATAAGACAGTGAAATGAGAAGTCTTTGATAAAACAACAAGAATGTGAACTTTCTCAAAATCCTCTTGGTTCTTTCCTGACATTTACACATTTTCAACATTGAAACTACAAATGTCTAGAATCTAATTACATGTACATTTTATACACAGTGAAATGTACAGAATATTTCCTCTTTCATAACAACTAGCAGTCATATTTGTACATGTAATTGTTGTAGCATTCTCTCTAATTGCACAACCTCTCTTACATTTTCATCCTCACTTCACGGGGTTTGAGATTATTCTTCAACATGAAATGCTTCATGAAATGTATTCAATCAACACTAACAATAAGATAATTGGTCGAGTTTTTCTAATTTTTCACTATATTATTAACTTATGTACTGAGTTTGACAGGGCAGAAATATATCTTTTACACCAATCGCACATGATACAAAAAAAAATAAAAAATTTTAAAATAATTTTCACAAAATGACAAACTCATGGCAAATCAGTCATATAAGTTATGTTAAAGAATATCACAGAATTTAACACACATATATTTCATATTTCCAACTGTTTCACTCTCAGGAGTTGGATTTCACACACAAAAACAAAGAAAAAACCCACACACTCACACAGAAAAAGCCAATTTGGTACACAGGGCATGGCAGGAAATACATTAAAGATACAACATGTACAGTACATGTATTTTAGTTGCCGGATAATTTGTGACTGTTCTATTCCAGATACAAAAACAAACAAACAGATGTATCAAATATCCAAAGATATTATAGCTTTTCCTCACCTCAATTAATCAGTTTTCTTCACTGGTTTTTAGACCACGATAACTAAGTTTCTGCATCTTCACTGCACTGCTAAAGTGCTTTTGCCACACTTTAATGCATCTTCTACACAGCTCTTAGTCTTATTATTGCATTCACTTATCCAGCTGTATAAGAAATCTTTCATTTCAGTATTATGTTTTGACTTACTTATTATGCAAACTATGGTTTCCGTGGTAACCAAAGCTGAAAGTGAAGTAAAAAATAATTCGGTTTCCTGAGAACTGTTGTCAAGGGAAACAAAAATCCTGCAAATAATATCCTCAGCATAAATGTTTACTAGTACTAGTACTCTTTGAAACAGATAAAACATATTACATGCATTGGCAAGGCATGATGATAGCAGTAATATGTTTGCTGAGTTTTTCTGGCCAAATTTCACCCATGGTTGAAACCTGATAATACAACTTCTCTTTATATCTGTTGGTTTTCAAAGTTCTCTGGAGAAAATGTTGATCTGTGCAATTTCTCTACTGTATTCACATTTCAAGTTACACCGTAATAAGTTTGAGGCAATAACGTAGCATCTGAACTCTGTTCATCGTTCTCCTGGTTGGTTTGACTGAGTGTGAAACCTTGTGTGCCATCTGCATCGTAGCCACTTTGGTATTCCATACTTTCCTCAGACTGGGCCCTGTCAGAGTACTCTCTTGGATATGCCGAGCAAGCATCCTCTGCATCTGAAGATACATATCCACTATGATAAACTCTGTTGGGATTCTGAATCGGCTGAAACATCACTGATTCTGCCACCGGCTCATTTTGTCTTACGCTGCCGAAAACATTCATGGGTGGTGGGTTTGGACTACTGGATCTTGATAATGGCCTCTGATATCCCATGTGAGGGCTGACAGGTTGTTGATTCCAGTTGAGTGGATTCTGACCACCATGTGTTGCCATACTTGGGGACCCAGGTTGTAAGTTGTTGAAAGGGACTGTGACAGCTGTGGCCACTGGTCCAGATGGAAAACCTGACATGGAACCTTGGTTTTGTAGATCAGTGGACTGTTGTGTGTTAGGCTGAGAAAAAGAGTTGTGACTGAATGGTTGATACTGATGTTGGCTTTGTGGAAAACTCTGCTGCTGATGTTGCTGTTGTTGGTGATGGTGGAGCTGCTGATGTTGTAACTGTGGCTGCTGCGGGATCTGTTGATTTGGTGAATATTGATGGTGCTGTTGCAACTGTTGGTTGGGCGAAAGTTGCCGGTGCTGTTGCAACTGTTGGTTGGGCGAAAGTTGATGGTGTGCTTGTAACGGTTGGTTAGGTGAAAGTTGATGGTGCTGTTGCAACTGTGGGTTGGGTGAAAGTGGATGGTGCTGTTGCAACTGTGGGACTGGTGAAAGTCGATGGTGCTGTTGCAACTGAGGGACCGGTGAAAGTCGATGGCGCTGTTGCAACTGTGGGATTGGTGAATGTCGATCATGCTGTTGCATTTGTGGGCTGGGTGAATGTTGATGGTGCTGTTGCATCTGTGGGTTAGGTGACAGTCGATGGTGCTGTAGGATCTGTTGGTTTGGAGAATGCAGATGTTGTTGTTGCTGTAATTGTGGTTGCAGCTGAAGCTGCTGCTGCTGTATAAACTGCTGTCCTTGTTGGTAAAATGGCAGACTTGAGGGCTTTTCTCCCTCTGACACCTTCCACTCTTTACCTACACTGCCTGCCGTGACACCTGTCGGTGTGTGTGTGCGACCAGCTGCGGAAGTAGCACTTTCAATCACCTTAGGTGACAGCACCCCTATACTCTGTGTCACAGATACTCCTTGAGAACTCAGTCCTATCTGCAAAGTTGTACCATCATTTTTAGAGAATTGTCTTGTACTATTTGACTGCTGCTCTGATATTTTTTCCACTCCGTCTCTACTCTCACTGCTTCTCTTTTCTTTTGATGGAACTCCAGAGACTTTTTCATTTTTTGTTTCATTTCCTGCTTTGGCACTTGACCATTGGATTGGCCTATTCTTCAGCTCACTTTGCGGTAAGATAATAGTCATGCGACTGGCTTCAGTTTTGGAGACCGGGAATGACTGTGATCCAAAACTTGGTGATATCTTTCCCATATTGAGTATCACTGATTGTGGTAGATCTTGGGATGTACTGGCACCTGGGCTTAATTTCTCTACTTTTGGTCCTTTCTCTGGTTGAGATTTGGACCTGCTTTCAGGTTTTGCAGTGTTGGTGGCAGCTTGAGAATTTATGGCACTAGAACTCATTGGCAGGTTTCCTATGCTGGCACTGATATTTGTGTTCGTCTTGGACGTTATCACATTTCCTGTAGTTTTCAACCCTTCTGTTTCTGAGAGTTTGTCTTCTCCTGAAATATTTTCTGTCTTATCAGTCACATGACTGAATGTGCTGTTTGGGATGGTTTTGAAAACGTTCTGCGCAGAAGTTTGAAACAAACTCTCCTTCCCTTTGTCTGACTCTTCGGTTTTGTGACCTGGTTCAGATGGACTAGAACTCATTGAACTCTGATTCTCGGCTTCTTGGCTTTGACTGACAGAAGTGCTCTCCCCTTGTCTCAAATGCGGGTGTTGATTCGACAGGCTCACTGGTGGAGATGTGGACGATGATGATGATGAGGACATGGTAAGTAACCTTTTGTCTGCTTGGTTGGTAGGATGTTGGCGGATAGATGTGGAAGAATGGCTAGAGTAGTGGACCTGAAGATCTGCCAACTGAGCAAAGGTATCACCACAGTTACCACAAATGTAGGGCCTGTCCTGTAGAAAAACATAGTATACAAACTGTGAATGCCATTAAAAATGAAATATTCAAATTCATCAAAAGCGGAGCTCAAAATTCCATTGCACTAAGTAGAAATTTGACCTTATCAGTGATTTGTGGCCCTTCTTACACTTCATAATGCTGAAAATCGAAAGTACTTATGTATTAACAATAATCTACAAAACCATATCTGCCTAATTTACTTTAAATAACTACAGCAAAAAAGTTTTGAGCTATATACACTTAATTCATTCAGATGTTTGACTCTTCATTATCATTTTGCTTTCTTGGAAAGCTGGAAGGTCATAAGCATGAATATGATGTTTCCCAGATATCTCTACCACAGGACTTCTTATAATATAAGTCTTCTGGAAAATCTAAAACATCGTGATCATAACATAATTGGCCTGAGTCATGTTTTTTTATTTTTTTAAATCAAAGAAATATAGTAGTATCTGTTGTTAGGGGAGTGTGGTATTTTACATACATAGTTGTAGCGGAACAATGAATATTTTTTCTTTTATGGTTTTGGCATACGCTGCTCTAACAACAGTCTAAATGGTGGTTTAGGTCAGCTGTTGGCACATTGTTCAAACTAAAATCAACAGTTATAGTTAGAGGACGGCAGTCTTATTACCAAGCCAAATAGAGAAAATACTGAGTTGTGGTTTACTGCGCAGCTACAGCTTTTTATGTAAAACTTTGCTCCCCTAGCAAACAACCTTTGAGTTTGATTTTAACCAGGATCCAACAGCCGACCGACGACGTGAAACCTACCTGAACATGTGTCAACAAATGTGTCCTGAGTGACCTTTCATTGGTGAAACCTGCATCACAGAACTCACAGACATAGGGACGTAGCTCTGCATGACTCAGTAGATGATGCCCCTGTCAACAATTTCAAAAAGTTAAAAGACTGTCGTCAAACATCAAGTGCAAACTTTCACAAGCTGATCCAGAGAATTATGAAATACGTAAATTAGACTGGCTAAGATGGGATCTCATTTTGTTACATTTCTGTCTTCTAGACCCGTAATCTTTGGAGATATCCTCACCCCAGTAAAGCTGTGGTCTAGCTCCACTTTTTACACAAACTGAGGTAAGGCCAGAGTATGGCATAACTTCGCCATTCATGCAAAAAAAAACGTGAAGATATTTCACCTCTGTGAGTAGATTTTAACCCTCACCCTGCGAGGGGCAGCAATTGTCGGTATTTACTCGCAAGCGCTCACGCCGCATGGGCAGCAAAAGTCGCCCAGGTCAAGCTGACCACGCCACGCGCAAGCCGTATTTTCACGCATCAGGTCACTGACCTTTTTGAGAAGTAACCACCGTGTTATTGTTCACTGTATCTCTTCTAAATCAAACGCTTTGTGACATGGACATGTTAACCAGTGAATCACTGGTCGGAATCACAAAGACTAAGCTTTCAAAGGCTCTCCCCACACTTTCAAAAGATGTAACATCGACATGCGAACTGTTGCTCAACAAATTTGCAATATTATATCATTTTCTCACAAGCTGACCACCATCTGGAGTTGTCTGTATCTAAGAACCAATCAGAAACAAGCTCTGAAATAATCTTTGCCCCAAATGCCCACAGTGGTTTATTAGTATGTGTCAATCAGGATGAAACTATTTGTGTAGGGCTTGGGAGGGCGTGGCTAGTTATCATGCTTCGTTCTCACGAAAACTACAGCTGTCAGTTTGGAATTATAAGTCAGATCATTGGTTAGAGACTGACAGACTAAGGTTTTGCTGGTTAATTCATTATCAAGCGTGATAAGGCATAGCAGCGAATGTTTTCATACCGATCAATAAAAACCGAACCACGCGGACAGCGTTTGTGGTCATCGTCTAGCGGCACGGGTCAGTGACCCCAGATAAGATTCTCCGTGAGTAAGGTCACTGACCATGCAGCGGGCTTTATGGGTAGCGCGCGGGCATGGGTTAGAGTGTTACAATGTTGTCCAAACACTTTTTAAGATTTAAAGTTTAACTACAAGATTTCACAGAAAGACAGAGTAATGATATATCAAATTCTGTAGCCTTCTCTGCTGAAAGTACTGAAAGTAACAGGTAGTGACAAGATACTGTGCTCTTACCGGTACTTGATTGACACCGGAATAGTTTATGCTGATTGATGGTGAAGATGGGAGCAATGATGGTGAGGCAGGTGCTACTGGATACGGAGATGTCAATATAGCCAAGTCCGCTTTTGTAGTAATCTGGGTAGATGTTGTCGTGTTTGGCACGCTAGTCTTAGCTTTTAAATTTGCATCTACTGCTCCTACTGTCTGTGTGTGGGAGGGCTCACTGCCACCTGTTCGTACAGGGTCTGCCGCTGTACATGATGCTGACACTGTGTCCTTGTGCTGTTCAGATGTAATCTTTGGTGTTGTCTGTACTCCACTGACTGAACCAGTGTGGCTTGTCACGGTGGATGATGACACAGCTGGTGTCAATACCAGTGGAGACATTAACACTGCAGTGAGTGTCTTTGAAACTGCTGTTGTGCTGGCAACTGACACTGTCGTGACTGACATTGTCACCACATTGGTTGTTGTTAACAGCGATGTCAATGTTGAAGATGACGGTTTCACTGCTTTCCCCTGACCTTGCTCATCGATGACCAAAGGACTATCCATATCAGTTTCTGATTCACCAGACTGTGTTGTAGAATGCGCCAGACCAAAACGTGCTCGTTTAGCTAACGACTGACGCAGGCTTTCGTTAAGGTGTGGGGTTGACAGCAATGTTGCGGTTTCTGTGACAGGCTGGTGTGTAACTTTACGTTTAGCAGGTGGTCGCTGCAACTTTGTTTGGCCAGCAGAACCTGGGTGGGAAAGATAACATATGAAATTCTATGTGAAGAGATTCTGAAAATATGCTGATAAAACATGACAGCAAAATTGGGTAAATTTGTCAAAAGATAATGGAAGCATTCAGGATTCCACATGAAGAGATTCTGAAAAAGCACTGATAAAACTGATAGTAACATTTTGTCAATATTTCCACATTATAATAGTTGGCTGTTCAATTTGTCTTAAACTATGTGTTCTGGGTGTTCAGAAAACCAACTTAGTTAGATTTTAGGGGGTGAAATGCATTAAAACAGGCAAAGTGAAGACTCCGAAAATTCACATTTTAGTTCCAGAAAGATGAAACAGTCACCAGTATGTGCACACTGTGAACATACAAATTACAAGTCACACAGGCATATAAAATCAACATACTGTGAGTAATAAGCAAAATATAACAAACTGACTATATGGAGGTGTTCAGAATACAAAAACCTTATTCCCTCTCCACAATACTATTGAATGTACACAATTTTTAGATATCGACTAACTGGGCCATGCAGTACTTTAACACTTACACATGTAATAAGATTTTTGTTACCAACTTGTGGCCAATCTCTGAAAAAGCTGTTGTGGCCACTAAATTAAACCTCGTTCGAATCCTGTAACTTTCCAATAAATTCACTAAAAACAAAATAAAAAAAATCATTCAAATTAGTGCAGCTTACCCGTCCCAGAAGTACTTCCATCTTGCAAACTCTGCGCTCGTCTCAGCACTCCGACATCCGCACTAGAAGTGGCTGGGGGCTCTTCTTGATCCACTTCCATTTTCAAATCTATACTCTCGCCTTGGCTGTCAAGATTTTTGTCTCCCTTTTCACATTCTTTATCCTTGTTGTCCAAGGGATCAGCTGTGTCATCTGTTGTCTGGCTCACCACTGGTTGCCTTTCTTCTTCAAGTTCTTTCTTCAGTGTTTCTTTCTCCTCCTCCTCCTTTTGCAAAATTTTTTGCTGTTCGATTTGTTGAAGTTTGTCGTACCAGCCAGCCTGCAGCAAACCATATGACTCTAACACCACAATATGTTTGCGTGACTGCAAGTGAGCATTAAAACCTTCTGCAGTTTCAAAAGTTTCTGAGCAAAGTGAGCAAGAACTAGGTTTTGCTTTAGCCATATCTTTGTCACTGCTATTGCTGGTGGTTGAAACCTTTGCAGATTCTTTTTCCAGTGATTCCGACAACCGAGTTAATTTCTCGGTAGAAGTGACTGGCTCAGAATTCTGTGATTCCAAAACTTTGTTTGAATTCTGATGACCATCTGTGGTCTCTGACTTGGCCCTGGCCATCTCTGTGTCAACAGGCTTATCATTGTCAGATTTGTGTTTGCTAATCTCTGTGTTCTTCTCAACACTTTCTTTAATTTCTCCTAGCTTATCACTGGAAGTTTGTGGTTTGGCAGAATCAAAAACAGAATCCTGTTCCAAAGATGGGAAAGCTGTGTCATCAGCAAGAGATCTTTGTCTCCGCAAGAAACGCGATTTCCCTGAACTGAGTCTACGTGAGCGTTTCCCTGCTGGGTAACCTGCTGAATCAATACTGCTGTCACTGTGACTGTTTGGAGAGGGACAGGAGGCAGTGTTGGAACCTGGTATGTCGACTGAGCTTGAGGTTTTGTCTGACAGTTTACTACCAGCGACAAGGAGAACTGGCATTGCACTTTTGCGGATCAGAGATTCAATAGCACTGCCTCGGCGCTTAGACAGGGTAGTAGCACTTTCAGAGCTGGAACGCCCTTGTGTTTCCAGAGTTGGTCGCACCACTGACTTGACGACAGATGCGATGCTGACTGATGTTGCTGCGGTGGGTGAGGTGGAAATCGTTTTGTTAGGGCCCCGACTGCTGGAGGCCAAAGTCATACTTGTGGGAACACGTGAGACAGAAGTTGGTGGTGCTGATGATGTGGATGTAGGTTTTGTTGCCGATGCTTTACTTTCAGGAATATCATCTTCATCAACTGATTCGGAGAAGCTGGCAAATGGTGATTCAATGGTTGGACTGACTGTATCACCTGAGGTATCTGTTATGGTAACGATGGGAATAGTGTGAATGAAACTTTTGGTTGTAGTGACAGCGGGTGAAGGTGTCAAGTTGGTGTCAGTATCTGTTGAGTTCCCACGACCAGCTCCGGGAAATGGAATGTTGAACTGGAAGGGCTGAGACTGGCCTGCCAGGACAAGGTTTGGGGTCAAAGCAACATTTGGTGTGCTGACAGACTGGTTATCTTTCCTGACAAACTGACCGATGATTGGACCCAGATCTGGAGGCTTGGATGCGCGGCCTCGCTGCGCTTGTCGTGAAGAAACATATGCAGGCAGGAAAGCCAAGAGTGATGGGCTGGGTAAATTGCTTTGTTGCTGTTTACTGGGTGATGCTGGTGCCTTCAGCAATGACAACTGAGTAGGTCTTGTTGCTGTGGATGGTGATGATGAAGACGTGGCTGCTGGTGACAAGGATGTATCTTTCTTTTCAGTGTCCTCTCTCTCATTGGATGAATCCTCCCTCCTCAGCTGTTTATCATCAGTGACAATGAAGAGTTCTTCCATGGGTTTATCCAGGGACTCTGCAGTTGAATGCCCCTGCTGAGCTTGATTCGACAGCCCGCTCTTGTCTTCCTCACTGGAAAGAAAGCTTTTGTGTATACCATTCTGTTCTCTCAGCTGTCTATCCTCAATCTGATTGCCTGAGCTCTGAGCCTGACCACTCCCAACTGTCTGAGATGGCTATAAGGAATGTGGAAGAGATGAGTACTGGTGAAAGCAACATTTAAAAAAAAAAAAAATATGTCATGTACATATTCTACTAAAATTATGATAATGTTTTGTTCTAAGTTTTTTCATACAATCTATAACTTAACATTTCAAGTTTAATGAGGCACAGAAAGTGCACAGCAAAAAAGTTAAATGTGAATTGCCTTTCCCTACAAGTGAAATCTGAATTTTATTTTAAAAAAAAAAAAAAAACACAAAAAAAAAACAACAGAACATCAAGTTCCATAACTAACCATGGGAATTAAATAAACAACATGTAAAGAAGTACTTTCGAATGACTAAAGAGACATTTGCCTAAAAATCTAACCGAGCTCACAGAAATAAAAAGATTAATAACAACAAAAAGACAAAACATTTGAGGTTTACTGACCATGCCATCCCCTGAGGGTCCAACTGCCAATGAAGGCAACTGGCCAGCAGCAGCCGCCCCTGAGGATGTCAAACCGTCTCCGACTAGACTGAGTCCAGACAACGGCTTCTTCTGTGCCATCAGTTGAGTTATGAGAGACTGAAGATGATTCAGGGCTGTAGAAATTGAAGTTTTAGAATAATCATTCTATCAAAAAAAAAATTCAACTATGAAACTAAACCAACTATTTACAGCTTAATGTGCTGTATGGATTACACAAAATTTAACACACTGAAATATGCCTCAACGCACTCAAAAAATGAGAACAATCACCAGTGGTAAAAAAATCTCATAACTCTTTGTGCCATAAATTTTTCCACGTTTGCCCATACAGGAAGAGAATAGTGGGGGGAGATGAATGACAACTAACTATCTTCCATATCAGAATCACTGATGAAGGGAGATGACCGATGAAAAATACTAACCCCTTTTTTTTCTGGTCATTTGGCTCCCTTTGAATGTATTTGACGGTGCAAACAGATAAACTGAATGAAAATTTTAGCAGCATACATATGATTTAATGGCACTGGACTAGTATCACTTTCCCTGCTTCTCCTGTAATGATGAACTGCATAAAGAAGTATTCTTACCGTGACGTCTTGCGTCCTCATCAACAATTTCCCGTGACTCTGAGCGTCTTGGCTGAGACAGATCTAACAGGCTGCGAGCAATTTCTGTGTCAATATTGTGGTGAGGGCTGACAGCTGGAAGACAACACATTAATCAACATTTACCATTTGTTCTGTATTCAGCCAGTACATTTGGTTGGGGTGTTCTGCTGCCCAAAGGAAAAATGACAGCATGGCCTTTTCCTGCTTTTACTGTCTCTCTTAACTTGTCTCATACATACTTCTTTGATGTCAAAAGCAGATAGACGTATCTGCTACTGAAATTGTAATTTCTAGTGTGGCAAACCAACATAAGTGACTGTTCCTTATCAGAGACAATAAAATGTAAAAAAGCCATGATATGTCAGTATTGTCATTTTTTTTTTGGGCAGTAGAGTTGCCCCCAGCATTTCCTAGACAGGCCATGCTTGAAAAAAGTGTAAAGTGCCTTATTTGGTTGCTGTTTATTAAAACATCTGGCATATCTTACTTAGACCAGAACAAAGCATAACCCTGTGCTGGTGGTGGTTTATGGCTATACCATAAAAAAAGTGCAATGACTACTTCCTACTTTGAAACGACAGGCATCAGTTTCCACATGCATGAATTTACACTATGTATACACAAACATTTTATTTAATGCCTAATTTTAATTTCTGGTTGATTGAAGAAAGACACAGTCTGTTTAAAAGTTCAATAAAGAGAAACACATGCAGCGCAGCCCAGCCGGCCAGGCAATGCCCTGTTCCTGGGTGTAAACATTCAGCTCTTGAAATAAATTACACTCTTTCCCAGTATGGCAACAAAAAAGTAGACATTGTTTGAATGAAAAGCGTACATTGGGGGAGGGAAGGGTTTTCTGCGGCGCATACATTCACTTTTCAATAATTTGGTTTCATTTGCTTTTTCTTCAACAAACTCAGTAGCTGGACTATATAAATATCATATTCCTACTGAAACAATCGGTCAGCATAAAATGTCACTTCATGTCAAAAATGGCCAAAATCAAACAGACATATAATTAAAAGAAAATTAAGATTACGAATTAATGACACAAGTAATTTTTGTGGAAAAGAAAATGAATCGGTCATTTGCTTAAAAACTCCAAGACTTGCAGGCAAACTAAAATTCCAGGCAAGACTATTTGGCCAATGCAAAATACAAAATGTTCATCAAATAATATTTACCTAACAGAAAAATGAAAAATAAAATTGAGCCTGACACATGGCATATTTCAAGTATGAACAAACCGTGGAATATGGCAAATTATGTACATTTTGTACTAACCTCTGTTTTCCATTGAAGATTGGGAGGAATAGGACACGTTGGATGACTCTGAGAATTCCCGATTTCTGTGATTACAAAGACATTGCCAGGTAAACTGTTGTTTCAATAAAATATTCATAACTCATAGTATAATATCCAGCTGACATATACTTTGAGTAAGCCTGGTAAAACCAGGCTTAACCCTTTCACTGCCAGCTCAGTAACATGAGAGCACCTTCGTGTCCAGATGACAATAAATAGCATTTACCTGCCGATTAATTTACATTACAAATAGGTATTATTGTTTCAAAGAAAGGTTTCTGCACTTAACACTGGCAGTTATGAAATCTAAAATATGCCCCAAACTATACAAATTTACAGTTTTTACGGCACTGGTAGTGAAAGGGTTAACATGAAAGCCCAAATTCCTGAGAAAATCCCTCCAAAAGGGGAAAACAATTTTTTATGGAAACTGAGATTTGCTTATAAAATGAAAGATTAGCCATTTTTCTGCATTCAGTTAATAGATTTTGTTTGAAATCGCCTTAGAAATATTTTAATTTGATTTTTTAAAGAGATATAAAAATTTCATCTTTAGCCCGGTTTTGTCAGATCCACCCACATATCAGAATGATGTTTGAAATCAGCTGTCAAGGGTTACCCCACTTGTCCAATGGTTTACAGTATTCATTATCATCGGTCCAATATTGTCTTCACCTGTTCCGCCCTATCCACTCATCCTTTATCAAACTACAAGTAGTCTTTACTCTAAGTACTTTCTGACTGATCTTCATTTATTATGGATGGCAACTAGACAATCTTCATAAAGCTGAAAATGCTTCAATACCGCTTGACAGACTTGAACCTAGCTGTAAACATACATATATTGTATTTCTATGAATATATAATGATACATGAATGTACACAGGCTGAGGGTAGACAAAAAAAATCTTGATAGTGGACATCAACCTTGAGGAGGACAATTCCCACCTATGATATTTTTATTCCAAAATCCCTGACAGAGGTAGATGATAGCACACATAAATGGGTGTAAATGTACTCAAAATGAAGGTAAAGCCCTCTTGTGATAAATGTTCATAAAGCAGAGTATACCTACATTGCAATTTGTAAGAAAGCAACAAAAAAAAGTTACCTTGACCTTGATCCCATCTGACCCAAAAATGGCCTTGACTTTTGACCCTGGGTAAAGGTAAACACTGGGGAAGGTTCATCAATAGAGGATTGCCTGTGAAAAGAAAAAATGGTCAACTTTCCTATATAATCGGAGACACCTTGCAAAAGTGTACAGTCCAAAAAACATTTATGTATCTACAAGAACTGTTGCAACCAAAACATTACTAGACCGTAAATTTCTCAGAAAACAATTTTAAAACATTGTGGTTCAAAATATTGTGGTTCATCTCGCCTACTGTCTGCCACGTTGATGATTATCCTGGCTTTGAGGCTTTCTTATCATTGCTCATGATGAGATATATACACTCACAAAGTTACATATCGACACCTTTAACAGTTACAAAATTATAAGCAGAAACATTTTTGCCACTTTGTCCATACATAAGAAATTTCACCGTCACCAAAACTGAAACGTTCTTCTGTAAAATGGAAAAATGGTTGTTAAGCCAGTACATGAGACCGATGATGACCTGTTCTAGTGTTAAGGCAACTTGTTTACATATTGAATCAAATGAAATAAACAAATACGCAACCTTTTCAGAACTCGAGGTGAGCTAGCTCCAGATCTCTCCTGATCAAAAGATTGGTCATCTGTGTCATCTCGAGACAGGCCCTCATCTTCTTCATCTTCATCCTCCTCGCCTTCTTCATCTTCTCCCTCCATATCATCTTCATCATCCTCTTCACCCGAGGCATTCCCTGTTTCCATGGAGTCATGGATACGAGCCTCCCTGGATATACGGCACTGTTCTTCCAGCGCAGCTGAATCAATCTGAGAATCGTCCACTGCAGTGGGGATGGGGATGATGCCCAACTCATAACACTTTTTCTGATGAGACTGAAATTATAATTTTAAAAAAAACACATTTTAATATATGGTTTCCCAGGGGGCAAATCTACATTTAACTGTTCGTGGAATGCACAACTGTACAAATTTGACACTGCCATGGCTTTCCACTGAATCATAACACTGGAAAGTCAGACCTCAGTCACACTTCAGACCAAACTGCATTGACTTTTCATGTTCTGTTGGATATTAGATCAAACAGTCATGAAACAAAAAAAAACCCAACAAAACAACGAATGTCTCAATTTGTCCCTGCAAGAATGGCATGATACTGCTGTCACCAAAATATAAACATTTCCCTTAAATGGACAGTTTTACTCACTTTTCTCAAAATTAAGAAAAATGAAATAGGCCATGATGTTAGCAATATGACAAATACTAGTGGACTGTACCTGTTCATACCCTATCTGTGATGTAATCATGTTCCCAATTTCAACAAGTAAAATAATTAAAAGGCTTTTCCTTCTTTACCTGCAAAGTTAATGACATTATGTTAGAAAATTCTCAATGACTTCTGGAAAAAGCTGTTGGCAGTACAACCAGGGAACAAAATCCAAAAGGACATGTCTAAAGACCAAGTCCCATGTGGCTCCTAGGTACAGGACTGTACTAAGGTGAAAGTTCAAGATATGTTGTTTGCCTGAAACATGTAACCAAATTATCCGCTGATCACTGGAGAAACTACAACTTACCTTTGATTTCATGTGTTTGGTCAAGTTGCCTTTAGTTTTGAAGGAAAATCGACAGTGTCGGCAGTGATATGGACGCAGGTCTGTGTGAGTTCTCAGATGTTTTTTCAACATACTGGGTTTCTTACAGCGGATGCCACACAACTCACAGATGTATTTCCCCCAGCCTCGACCACGGATATACTCATACTTCTCATTGCTCTTGTAACCACCTTTGGTCAGCCGCAGTTTGGGGTGCAGTTTCCCATCTTTGCCCAGCTCCGTTTTCACCGTGCTGCCGGACTTGCTGTCCTCACTCTGTGACATGGAATGAGAGATGAAAATAAGTTTCTGTCAAGTTTAGATCATGTCATGTTAAAAGTGATACACAATTATGCAAAAGCTGATGAACAAATTTTTGAAAAACCATAGAAAATTTGTGGGGCCCCGGCAGGGTTCTGCGCAAAACCAAAATGTAGCAAAAGAATTTATGCTTCATGACACAAACAAATAACAAGAATCATTCTTGCAGAGGTACCCAGCAATGCTCAGAATGAACATCACTCTCCTCCTGAGACTTGTAGAGAAAAGAGAGATACACAGTTAATAGTTTTGTGACTTTCAAATCTGACTGGATGGTAAATCACAGGAGCCATGCTATTTTGAACACAAGTTGAGATTTTAATGCTACATTTTTAATAACAATCCATCTCCTTTTAAACATTTGTGAGTCAACTTTCAATCCATTATTTTGGACCGCAAAGAAAAATCTCAAAATCTGAGGAACATACAGCATAAATATGAGAAATAATTTTTTGCATTCAGTTCTCTAAACATTAACTCACTGACAAGAAATCATGAGTTTTTACCTTGATCTCCCTCTTGACACTGGTCACTTTCTTTCTGTGGTAGGTCCAGTATGAGCTGTGAGTTTGGTTGCCGCCATTGGATGGAATCATGGAGCAATGAGCATACACTGGGTTGGTGACATTCCTGTTGGACAAGCAAAACATACATTACAAATACATGCATTATAGCAGAAGTAAAGACTAAAAAACTGACAATAATAATAAACAAATGAGAAAATAAAAATTAAAGTTGTTAATTTTTTTGGTATATCTATTACAAATCATGTTTTTTTCATCCACAAAGGTATACTCCCTTGCTGCCACAGGGCTGGTATGTCTGCCCATCATACTGCTGCATGGCTGACCTATTGGCCCTACCGCCTCATACTAAAACTGCTGTGAGGCTGATATATCCACCGACATTGTTCCGCCATGTTTTGCATTCCCAATTTGCCTAATTCCTGCCGTCTTTCTACACAATAATCCATAATTCTGGTAGTATAAAGGAAGAATGGGCATTTGGGCATGGCAGCAAAAAGGGTTAATACATGTATATCATGTTTTTGATAACTAACCTTGATTTGTACAGTCCCAACAGCATGCGGGAGTTCAGTCCGATAGGGTTAGGGTTGTGAGTGGCTAGGCGCCAGTTGGAGTACATGGAGATTTTTTTGCTGCCTTTCACTGCCACATACATAGGTTGTGGACGCTGAATACAACAAAAGGTCACATGAGTGGTCGTATAGAGTGTGGGGCATGAATGGCCATACATGGGTGTGTTCAATGTACCTGAAGGCGTCACTGAAGAGATGTGTTGTTCTACAGAGGAGATGACTGCTGCCGCTATGGTAGAAGGAGATGTGAGAGATGAAGAGGTGATACTCATACTCAAAGCTGCCGCTGCCGACTTGATGGGTGGGAGTAGTTGTACAGTAGGGCTGGAAGAAAACACCACATGCTGAAAGTGCTGTTGTGGTTGCTGATCATCACTGGATGTTGATGCTGTTGTGTCAAAACTGCTTTTGCTAGTAGACATAAGTCTTGCTTTCAGCTGCATGGCTGTGGTTGAGTGGAGACCTTTGTCATATTGCAACGGGGCTGTCATTGTTGAAGTTTTTATATCTGCTCCTGGGTCCTCACTTTTTTCGACTCCCGATGAAGACGAGACTTGATGATTCTGCTGAAATCCTTGGGTCTGCTGGTGTGGGTCCTCTTTTTTCAAGTCTATGGAATTTGATGGTAGTGGGTAGATGGGGGTGAACTTCATTTTGGTGGGGTCAGCACTGCCAGGTGTTCCTGTGCTGGGGGTCTCTGATGATGATGACGATGACAATGAAGAAGAATAAGACATAAGTGCACGACCTAACAGAGTCGGTGATGGGTTGCCCCGAGCCAGGGCCATGGCTGTCATGGAATCTAAGGTCACAGGGGAGGATGGCTGCCACAGGCGAGACAGAATCTGGAAATGCCTATGCAAAGAGATGGATCGTTTCAGCAGCCAATTTTTAGCCTCCTTGTGCATCAATGCCATCCCGCCCACAGCAGGGAGCTGGATTTTTGATCCTGCCAGGGTTAGTGGTGACAAATTCACTAGGGAACCTGTTATTTTGTTGGCATGGTTCCATTCAGTGAGCAAAGGGCCACTCTGAATTCGACCAATGCTGATAAAAGGCAATGCATAATTGATAGGTATGGTGACATTATTAAAGTTATCACCTGAGAGGTCAATCATGAGTTCATTACTGTCAAGGCTTGCAATGGAGGCAGATTTGGGGAAATAAAAAGGAGTTTCTTGTGACATGCTCCTAAAACCAAGACCAGAGTCAAATGATTCTGCTCCACTCTCCATCTTGGACTGAAGATTCCAAGATTTCCTTGAGCTAGTGTCATCTGCTCCACTTATCACTGTCTGCTGATTGGACTTCGGAGCTGACAGCATTTTGGAAATCATTCTTGTGCCTCCATGGCTGTTCTTGTCCTCAATGCTCAGAGGAGATGGTTTTGGCAATTTGGACTTTTTCACTTTTTTGGCTGCTGCTGGTTCAGAGAAGGCCCTCAGCACTGGAGGGTGGATTCTAGCTGATTCAGGACTGAGGTGAGTCTCCGATTCAGATCTTGTATACAAATCTGGCACTTTGTCTGCTTCTTTGATGCGTCCCATGACAGCAGATGTGATCACAGCGTTGGGTTGGCTGCCCAGTTTTTGAGAGGACACCACTGGTTTGGTCAGGGATGCTAGCAATACCGAGTTGGTGGCGGTGACATTAGGCCTGGGCACTGCTGGATACAGCACAACTGGCGACTGAGACACTGTTAGGTTGGGAGTGTCAGAACTGTTGGTCTTGAGAATAAAACCTGTATGGGGAGTGATAGAAGGAGAGTCTACAGACATGGCTTTTTCTTGTCCTTTGTCTTGACTTTTCTCAACACTCAAGGACTGTTTGAGTAAGAGTTTGTCTTTGAGTTTCCTCCTAGTTCCGGTCAAATCCGTGGGTGTGTCTGGGGTTGCCGGAGTCAGGGGTGTACTAGGAGTTCCAGGTGCACCATATGCAAAGGCTACAGGAGTGCCCTGTGGTAGTCTGAGCTGAGGAGGCTGTTGCTGCGGTTGTAGTTGTGGTTTCTGGTCTGGGACAGAACTGGCCACACACACACTTGCTGTAAACTTACTTGTGTCTACGCTGTGGAATGTTACTGCTGGAATGTAAGGGATAACACGAGGGGACATCTGTGAGAACTGGGCATTGTTTGCTGATTGTGCTGATGCTATGTTCAGTGTGAGACCTGGCCCTGTGGGCAGCTTACTGGCACCTGAAACAAAACCTGATGACTCCAAGCTTTGAGCTCTCACTGCTTTGGCAGCAAGGGGATTGGTTGGGGTGAGGGGTGTCACTGGGGTGCCGGGTGTGCTGGCTGTAATCCCAGACACTGGGAATCCAATCATGAATCCCCCTGTTTTGGGAGTGCCAGGTGTTAGAGAGCCTATTGGTGTTCCAGGGTTTAACACTGAAGTGGCTGCACTAATAGCAAGAGACTGACCTAACCCAAGCAATGGTACACCTGGGGCAATGTTGGCTTTGGTGGTTGCAGTGATGATACTGGCTTTGGTAGTAGTGCCAACAGCTACACCTGAACTCAGCTGCCTAACCACCTTGCCACCTGACATCACTGGAACCATCGGCTGGCCAATCATGTTACTAGTGGTGACACTGATGTTCAGAGTTGCAGATGATGTGGGTAACAGCTGATTTGCCACGGCTGAGGAAACAGCAGCAGGGGCCAGTCCAGATGAGGAAGCAGCATCACTGGTGCTGGTAGTCAGAGTCCCATGTGTTGCAATAGTTGCTGATCTAGGCAACAAAAGTTTGGGATATTGCCCTTGAAGGAACACAACTTGTCCCTGGGTGGACATGGCCTGTGGCTGAATGACAGGATCTTTGTTAGACGTGCCATCCAGACTTAAAGTGCCCGAGCTGCCTTGACGACCACCTGTCAAAAGTGTCTGTGATGGATGTTGAGCTCCCCTGGCTTTGGCCAACACCAAATTCAAATCCTTTGGTCTGTTTTTGGAGCCTTTTGGTCGGCCTTTTTTTCTGGGCGCAGATGGATTCACGTTGATGATCAAGTTTGGCTGGTCTGGAGACTGTTTGTTGTCTGACAGCGGTGAGGATGATGGTGCACTTACAGATGGTGTGGTAGCTGCTGCTGCAACTGCTGCTGCTGCTGCTGCCAAAGCTGTTGCTGCTGTTCCAGTTGGTGTTGATAGAGAAGCTGATGTTGAAGATATGACAAGTGAGTCTTGAAATCTTGAAATGTCTTTGATCACAGGCTGTTGTCCAGGTTGTAGATCAGTTGTGGACAAAGATTTGAAAAGGGCTGGGTTGGCTTTCTTTAGCTGCTGAGAGTCATCAAGGACAGCCAATTCTCCAGCTGTTTGAGGATCTGCTGTGCCCTGGGAATCTTTGGTATCACCACCCTGACTTACAGTAACTTCCATAGCAGACTTGCTCCTGCGTAACCCTTTAATCTTAGGACATTGTGTCATTCTGTGCTGAGTAAGTAAAGTGAGCTCGCTGAAAGATTCACTGCAATCGTCACACTGAAAAGGGCCAGACATTAAAGGACCGCCTTTCATGATGTAAGATCTCACAGCAGCAGCCAGACCATCGGACAAACCTTGGCTCTGGAAGTGTTTTAGCATTGAAAATTTGTCAGTGTCTCCTCTGACAGAAGAGGACTCGCTCTGAGGAACTGAGAGTCTATGTTGAAGTTCTGTCATGACTGGTGTCTGTTTAGCCTGTGAGCCTGATGATGATGATGATAGTGATGTGGTGGTGGAGGTCACTATGGCTTGTCTACTCATAGATTTCTTTTGATCATGCAAGCTACCTGATGTGCCAATTTTCAACTTCCCAGCAGCAGCAGCTGTGTCTTGGGCAGTGGAATCCAGTGATCCTGTTTGTACCAGAGAGGCCCCAGAAACTTTACTGCCCGATGTCAACCCCGAGAAAGATCTTGATGCCAACAAGGGTGAACCTGCTTTTGTTCTTGCTGGGAACTGGACCTCGGGCTGTCCAATCATTGGACTCAACTGGCGTGGGGCTTGCAACATGGAACTAATGATGCTTGGTGTTTCAACAGTACTCTTCTGAGATGGCACAAGAGTGGTTGGTGTCCCTCCCTGACCTCCAGGCTGGGCCTGAGATCCTGGCTGGTCACTGGCATTTTTGGGTAACTTGATCTGTATCTGAATTTCATGAGGTCCTGGACCTTGGACGATCTTGGTGGGCAGTGTGGTGGACATGGATTTGGTCACTGGGATACTCTGGGTCAAGCTGCTTGGAGGAAGGTTAATGGACTCACTATTTTGAGCTTCCTGGATAGTCACTCTTCCACCTGATGGATAGCCACTGTTGACACTTGAAGAAGACAATGAAAGAGACTTGGAGGTTGCTGTCACCGAGATGGGCTGTGTTTTTACTTCTGGTAAAGAATGAAGTCTCAGAATACCTGTTACACTAGGAGACTGAGGCTTTCCTGGCTCTACCACTTCTGGTGTTTTCAGTTTCACAGCACCATCTGCTGCATTTAACTGCTGGGATAGTGAGGAAACAGGCAGGCACACTAACTGGGCTTTACCAATGGCTTGGAGCTGAGCTTTAGTAAGAGCTGATGCCATATGTATGCCACCAAGAGCATCAAGTGATGTACTAGCAGTGGCTGGATGTCCCTCAACCGCTAAACCTTTCTGGACTGAGGAATATGGAATGGACACAACTTCAGTCTTGGGGCCTTCCGTTTGTAAGCTCTGAGCTAACTGTATCATACCATGTTGTACTGGCACCTGCAGATGCTGCTGTTGTTGTTGCTGCTGCAGCAGTTGTTCCTGGTTATCATGACCTGAAGCAATACCAACATGCACATTGCCTGGCAAC
Source organism: Onchidella celtica (assembly GCA_963931925.1). Taxonomy (NCBI): domain Eukaryota; kingdom Metazoa; phylum Mollusca; class Gastropoda; order Systellommatophora; family Onchidiidae; genus Onchidella; species Onchidella celtica. Next base: position 18,516,092 of record OZ007579.1, on the reverse strand, counting down.
TGAAGGGTAGTCTGTCCAGGTGCCAGTGAGCTATTTCTGGAGCCTGGTTCATATGTCTCATTTTTAAATTGTCTCAAGGCAGAGGTTGACATGGACCTCTTCACTAGGTCTGGCCTCAGTAAAGCATCCTCTGTGTCTCCCACTGACAAAGATGGAGCCAATTTTTTCTTCCATATTTTATCAGAACTTCCCTCCACTGTCAGCCGATCAATACTGGTTTCAGAAGATGGACGTAAGTCTGAAATTTTCATAGTCTGGAAACTAGAGTCACTGGTTTGCCTCATATATCTATTTTTGGGCCTGGGTGGATCACTTAATGTGTGTTTGTCAATAATTTCAGCATTTGTAGAAATGAGTCTCTGAATTCTGTCATTGATAATGTCATACTTGACAGATGAAGACAAAGATCTACCTTGTCCCTTTAACATTTTGTCACTGTCAGAGTCCAATGCGTGCTGATACACTAATGACGGTTTATCAGGTTTCTCAACTTGCGAATTGATGGTTGAAAATGATGCCGTATTAGACTCACTGAGAGCAGGATGGCGTGTGAGGATGGCTGAATTTCTCCTTTCCCCAATGGTAAGTGGTTGTCTTAGCCCACCAGGCCCTGGTTCCTCCATGGACGCAGAGGACTGAATACTTTCTCTACTAGACTGGCTGAATACAGATCTCAGGCTGCCCACAGAGACATCACTGCGGTGTGACTGGAGACGAGGCCTTTTAGAAGCTGCATCCACTGACAGCCTATCAATAGGCTGATCGCTTGGGTTGGATGAGAAGATTCGCTGGCGACTGTTATCTTGCCCTGGTAGAACCTCTGAGACTGCAACTCCTGAGTGAGTTCCACTTGGCAAGGCTGACGCAGAAGCAGATCTCACTAGTGTAGGTGGAGTCAAACCTGGGCCACCCACAGACAGACTGCTCCCAAAACTGCCACCTAGGCTTCCTCTGCTCACAGTTTTGGACTGACTCTGATCTCCAAAGGCTGCGGGTAAGGAAGCTGTGGAGCCATGTCTCAAACTATCTGTCAGAAACTCTACTTTAGGCTTCAGTAATTTCACCAACAAATTTTTGTCACCAGCGATGAACTGATGAGTCATTAAAATTGGCAGCGTGTTTGGATATTGCTGACTGTATTTTTTCTTCAAGGCTTCCAACTCATTCAGAATTTCCTCTGCTTTGCTCACATTACTCATGGTCAAAATGTTCTGTTTTACAACTGTTTCTGCTTCCTCATACTTTGCAAGTTCTGACTCGGAAGGTTTGTCAAATGCGCCGAACACACGAGTAAACCATTTTAAATCTGGCTTCCTCTCCTTCTCCTGCTGTTGTTTTTTGTTTTTATCAATCTTTTGACGAATACCTTCCAGTACACTTTCCTGCCTCACGGCTTGGCCTGCCCGAACCTGCTCACGATGATCTGACCCAATATCATCCGCACTTTCTACAATCACTTTTGGATTTCCATCTCCACTTTCTTCATCATGATCAATGTAACTCGCACCCTCAACATCTGTGTCCGTACCTTCAGAATCGTTTTCCTCTTCCTCTGTTTTCATGTCTTCATCTTTCGATTCCCCACTGACGCTGTCTTTACTTCCTGTCCAGGACAAACCTGTCCGTGAAACATGAGCATTTGACTTGCAATGTTTGGACAAATTACTTTTGGTTTTGAAGGACACGCCGCACACGACACATGGAAAAGGTCTTTCATTTGTGTGAGCTCGCAAGTGCTTTTCCAGCACGCTAGGTTTAGCACATGTACGATCACAATATTTGCACTTATACTTTCCAGGCTTCTGAGGATGAATCCTCTTTCTACCCGGGGTTGATGTTGCCGACATTGGCTTGTCTCGCTGGACTGCACCTTCAAGCCGATCAGGCTGCTCTACGACCACGGTTGACAATGGCAGCTGATTTCCTACATTTGAGATCTGTTGAACTTCAGCTTCATTTTCACCTTGCAGCACAAGTTTGATCATTTCACCATGACCACTAACTGGTGCAGAGTAGGGCACAGAAATCTGGGCTGACGTTGAGGAACTGGGCATGGATATAGTGTAATAATCCCCTTCCGTTCCGCTGGTGGTCTGGTCTGCAGATGTTATAATGATCTGAGTGGCCTCCCCTGGGTCCATGATCTGCATATCATTCAAGACAATAAAATTTTGGTCTGCTGTTGCTATAGTTACCGGAGCTTGGCTCACTGCCACCGGCACATCCTCTCTCATATTTTGTAGTTCTGAGTCAGTCACCTGAATGTTTGAATACAAACAAAAATAATAATTACATGGAACAAGACAACTGACATTCAGTAATAAGCATATTTTCCACCATCTACCTTACTATAAACTTTGGCATCTTAACAGAATAAGACAGGACACTCAGACTTAATTTGTTTGAAGAATTCAGCTACAGAGCATTACACTAACTATGTAATACCATGAAAAACAATAACTAAGTAAATACAATGTTAAAATATTATGTAAATATTTATTTCACAAGGCTTTCCAATACTGTAGAAAGTTTCTACTTGCATCTAAATGCTCAAGTGAATCTGGAAATCTCCTTGATTAGTGAATTCAACAATATTGGTATTTGTCTGCTTTCCTTTTTTTTTTTTAAAGATCAAATTTCGAAAGTCTTACAAATTTTTTGTGAATGGCACATAGTCCAATATGCTGCTTTTTAAAAAAAACTATTTTCTTATCCAATTTAAGGAGAATCTGCCCACAGAGCGATGCAAAACATCTTCCAGAATCGAACTAAGTAAAGTAATATTTCTGGCACTGTCCAATTACCGTATCCATTTTTGACAAACTAAGAAAATTTGCCACATGGTAAAGTAAATCTTCCTCCAAAATATAACAATGGAGAAACTTAAGTGTGGTTATGTGTGACCTAATGTCTCAAAGTGGTAATAAATCAGAAAGGCCAAGGACAGAAAAAGTGCATTTTCATTGACCTACAGTGGTTTCCACTGAACCTAAGATTTTCGTTAATTATGATTCTCTTCTATACCAAGCTGCATAAATCTTGCAACAAATTTTAAACAGGTGTAACTTTTGAACAAATTGGATTAATTCAAAAATCTTTCAAAAATAAAATAAACTTTGAACATTCCCGTGAAATAAAAATCTTTCATTTTTCTAATGGCTTGATGTCCTGTCTTCTTAGACAATCAAACAACCGCACTGCATTCATATGAGGTTTCAGGATGTTGGGTCAAGTGTTTTGACCGTTTCCATCTTGCCTGAGATGCTCATTTAGATCTAGTTCATTTATGGAATCAATAGAAATTGAATTAAAGATGACAAGGTTTTTTATTTTATTCAATTATCTCCAGTAGTTCAAAGGTTACAGCTGGTTAAAATTTTGCTGCACAATTTATGCGGCCTAGTATGTGTGGGCAATATGTTTCATTTCATGAACTACATACTGCCAAATTTGACCTTACCAATTTCACTAGAGAGGTCGCATATTATTATATTTATTTGGATAAAACTGGCACCAAACCTTGAACAAAGCCTCTAATGAACGAGTTGACCGTCTGTCCCTGATCTGTCCACCTCTGCCCTCCGACCCCGGTTCAGAGGTCAAGGCTGGGGGAGCTGATGAGGACTGTGACCTCTGGAACTGTTCTTGAAGCTGTGGATTCTCTGGTTTCTGTAGCTGGAGCTCTTGGAGTGAGGAGGATGATGGTGTTGATGAGAATGGGAGAGTGGCAGCAGTGGCAGATTGGTTGTTGTTGTTGGTATTTTTCTGGCTCTGATCAACCTGAGAAAAGACAAGAAGAACCTACTGACTGCAACCTCCAACAAAGCTGAACTTACAAAAACATGAAGTTGCAGTTTTAGAGTAACTTAATCAAGCCCAGATTTAGGCACAAGCTAGGGCTTAGGGCCTCACAATCTGCAAGGGCGTCAAAAAATTTCTTTAAAAAAAAAAAATCCATTAATTTGAAAACACTTTTTAATTTTCACTTTAAATGCCTTGCCATAAAATAATCTTTTATTTTTTGTGGCAACCCAGGGTCCCTCTGGTGTAACTTTTTAACAAACTTTATATAGGTTAGAACCTCGCATCAAGTCTAAATCTGGCACTCGACACATTATTGTCCCAGAAACTGTATAAATAATAAGTTCTGGTTGAAAACTAGGCAGTGACCAGAGTGAGTTTTCATTTGCACAGTAAAGTTGGAAAAAGTGCAGGAGTCAAGTATTAGGATAATAATTCCATTTCGTCACTGCTTTCCACTAATGGCATATGTCATTTTTGACACTTTTGAGATATTAAGATAAAACGGTTTCTTTTCCTGTCATTTGGTGACACGGGGCATTACGATTTAATTGGATTATTACATTTTCCTATTGGCGCATTTCTTTTTTCTATAATACTATTTGATAGCCCTCATGCTGGGGAATGTCAGTTGCCTTTCCGCCTAGGTCTCACGCATGCCATTATCGTAAAGCACTGACGAGTTAGCTTGCTGGCCACAAAAACCTTGTCATTGGCAAAATGGCTGCAGTAATGTTTTTGGAAGTTGGCCACAAAGTAGTTACATACCAAAGCCGATTGAGAATGTTTTGGCTGCATGGACCTAAGTAGTTTCTAGTATCATATACTACGCCGAGGGTGTGTGATAGGAATATGCTAAAAACATCTAAACATACCCAGAGTCACGGAACTGCGAGGAGATGATCTATTAAAATGTAAGAATGTGCAGAGAAGTCGCGAAGCTAGATTGTGTATTGTGATTTCTCCGCCGGATTGCGTCATGTCGGTGGTTTCCAAACTGGGACATACATGAAAATACATAGGCAGGGAGTGGACGAACTCTCCATGGAGCTGAGGTCCGCCCTAGGGCGGACAATTCCTGCCTCGCTACATATAATAAGAATGTTGGTTTCCGTCCCTATGACAACGGAGCGACTATGTGTGTACGATGTATTGTGATATTTCCCATGAGTTTTGAACTGAGTTGGGTTTTTTTTTATTTTAATTTTTAAACTGAACCGCGCAGGATTATATCAGTTTAGATATTTACACCGACAAACTATGGGTCTACTGACATTCTCAGGCTGACATTCTGGCTAAATGTCTATTGATTTTGACGCTGCAACTTTAGTATTGTTAACATTATGCAGGGCAAAATGACACTTCGTAGATCTCCGTATTGCTACACACAGTTTAGTTAACTGCGCAGGCTTCAAAGGACAGTCGCTGATCAGGGAGGCCAGTCACTGATGTGACGAGCGACCAATGACCTTCCACGGCAGAGAGGAGCCAAAGTGAACCCAACCGAATCAATAAATTGCTTTACACATTTTTACAAACTGAGTACAGTAGAGCAGGTTTTGACTGCCACTGCTAAATGGCTCACTGTACTACTATTTCTTACTACTGTGCTATCACAATTAATGTCATAAATTTGTCAAATTCGACCGTTGTGGGTTGATTTTCTCAGCAGCGGTCAGCATAAATTCTTGTAGTCCATACATAAGAAATCGCTTTATAAACTCGAGTGGCACAGATTCCGGTCGAAAGTCTACTTATTTTCTCCCTATTGTCCAACAGTAGATAGACATGCATTTCTGTACTGGTCAAAATAACTTTTAGTCATCTTTGATTCGGAAATTCCGTTCTTGCATGAGACCAGTGGCGGGCCTACCTTTTTTCGACCCCGAAGCTTCAACTGTTAAGAGATCCCTTTGCAACCAGCAACTTAGGGGCAACACCCAAACTTTACTCTTTATAAACAAGTTTCTTCAGGGCCTCTCCGAGATAAGGGGCCCTGAAGCTTAAAGCTTCATTAGTTTCATGGTAGATCCGCCACTGCATGAGACATACTGCTGGCTATTATAACTGAAAGTTCTAATTTGACACTTTACTGCTGTCAGAGATATAGAGCCACGAATTTCCCCAGACTCGACTCTTCTGGGCGGATTTTCTCATTACCGGTCAGTTTGACTATAATAAAGTGTATTATACCGTCTTTGCGCTAAGCAGGCTCAGCTTTACAGCAATCAGAATCCCATTTGCGACCTAAAGGTGTTCGTGGGATTTGGTGGGGGGGGGGGGGTCCAGGGTGTCAAGTGTTTGGAGGGGGGGGGAGGGGGGAGAATAAGGGAGAGGATTGTGCTGACAACATTTAGTAACAAGTTAAGCTTCATTTCTACATGCAAACAAACCCCTGCTCCCATTTTGCTTTATAGTTTACGGGCTATCCAAAGGCGGTGGGGGGGGGGGGGGTCTGACCCAAAACGTTCGAAAAGCGTACATGGGGGGTGAGGGCGGGGCTCCAGGGAAGGTAGTTAGAGCTTTCCAATCATGGCAATGAATCACCATTCTGATGTGGTTGTTTTTTTTGTTTTTTTTTAAACAATAAAAAAGCTGGTTAATATTAAAAATTTATAAAAATCAAAATAATATCGGCTTTCCATCTAATGTAAAAGTCAAATCGTCCATGCAATATGCCACTTTAAGTTTTAAAACATCAAGCTTATCATCGACATTCACCAGTCTTATGGCCCCACACGCGTACAATGTAGCGGGAAAAGGGGGGGGGGGGCGGCAAATTTTAACATTCTCTTTAGGTAAAGTCAACTATGGCAGACAAGGACAAAAATAACACAAATACAGACTATAGTGGGTGAGACTTTGAGTTTTGAGCCTGAGTTTGGGTTTAACAGCATTATAAGGGCCACTCAATAGTGCTTTTCATGGTTTTTTCGCTATCATTTATTTAGGGTTAGTTTTCAGCTTTCAGATTCTTATAAGTGTGCCAGTGAAAGAGTTAAGGGCATGACTGGTAGGCAGAAACCTCTATGATGCCCCTCTTTTGCCTTCGGTACCCTATACACTTGCTTATTTTGCTTAGTACTGGTCAATACTCACTGAGCTGGGCTCTACAGACTGGAGTATGACATTCTGCAAGGCGGCCTCTGACGCTGGCCGTTTCGCCAAGGCCGTGCCCACAGTGTCCACTTGGCGAGCTGACGTCACTGCACCGGTGGATGTTGTCGTAGTTGCAGTTGCTGTCGATGATGGCACTGATGATGATGATGATGATGATGATGGTGCTGCTGGCTCAGAAATGGAGGCTGTGGCTGCCCGCGACAAAATGCTTGCCTTCTTACTGGTAGGCTGGGAGCTTCCTGTAGACAACGCAAACATAGAGTTAAGTTGGGTTTTCATCTGTGCGGAAACAAACGACAATGGAAATATCAAAAACCCCTTCAAGTGAAGCAGAAAGAATGTTTTCATGCGCACACATATATGGAAATAATCTTCCTTTTTACTACTTGATGGATCTTTAACGTTTCTATTGCCGTTTCCGCTTCCGTACACGTATTAACACAGTTTTAACCTAATTGATTCACTCCTAATAAGCCGCTCTCAGCGGCTCCTACGAAAAAGCACCCAATTCAAATGGTACATGAAAATTACCCCCCCCCCCCCTTTACACCCGCAACACACACACAATTTTTTTTTTATTTATAAATTTCCAATTATTTGGCATTTGTCTGTATCCCGCAGTGTTTTCTCTTAACATTAGTACTGATCATTGACTTTCAGAATGGGTATTATGGGAGCTGTGGTCTTCTTAAGAAAACAATAGGAATGAGTCAGCTGAGCCCACAAATACTACTCTGTTGTGTTGCTGTCGCGCCCCACTCAAGTCGCGTTAAAAAAAAATAAATCTGCTAGAGAGGTGTCCGGCATAACCCGGGATAAAACCGCACACATCTCCCCCCCCCCCCCCTCTCTCTCTGTCTGTCTCTCTCTCCTTTTTGATATAAAAAGTTTCCCATAATATTCTACAATCTTGCTGCAGATCTCATGAACGCCAGAGCAAAGAAAAAAAAAAAGTTGCAGCCAATTAACTAAATCTAATCCTAACTATGGTCCAAACTCCCAAAAACCATTTTAAAAAACAACAACAGTGCAAACATTTCGCAAATTTGGTAACGTGACACTAATAGACATTTACTGTTGTTGTTGTTGTTGTTGTTGTTGATGACACTGATTTAGTATGTTTCTGTGACTACCATGGCGTATGGTGCTTACCTGAACTCCTGGTCTGTCTGGGTCTTCTGTCCATCTCTTGTGGGCCGCCACTACCACCATGGCCATTGTCTGAACTACCACTCACTGAAACAAAAAAACAGAGAAAAGCCAAAGGTAAAAAAATGAATGGAGATTTTTTTTGTTTTTGTTTTTAATTAATTGATAATTTTAGTCAATTTTTTTTTTTTTTTTTACTAAATGCAGTATCTGGCGTACCGCACAATGAAAAACGACAACAGTGAAGTTAGAGATCAAGAAATGGAAATTGAAAAAGAAAAATCACTTATGCTGTTTATTTTATGTACTTTTTATTCATTTACCTTTTTACTTATTTTTATTGTTTTTTTTTTAAACACATATTTATTTATTCATTTGTTTATTTATTTACTTATTCATTTATTTGACTGATTTTTTTCACTTATTTGTTTATTTATTTACATATTCGCTTATTTGTTTATTTACTTACTTATTTATTCAGTTGTGTACTTAATTACTTATTTATTTATTTATTTAATTACTTATTTATTTATTTATTTAGCCATTTATTATTCATATATTTATTTATTATGTATTTATTATTTATTATTTATTTATTTATTTATTTATTTTTTATTTGTTTATTTATTTATTTATTCATTTATTTGTTTATTTATTTATTCATTTATTTTTTTGGTTATTTATTTATTTATTTATCTATTATCTAGTCATTTACTTATTCATTTATTTGTTTGTCTATTTACTTGTTATTTATTAAATTATTCGTGTTCAAATACATGTAGTTAATACTCCTGACAGAAGAGCCCTTTATTGTGCCTAAATCTGGCTAAGCAACCAACATGATTTTGATTCATACTCTGGGTTCTCTTTCCCTGAGGCTTTCTTTTAGCTTTGCCTTTCCAGTAGTTTCAACTGTTCTTCAGACTTTGTACGCTTTTTACTAGTCATTACTGTCAGTATTTGGCATAGAAATGTACACTTTAATATAGGAAGGTAGATATTCTTACAACTTTGCTGTTTATTAAACACACTGAAGATCACCATCTGCATATGTACGTGTGTGTGTAAAGTCACTCTGTGGGAGGGGGTGGGCAGTGACAAGTGTATGTCATGCAGTGTAATACAGAGAGAATGAAAACACGTCATGTATGTGAAGTGTATATTATTTTATGTTTAAAATCACATTATGATGCAATGTTCGCCTAAATACTGACCCTCAGCTTGTCAACCATTATAATCTGTTCATATTGAGACAAAATGCGTATTTGAACATCTATTACACATCTAATTGCAAACAGCACACCGCAGAAGGAATGGGAGCTAATTATAAATACACGATGTGATACACGGCTGCTCGCGCAAAAAGAGCCCAGGAGTAAGTTTAACCTAGAAATAAATAACTGATGTTTGTCGTCACAAGGCGTGTAGTGACCCCGTCACAAAAGTGCACTGTCCGATCGTGTAAACAGTGGGATGCTGTGTTAACCCTTTGACCACTGACGCCGTGAAAGCTAGATTTCTTCAAATCCACCCTATATTGAGATCCACTTATTTCAGTTATTTAAATGGTAAATATGAATCTAAATCAGGCTTTTGATCTGTATTTGAAAGCTAGTGTAGGAGAAACAAAACCTGTCACTGACGAAGCAGTTCAAGACTTAACAGTAATTCTGTTTCAGTATTGAAAGGGTTAATGCATTTCAATTTTAATAAGCGCGCAAAACAGCGTGCTGTGCAGGCCTCTAACCTGCAGCTGTTGGCTGTGCATGTGTAATTTTCATGTGACTTGAACAAGTGTTAGATGAGCAAAGCTGCGACCGAAGACAGCGATGTGAAAGGCTGGTGCAGTGAGACAAGATTGCTTTGCCTCGGGTTTAGAGCGACGTGTGGATACTATAGAGCAAAACGGGGCCTCGCGCACTTGAGACTGAAGCAAATCTGTCTCGCTGGTTCATACCCAGGAGTTTGAGTTTGAGCTTGCAGAAAGCACATCAACACGATAACATTGTGCTAAGAAAAAGCAAGACCATAGAGTATCATGGGGTATTTGTCATATTGTTGTCTAAGACATTTTGCCTGGGTTGAGATTTTGTCATGAAAGTGGTTCTCTCACTCCTAATTTCATTATGGAGAATAAACAGCTGTGAGACAGCGAATTATTGAGGCGCAGAACAAAATTTCCTGTCATACTTATTAATTCTACTCGAAGAAAATGCGTATTTTTTTTCCGGCTAAAAATGTCGGAACACTTTCTTGTATGGCTCAAAATCAACGAAAATATTAAAAAATATAGCGAACTTCAAGACCTTTAAAAATATGCCCACGTACACCTTTACGTCTTTCTATGTGTAATATGATTTTTTGTAAAATTTAAGGCTCAGCGGTTAAAAAAGCCTTTCATGATTACATTGGACGCCTTACTTCTTTTATAATATGAAGTGTCATTCCAATCGGTTCAAAACTCTTCGAGATGTCTGCTTGTGACGTAATGTTTTATGCATTCTAGCCCTTTAGCCGACCAAACTTCAATCCTCGTTTTCTGGAAAAAGGCAAATTTACACCTACAACATTATGACAAATACCCCGACGATATCACACAATGACAGGACAGAAGCAAACCTTACCAGATGCACCCACCAACCACCCATGATTCAAAGGAAATTCAAGCCCACGTCAAAACCGACGCCAAACAGCCTTAACTCAGGGCGCTACTGCCCAGCCTTAGTGTTGAGTTTGCAGAAAAGAGCGTCGACACGATAACGGTCAAGTTGTGCTTGGAAAAAGCAAGACGATAGACAGAATAATACCTGAACGACAGGGCAGACACTTCCTACAGAACATTATTTGGAGGTTGAAGCTATGTTCCTATAATAAAAATGCACAAAACTGTGTGCAAGCTCCGACATCAACTCTGCCCCTGTCTTGACCGAATTTTCCAAAAATACAATTTTACAGGAGTCTGGAAACAAGGCCGAGAAGTAGAAAAAGGAGGAGGAGGAGGAGGAGAAGGAGGGGATGAGAAGACGGAGAACGGCGAGGAGGCGAAGGAGGAGGAGGAGAAGGGGGATGAGAAGGAGGAGAAGGAGGAGGAGGTAAAAGAGGAGGGGAGGAGGAGAAGGATGGGGAGGAGGAGAAAGAGAAGAAGAAGGAGGAGGAGGAGAAAAAGAAGAAGGAGGAGGAGAAAAAGAAAAAAGTGGAGGAGGAGGAGAAAAAAATAGGAGGAAGAGGAGAAAAAAATAGAAGGAGGAAGAGGAGAAAAAGAAGACGGAGGAGGAGGAGGAGAAAAAGAAAAAGGAGGAGGAGAAGAAGAAGTAGGACTAGGAGGTGAATGATGAAGAGAAGAACAACAACAATAAACCTTTACAGTTTGCTGTCTTCTGTTTTGAAGCTGCATTGTGTGATGATCAAAAGAAATTACTGACGCGACAAAAGTGTAACCCAGATAAAAAGGTGGAGCACATTTCAGTCCGTGTATGAAATTGTTTTTAAAAAAGTGAATTTGACATCATACGGCCTTTTAACGTAACACGGCAGAGCTGCTCAAGGCCTGATGTGTCAAATTCATGTGACTTTTAAAGTTGTCGGATAAGCAAGACTGCGGGTGAATAAAGGCAGCGACTGCGGAGTGCAGAAAATGACGGGGAGTGGGAAAAAACCCCAACAATCTCTTTACAAATAATTATTTGAAGGTATCTGGAGTGTATATATATATGTGTGGAAGGCAGGGGGGAGGGTGGTGGGCAGGCAGGTGGAGAATTGAAAAGTCACAGATAGCATGAAAAATGCACATGAGAAAACAGTACCGTGGGGGAGGGGGGGGGGGGAGGGAGGGAGAGAGAAAGTCTTACATGCCACAACCAAAATTTCACATGAGACCAAAAAAAAATAATTAAAAAATGACGTTCTCAGCCACCTTCCCTCCGTCAATTCGACGCAGATTTGTATAAGATTTCCGCAAAGGTTGCAAGAGATACCGTAAGTGCGGGTTCCTTACGTCAAACCAACGTCGGCGCGATGTCGTAAACCAGCCCATCTACATAGGAACTCTGTCGTTTTTAATAGCAAACTTGTCGTCAGTCCTACATAGGTCAAATTTCCATCAGGTTCTGACTGAGTTGCAGTCCCTTTCATTCTTTGCGAAAATTTCCATTTTGTCATGATCGCAAGAAATGGTCAGTTACATCCGAGACACAGGATACCAGGATGGTTCAATTCGCCAAATTCCGTCCGTCGACTTGCGCGCGTATCATTCATGTCAACAATGCAACAATTCGCACCACACCCCTTCATAACTGAACGAAAAAGACCAGTACCACAGAGCTCTGTGAATAGTATGGAACTTACCATGTTTATTCGCGCGCAAGATAATAGTGAAAGGAGGAATAGTCCGCCTCAGTATTCTGTCTCGGGTTGCAAAAATTATAAACCAGATAGAGAGACATAACATATCCCACTCCATAAAATGTTGCTAAACAGTGAATTTAACTTAAATGGTTCTTGTTATAAGTACTTACTCGCCCCGAGCGTTTTGATCCCGGGGCGAAGATGGATACGTACCTGCCCCTAAACTAACCCCTTCCTTATCCTCAACCCTAAATCTTATCGAATCCCTAACCCTTTCAACCAAAAAACAGGAGGAAAACAAAATGAAACTCTGAAAGAATAATTAATTTAAGCTGTTGTTAGGAGTATTTCGGGAGGAGCCCTCCAGCTCTGGAGTCACAAAAGGCTTTAAAATACATACTCCTAGCGCAAAAACTTAGGGGACGTACGTACTAGTAACAACATTGTTCCATAAAATGTTGCTCAACTGTGAATTTAACCCAAACTGGCACATACGGCCTTTTTCGGTAACAGGACAGAAGAGCCCCCCGCGTCCAAACAGCACAAACCAGGCCCACATGCAGTCAGTGTGACCCTTGGTAAATAGGGCAAGGATGATGAGTCATCAAAATATCGTGCACAATAGAAGTGACATCTATAAATAGGTAGCTCCGCCCCTGGATGTGAACTGTGGCGGAGCAAGCTAGTGCGTATCGACTATCTCGATCTGCTCACGTCCAATAACACAGTAAACTGCCCAAGCCTGGACAGACCGACAGGTAGATGATAGATAGATAGATAAATAGATAACACATAGATAGAATAGATAGATAGATAGATAGATAGACAGACAGACAGACAAGCAGACAGGCATACAAACAGACAGATAGATAGATAGATAGATAGATAGATAGATAGATAGATAGATAGATAGATAGATAGATAGATAGATAGATAGATAGATAGATAGATAGATAGATAGATAGGAACAGGATTCACTCATCGACACACATAAACAAGTCAGAAAGGTCTAGGATAAATGGAACTGCAAAATATTGCCCAGCGTCACATTTGTTACACTGAAAAGAGACATTTTCCTACGATAATATCCATCATATCAACTCATAATTTCTACACATACATTGAACCACAGATTTCCTGTGCTATTTCACAAGTTACTGGGAGCAGTTTGTCCAAAGTTACATTCACGACCACAACCTTCTGCCACTCTTTGAAACATAGCGACCCGTAGTTCTTGTTTGTTCTGCCCCCCTTTTCTGAAAACTTAGAGATCTTTTAGTATGTGAAAGAGGTATACCAAATTTTAATGCGCACTATGACACTTGTTTAAAATGTGTTGTGGCACTTATCAAGCTGTTTCACAGTTCCGATTTATTCCAATTCCTTATCATAATACCAAAGCCCCAAACGTTTGACGTCATATTTCTCAGGAGTGCAAAAATATGACAACCACCCTATTCTCAAGCACACGAGTTGGCACATCTTTTGTGAAATGAAATCAGGTTACTTTTTTTTTCATAATAATATGACAGCTGAAATTGTGCTACTCTGCCCAGCGACTTCATAATCCACTGACAGAGTTATTGGTTGATGGATTCGGCATGCGTGACTCATGGTCTTCGGACATCCGACAATGAAGTTGTTTCCACTCTGCCGTGTTACGACAAAAAAACGTACAAGTCATTTTAGGTCAAAATCGCTTTTTAAGACCATTAATTTATAGCATGAAAAGTAATCTTGTCTGTCGATATAGGTGATAATTTTGTATAAATTAATAGTTTATTTTCGTCACTGCAAAATGGAAATTGAACAAGGAATGAAACGCAACGTAAAACGCGGAAAGTCCTTGCGTCTCCTGTTCATTTTTGTTTTTGTTTTTTGGCGTTAACAGCCTTCTTACACAACACGACAGCATTGAACAGCATCAGTGGACAAAATCGCTCACAGGCAATGGTTGTAATTTTATTTCAGTACTAAGCTTTTTTATGCCTATGTACATAGGAACACTGGTCAGTATCGTACAATTGTGTGTGCCAAATTTCAGTTCAATACGTCCAGTAGTTTTTGAGTCCATAGGGAACAAAGGGGTTTTCTTACATTTTTTTTTGTATAGAAGATACCCTCAAAACAACTCATTATCGTTTAATTTGTTCATATCAGAGATGGGATACAATTATTTTGTGCCCCCTGGTTATACGGGTATGACAAACCTGACACAATCTATGTTTGTTTGTTATTTACTAATAATATGATAAAACTGACAAGACAAGTAAAAATAAGTTTGCCCTCATCCCCACCTACCTTTTCCCCCATAACAATCGACGTTCATTCATTCTTTCCAGATGTAATTATGACGAAACTGGCACGATGAAAATTTATTATCTCTCTCCATCCCCCAACTGACAGACAATCGTTTGTCCTTACCAGATAATTATATAAAAATAGCACATGTATAACAAATCTAGCACGACACATAAGCCTTGTACAGGATTGGTATCACATTGGTATAAAGTAGCAGTAACAATGACTATGACAAATATGTCGTGATATAACAGCCCTACAGACACACCGACACAGTCCACGAGACTGTTAATAATAACAGACCCATATAAAGATTGTAACAATTTCTGAAAAGCCTATGATATTAATATGATGATGGTCTGATACAGATAATCCTCGCCAAACTCCAAATGTGGCAAAAAGAAGTTGTATAGCTTTTATTGTGTCGTTTCTGTATTATTTCTTACGGGAGGCTTTGCTACATACAACTTTTTCTTTGTGCCACATCCTGACTTTGCTTCAAACCATGCTGACCCCATTAAACCATGCTGCCTCCCCACAGATTAAAAAAAAAAAAAAATATATATATATAATAAATATTTTGTCAATCCCTGTTGAAGCTGTACATTGCGACAGCAGCCGTTCCTCTTCTTCTTCATTCTTCTTCAGCGTTCCAAGTCATGCTTTTAGTTTGGTGTGGGCCAGGAACTGGGTAGTCAGGTGAAGGTCTGCCTCACTGCCCCATAGCTTGGTGTGTAGGTCCGTGGGACTAGGCCAATAGTTTTGTCATTCCGTCCTGTGGAGTGGACAGTCCTGGAGGACATGCTCTGGAGTCTCAGGGCCGGCTCCGCATGGACACTGGTTTGTCTGCGACAAGCCTATTCTGTGGGCATGGTGGTTGAGGCCGCAGTGTCCTGTCCGGAGGCGGAATATCTGCACCTGCTCTTTCCTTTCAAGGTGTCTGATAGGGTCCTTCCTATGATCATACTAACTTGTCCTGACTAGAGTACAAGATCCGTTTTTGGACAGCCAAAAGAAAAAAATTGTCGGGATATAAAATGACAATGCATAAAACCAGCTGGCAGCAAACCCTAGCAAACCTTCTGCAAAATCCCCCGACAGGATACATGGTTGTCTGTTGTCCTGAGATAATTTAGCCTAGAGAACAGACAGGCGTACAACACAGCGATTGGGTCACTCCCTTTCTTCTTGTCGCTGCTGTTGTTTTTCCGGGAAACTCAATGAATGCAATGGCGGACCAAGGGCCTCCTTACTTTGGGATTAAAAAAAAAAAAAAAAAAGATTAGAGCGGCGAATTTTCAAGTATGATTTTGACATCCAGTGCGCTGTATTTCCTGGCCGTTTTCGTAAAACAAAAATACGACCGTCATCGTGTCGTCGTGATTTCTCCAAACTCAAATAAAGGCTCAACCAGGGGGTGTACTAATGAACAAAAACATTCTTAATACTTCCACTTTTCTTGATTTTCAAAGACTACACAGAGGACACTCAAACTCGAACTTAGGTATCCAAAGGCTCCTGTTGTCAAATTGGAGGTACAAAATTATAATTATTTTGAAGTTTTCTGGGCCTGGTAAAAGACGGGATGGGGAGGGGAAGAAGAAAGAGACAAAAGTTTCCATACTAACACAACAGGCGGTACTGAACTCTGCATTGCAATACATCAGAATATAAAACGTAAGATCCCGCCCTAGCGGGGGGGGGGGGGGTGTCAAAGACCCCTTAAGATCGACATGCTCAACGATCCAGGATAGAACAGTAATTTCTAGTTTAGCGCCGGGCTCAACGCCATCTTCCTCCAACTTCGGGACATGCGCAGCTATGCCAAACACGCCCGTCCACCGGGCATTTCCACTGAGCGGGACCTTGTTTTATATACACAATATCATCAATTTCCAGCTAGGCGTCAGTGACTTTCATTATTATTAGTTGTGTATCCGAACCAATCTTCAAGACAAATTTCATTGCGCTCTCTCTAATTGTCAAAAAAAGTATTCAGAAAACAATAATAATAATAATAAGAAGAAGAACAAAAGATGAAGGGGCAGGGCCGGTGACAGACAAAAAAAAAAGTCTCGTTGAAGTCGACACTGACTCCGCCGCCTCCAGTGGCCTCACAGGTCCTTGCCCAAAGGTTCCGACACTGGTGTCGACTCTGACCTTGACACTGACCTGAGGAGTGACGTCACGACTCCAAATCTAGTGTCGACTCCGAGCCCCGACTCCAGCACTCACCCTGACAATTTGCATGATGCAAAGGTGAACAGTCAAATTAATGTTAGTTGGCTGTCTCCTGACTCGTGCCGGGCACTGGTAGGTAATGCACGGACGCAGAAATACTTCTCTAAATATGGAAAATCTTTGTAATGTAATGTTTTCACAATTGAAATATAATAAATTAGGCAGTGGTATTGAGAAGAAAACTAGAGAGCCGCTACAGTGTCGGCACTGGTACTGGTACCACATTCTGGTGTCGTAGTCGCAAGGTGAAGGTCAGTACCTGAGGAGGAGTCGTCATTGGTTTCGGAACCGTGCCCAGCACTATTCCCTACCCTTCACACCGAGACGAAAGGACGAACTTTACTGGTGGATGGAGCTAGGCTAAATTAATGTCACACAATGATGCGTCTATTTACGATGAATAAGAATCTATTTAAAGCAGTCTACACAACATTCTAGGAACGACATGAATTGACGAGAACCCGGATGTAAATACATCGCAAACTGTTGCGTCCGGCAATGACATACACTCCCCTCTTCGAAATTTTTTGTCAACTGAGAAAAAGATGGGCCGGCAGATGTGCGATAAGATTTTCGAGGGAAAAGCCAAAATTCGTCGTACTAAAAATTTTAGGCCAAGGTTTTAGGCCAGTTCACAGTGCAAAATCGGCTACTTTTAGAAAGTTAGGATCATCCATAGAAAACAATACATGTTATAATAATATGATCTCTGATTCAACACTGTACACTGCACCTATTAATAATAATAATTACAAAAAGTGGTCTCACTCCATTTTTGTTGGAACCCGAAACGATCTCAAGAGCATATACTCTTCCAAACTTTCTATGGAATAAAGGTCTAAGTCTTTTGGCGGGAGCAGGATGAGTAGATTTTATGTTAATCCTATTTTTAATTTCAGCTCAGCGCCAATAGAGCATAATTATCATTTTTCGTGGATTTGAGCGGTATACTAGTTAATTATTACATCACAAGTCCCCCTAAACAGAATTAAACAAATCATTTCGCGCCTCTTTTCTTAGTCATTTTAAGTTTTTGAACTCAATTTGTAAAAGTTGGAATGGAAATTTACCAGAACCAAAGTACTGTTTGACATTTGTATTATGGCAAGCAGAAACTTGGTGGAAACAGAGCACGAGGGAAAAACTAGTTTTTGAAGTGTGCACCGAATTAGTGCTCAGAAGGACAGAGTTTGAGATTTAAAAAAGCCCGTCGACAAGATCTCGGCCGTATTATGCTAAGAGGAACCAGAAACAAGACAATAGACAGAATACAGGACCACTAGGTATGTAGTGTGAATTCACAACAAGAATGAGGTGTTTTTGGGGTGTATGCTCGGTTAATGCTCAAGAAATACTGTTTCACAAAGCATATTTTTTTTTAATGAAGAAGTCAAGATGGGGGAGGGGGTGAGGTTGGAGAAGGGGGTGGGGAGAGTGAGAGAGAGAAAGAGGATGGATAACAGTGTTGGTGACCTTTAGCTACCGGCATTGTGATCAATATATTATTGCTCAACAACCTTGTTGGTTTTTGGTTTTGTTTTCATTCCTGGCGCGTGCGTTTCCCCGGACTGCTGTGTTTTTGTTTAACTGTGACCCGGACCGAGAGTTCTGGCCTCTGGCGCAGTTTCCTCCGCTGGGAATTTGTCCTAGTTTTCTGATGCCGGTGATTGTTTGAGCTGGCGCAGCGGATAGCGAGATGTTTTAAAAAAACAAAAAAAAACAAAAAAAATCTGCAATAATATAGGCCAAGGGTCTACAACCTTTTTCCGTCCTGTTTACCCCTGGTAAATTTTTGAAAGTAACTTGACTCCTATCCTGTTAATTGCTCAGTGCCTTCAATTTACACTTCTGCCATTATATTAATTAATAAAGTAACCGACAATGGGGAAATTAGACTATTACTCTGGCAACACGGTCATTAATAAGTATAAAATACGGATCATTAACTCAAAAACGGTATATTTCACAAAATATGCTTACTTCAAATTTTTTTCTCAACTTCAGATTTATTTTTTTAAAAATATGTGCCGGCCCAGAATCAGCAAATCGACCCCCTTGGGGAAATGAAAATTATCCCATGGTCCAGGCTGGGAACCACTGGCAAAAGGTGGTGACACAGGCTTTCCATAATTTTTCAGTTCCCCCGAAAGAACTACATAATTAACGACGGTGAGGAAAGTGAGGTTTATCTGAGTTCCACCACCACCAGCTCAATTTACAAAGTGTTCCATGTCTCGTCTACTTTTCGCAAAGAAATTAGAATTCGTGGTTTTGAGCATTTCGCAACCTTAATTCTTGTTTGTTAAAACTCCACTTTCTGCAAAGACTGAGAAATTCCACGTGAAACGTTTGCGCCTTTAGTTTTATGATAAGGAGTTGGAATAAGTCGCAACTGTGAAACAGCTTGATAAGTGCCACAAGGCATTTTAAACAAGTGTCAAAGTGTGCTTTCATTACACCTTTCCGACATCCTAAAAGATCTCTAGTTTTTCAGAAAATGCAGATAGAACAAACAAGAACGAAGGTCGCCACTTACTGTTAAGAAAACCTTTACCTACATTTTTATCCATAGATCTAGACTTTTGGGACACCCTGTTTATTGTTTGATGAGAACGGTGTACTACAAGTAGCCTAGGTTGTTTTTTTTTTCATTTTCGACTTCCAAAGTTAAATATGAATTTGTCAACACAAAAAAAAAAAAAAAATTTAAAAATTATATAATAGTATATCCTCAGCTAAGAATTTGTCCCCATTTTCTGCTGCCGGTAACTACGCGCAGTGGCACACTGACAGGCGAGAAAAATGTTTATTATATTAAAGCAAATTCATCCTGTCATGCTCAAGATGTTTGACAAGGCCTTTGGGGGTGGGGGGGGGGGGTGGATATCGACAGTGTCAGTGTGGAGTGGAAATTCAAAAGGTACCGAGTAATGATTTGACCTAATTAGCGATTTGCCGTCCTTAGGGGGTGAAATTGATCAAGGCTGGTGTGGGCGCAGGTGGCTCGCTGCCCATACAATTTGCTTTAAACTAGCACAATAAGGCACTGCTAGCGCACCGCATCCCGCTGGGTCGTGGTGTGGGCCATGCCTATTGAGTTAGTGTGCAGGAAAATTCATTAGCGGCGAGCCACCAGTCTGGCGCCTATGCCAGCCATCGCCTGTTTCGCCCCTGAAGCCTAGGCATGCACTAGCTCATTTTGATCTGCCCTTTAGTTGGACGCTGACGTTAAGATGTTCAATTCTCAGTGACAAAAAAAAAAAAAACCCTGTTGGCTAGTACCCAAGGTCTTACTGAAACCAGAGAGTATGTAGGCTATTTATAGAGAGATCTCACTTCAAATCGCGAAAACTGAAAAAGACTGCCTTCACCAATGATAGTGGTGTGCATATCTATTTACTGTTGTCTATTCATATTTTTGGGCTGATAGAAACTATTTGGAGCCGTTTGTAGATTCTTACGCTCCGTGGAAATGCACAAACAGGTATTATTTTCCTCTCCATGCTAAACAGTGGTTTCGCAGAGCCTCCCGTGTCTGGCAGTGCAAATCGACCAATAGTAAAACCTCTCTATACATCTATACTCTCTGTTGAAACTCAATGTCGTGATGTCACCACGTCACTAGGCTAAGAAAGTCGATACTGGATTTTTGCAAACCATTCTGCGGTGTCGCGGAAAAACACCGCATATGCCAATCTAGGTCCTTATAATTAGCAGAGTGATAATATGCAAATGCGTTTTCATTATACAGCGTCTATAGGGAATGGGACTGAATGACACACTTACTATATTTAAATTTACCTATGACGCCATGGGACATTCGAACTGTTCAACGCGGTGGTTAAGCACAGTTGTTATGGACTTTGTAAGGGCGATTCGAGGCACAAAGATCAACTGCACATAAAAAGTGTGTACGAAGACCATAAGTGTTACTGTGCTTAACTGCCGCGTTGAACAGTTCAAATGTAAATCTAAATATAGTAACTGTGTCATTCAATCCCGTTCCCTGTTCAGCCCACCGTCACGGTCATTCCACAATAGCACACGCCATAATTCTGTTTTGTTTTGATTTCAGATGAAAATTAATGCTCACCTCAATCAGACAGTTGTTAGGTTGCACTGTTCAACAGTTACACTGTTTTGTTTTGTTGACTTATGAGTTTTTAAACAAAGACCCACATCCATCTAAATACCATTTTAGACCGTTGTTAGGGGGCCGTAGCCTAATTACAAAGCCAAATAGAGAAAATACTGAGATATGTTCACTGTTCAGCTATGGCTTTCTATGTAAAATACCACGCTCCCCTAACAACAGCTACCACTATATTCAAAGACAGCAGTTTTCTTTGATTTTCAAAAAAAACCACCAAAATATGACTTGGGCAACACTGTGGAATAACCATGACGATACATTCGTGTGTTTGGACGCCCCAGCACTACACTGTATGAACTCTATGATCGTTGATACATGAAGGAATGATGCCGACATGTTTGCTGGTTACAAATGCCGATGGGGATTTACGCCATTAGATGATCAAAGATAACCTGCCTCTCTCCCTACATGTTGGCACAGAACAGCTACAAATCACATGGAAAAATGTCCTATTGCTGAGCCGGGATACAGGTGAGGAAAAAAATTTTCTGGGCTTATCCAGGCGATTTTCCACAACAGCGAACACAATATTAATTACATAGCAATACTGAAGTAAAGTTTCAAAATAGTTTCCCCTCTTGTTTATTATATGAAAAAATGTAAGAAAAACTGTTTCCGACCGTTGTCATTTAAAAAAAAAAAAAATTTTTTTTTATTATTTATGAATTGAATGTTGTGAGGTGTAGAATGACTGCAAAGCGCTTAGAACTTATATTATGGGACGAAGTGCTATATAAATTTCATTTATCATTGTTATTAAAACGCCTGAAAAGGGGGGAAAAAATCCTACTTTTTTTTTTTATCATTTGAGAATAAATCTAACACCTCTGCCATTGGTACGTATGTGGCATAAAGCTGTGTTTTCATGTGTACGGGAACGGAAACGGCAAAGGAAAGGTCCGAAACCTTTCAAGTAGTGAAATAGAAAGAATATTGTCATTTGTACAGAAACGCCATTTCCGTACACACGGAAACATTCTTTCTTTTTTACCATCTGGTGTCAAAAACCCTTCAAGTTGTGAAATAGGAAGAAATTTCACGCCGTTTGACTACAGATGGTCACGTTCTTTCTTTTTACTACTTGATGGATTTTTGACGTTTCCGTTGCCTTTTCCGTATACATGAAAACACAGCTTAAAACGTCATCAAAACCTGAGACGCAGACCATCGTGGAATGCTCCGCCGCCGTTTTGAGTAAAAGTAATTTGTTCTGGGTTTTTTTTAATCCAAAAAGCGCAAATTCTATGAGATCACGTGAACCTAACCCACGCGTTTTCTAATGGCTGTGGGACCGTACCAAGAGAGAGAGAGAGAGAGAGAGAGAGAGAGCGGAAGGAGGGAGGGGTTGGTGCCATGCGTACGAAAAACTTACTGGGGTGGATGCGGGCGCCCTCCCCCCCCCCCCCTTTTTTTTTCCCCGGACCAACTCATTTTTAATGCAATCGGTTAACACTCGCCTGATGGACTATTTCCATTACCCTCTGCTGCTGGAATTCCTGATGCATAGCAAGCCTGTACATCAGGTTAAAAAACAAACAAACAAACAAAAACTGCTCTCATTACAAAAATCAAAATTTCTCCTTGACCACAAAAACAAAAACAAACTTACTTGTTTTCAAATGAGGAATAAAAAATATAAATGTCACGCATCAAAAGTGCACGTCGCACCGTATAGAAAACAGCACCCCCCCCCCCCTCAACTCCCCAAATGATTTTATTTTGCCGCTCCAATTTTCTAAACCACTGACGTGACGGGGATGATCTAGATTTGGGGGGCGGTTGGTTACCGAGCGAAGTGGAGTGGAATGGAATGAGATAGGTAGGATGACCGGTTAATTGGTTCAAGGACAGCACGATGCTCATGACTGGATGTTAACTACCCCAGCCAGTATCCCTACCTGATTCGGACGTAGAGTTGTATTTGATTTCTGTAAGATTGCTGGAATTACCGTAAGGGCGATCTCCCTACGTCAAGCCGACGTTGGTACGACATCATAATCAGCGGATCTACGTGAGAAAGATGTCATTCTCGCATGCAAACTTAACGTGTATCCTATGCGCGGGATTTCTGTAGGGTTGCTGGCTGGATAGTTTCTACTAAAACGTGCCCCCTTCCCCACCCCACCCCACCCCAACGCGAGACAACACAAACTTGACTCAGTGCGCGAGGTCTCTCCCTCCGCGGAGCTCAAGACAGTTTGGACGTGCCCCGAACTGGTAAGTGAGACAAGATTTTTTTTTCAGTCTTGCCAGTGCGCGGGATCCAGAACTCCATTCGTCACAGTACCTGACATTCAAACCGAGACTCAGTGTGCCAGGTCTCCCCTTCACAAGCTGACTCAAGACAGTTTTGACGTACGCCGAACGAGTAAGACCAGACTAGTTTCAGCCGAACGAGTAAGACCAGACTATTTTCAGCCGAACGAGTAAGACAAGACTAGTTTCAGCCAAACGAGTAAGACAAGACTACTTTCAAATCTTGCCAGTGGGCCAGGACCCGTTTAGCTTCCTGGGTCACATCTCACCCCCCCCCCCCAACAGACTTGCCAGGTGGGCGAGGTCTCTCCTTCCGCCAGCCCGCTCAAGACAGTTTTGACGTCCGCCGAACTAGTAAGTGAGACAAGACTTGTTTCAATCTTGCCAGTGCGCCAGGTCCCGTATAGCCTCATAGGTCATATCTCACACCCGAACCGAGACGAAACATACTTGACTCAATGAGCCACCAGCCCAACATCCCACCCCCACCCCTCGCTCGATTAAAAAAATGATAAAAAGATTATTTAAAAAATAAAAAAATCGAAACCCCTGTAACTTTCCACACCGACACTTCCTCAGACAGGAATGACGGGTAACGCTGACTTAGCTTCATTGACCGTCACGTGCTCTCGGCTGACGCAAATTGCCCCACTGATGACGTCGACTCGTTGCAGTTAAGTAGTAACTCCCCCCCCCCCCCCTTTAAAAAACACAATCATTTCAACGCTGTCATATCCAGAACCCACATATTGCGAGTCATTTCCAATAATATACGCCTTTCATCCGCTACGCTTATTATGATGTCGTCAGCAAACCCGCCCTGTAATTTCACTTCAACCTTTTCATAAACTCAAACCATTTTCCAGTAAAAAGAGAAAGAAAATAATTAAAAATTCTAACAGTACAAAAAAAAAAATAATAAAGAAAATGACACTGCTCCTGAAGGTCACCGAGATAAGAAGGATTCTGCAGATGACCTACATAAAATAACGACGAGGCCAATTTGTATAAAAACCCGTGTCTTTATCAAAGTCAAAAGAAAATAATAATAATAATAATAATCCTCAGTGCATGCACTTAAAGAGCAGAGAAAAACGCAAAGGAGGCTGGGGTGGAGAGGGAATAAGACAGTCTTACGTCATTTTCATAGAATTCCCCTTTTCATTGTCGGTTCAGTGCAAAAAAAACAACTGACGATATCCAGTTTTTATAAAGGAAGAGATATTCACTTTTTACACTGAGCCGACGACATGATCCGCGAGGACAGATTTAGAAAGAGTAGAAACAACAACAACAAAACCGCTTTTTTTCATTTCCATTTTGTTTCCTGAAGCCCGGGGAGAGGAGAGGGGGGGGGGTGTCAGACAAACAACAGAACAGAAACAGCCTGACTTAACAATTTTTTCTTGCACCATGACCACTGCTGTTACACCAAAACGTGTCCTGTTACGGCTCTCCTGATAGGTTACTTTCAAGCACCAAGTTGTTATTTTCCCGGGATAGTCTAGCCTAGCCTCGTCCTGCCAAGGTAATACGGTATACAAAATGTCATGCAAGAACCGATACGATTGGCCGGAATTCGCAAGTCCTCTCGCTCCCCGTCGGCGCTGTTCGATCGTTTGACATTTAGCATTTGAGTGGTAGTCCTTGAAGTCGAAAAATAAAGAAACTGCTGGCGCTGTCGTGAAGACGACGACAAATGTGTGGCATAGATCAGGAGGAGAGAGGTGGGTGACAAAAGGAAACAGATAGAGAGAGAGAGAGAGAAGCTTGTGTGTGTGTGTGTGGGGGGGGGTGTTTAAACAAATTACTGTCGAGCATAAATGCGCACTTAGATACGTATGGGTGGGTGGGGGGAGTGAGAGTGTTTGGGTGGGTTGGGGGGGGGGGAGTGAGAGTGTTTGGGGGGGGGGGGGAGTGAGAGTGTATGAATATAAATAAAAATGAATGCTGGGGGGGGGGGGGGGAGGATCTAACATGCTGGAAACAAATTAGTGCCTTTGGGCAAGGATGAGTGGACGCGGGAGATTCGGGGGTCGGCCTAACATATGCTGAATATAAATTGGGGGCGGGGGGGGGGGGGAAGAACCTTACTAATCGCGACCTTAGTTCTTGCTTGTTCTATTTCCATTTTCAGAAGAAAAAAAAAATTGTAGATATTTTAGTATATACAAGAAGAAAATCAAATGCACATTTTGACATTTGTTTAAAATGCGCTGTGACACTGTCTTATCAAGCAGTTTCAGAGTTCCTATTAATTTATTCTAACTCTTATCATAATTCTAAAGCCACAAACATTTAACGTCGAATTTCTCAGTTGTGCCAAAACAGAAGTTGGAACAAACAAGAACTGAGGTCGCCAAATGTTGAAAATAAACGCGTATTTTGCTGAATAAAAAAATGGGAGGGGGTGGGGGGGGGGGAAACGGATGCAAAGAGTGGTTAGGTCATACATATGCACACAGATAACAAGTGCATCCTGGGATCACATCATTTCCTTCAAAAATCCCATTAGAAACTAATGAGGATCGGGGGGATCAATCCACCAGGGGACAGGAAAATGCGTACAGCCGACAAATAGCTTAACGTCCAGACAGCAGACATCGGGTTCCCAACGCGTAATTTATACCCGGGTACGTAGTTAGAAATCAGGGTTAGCCTCGCCATCTCCAAGCGATCTAGCACACTGCTGTGTCACAGAAGAAGTACCTCTCAATTTTCATAATCATGTGAGTGGATAAGGTGAATATTTTTTTTTTCCTGTTTGAAAAATTAAAATAAAATATTTCTCAGACGATTTCAAGCAAAGCATTTTAACTGAATGCAGTGGCCAATCTTTCATACTCTTAACAAATCTCAATTTCCATCAAGGATTACCCCCCAACTCCTTGGATGGGTTTTCTCAGGAGTTTGGTTCCCTGTTTGGACGCAGTGGTCTAGAGGCAAGGTGCTCGCCTCTCATGCCGAGGGTACCGGGTTCAAATCTCGGTCTGTGCAGGCATGTTGGAATGTTGGGATGTTCTCTTATATTTTCCTGTCCCTAATCCAATGGTAGGTAGGATCGAGCACCTCGTCTTCTTGGATAAGGACAAAAAAAATTCGGAGGGCCCGTGGACATTTCGCGCACGTTAAAGATACATTGGCAGTTGGAAATCGTGAAGAGCAGGCCGTGCAAGGCCGATGCCAAGGCAAAATTCTAAAACAAAACCAATCCATACCACAACAACCAGAACAATAAAAGTGAGGTGTACATACCAAGGGCAGCGAACCTCATAAAATAAAGACCTAAACACAGGAGTTTGGTCTTCCACCGGCCGATTGCGCCCGATCCACTCATATATTCTAACGACAAGACTTCTTGGACTTCTGTAGAACCAATACTAGGCGCGCAATTGCAACTTTGTCGCGTTGCAGTCACGTCGGATTCCTTTTTCTTTTTTCTCAAACCTAAGCGAATGAATGGATATAGCGCACAGATGCGGGACCAGACGCACTGCAGAGTCGACAGGTACATGAACTAGCACACGACAGCAAGACGCATTTATGTACCTAGCTCAAAGCGGTCAATCTCACATTGGTTTTGAGTAGAACACGGTTGATGGGGATTTTTCCTCCCATTTCTCTACATTGCTTTTAGATTTCACCCCAGTGTCGTGAAAACTTTGCATGTGAGGTGGTAGTGGCTTTCTTTAAACGAACAAAGTGTGTTTTGAGTAGAACCGAAAAATAAATAAAGAGATGACATAGTTTAGCTCTGTATTGTGTTTGAGTCAAGAGAATTTATAACCGGCCATACTGCGCTAGGAATAAGCAAGACAATAGACGGAATGATTATAACAGAATGACAGAAGGACAGAAGGAGACCCTGTCAGAAGCGCCCACGAACTACCCGCGGACTCTATAGGGGCCCATTGCGACGGAGCTCCCCTGAAAACAACAGCAATACAGTACTCAAATAGAGAAAGAGTCTTTCTATGTGCGGTGTCCGTACCCATGAAAACATTCTTTCAATTTCACGACTTGAAGGGTTTCCGTTCAAAACACAGCTTTAAGGTTCTGGGTCCCTAATCCCGGAAGGGCCATGAAGAATTTTTCTTTTGTTGTGTGAATTTTGGATGTTGCCCTATTGCTGCCGGTGGCGAAGGGGTGCCATAACAATTCAAGCTTCAGGCCTCCAAAATTGTAGATCCGCCACTGCACACAAGAACACCAAACTTTGCACACCGCCCCCTTATTCTCAAACCCTATTCACCGGACACACCTTCATCTCAAGATATCCGTTTTAACATCATGTTGTTATTGTGATGTGCATACGTTCGTGGGTGTGTATGTCGGCGAAAATAACAATGACCACGCTATGTGCGATGTAGGCAATTTTGGCTGAGGTGGGCAGGGGGAAGGACAGAAGCCGGAAATTTCAGCTTCAAAGCGCTTGATAAAAATGTGTTCGTATCAAGGAGCTTATAGTGTAAGCTCCTTGGTTCGTATGCAGTGGTTCTGTAATTCCTGGACCATAATTCCTTCAATTGTCATCTCAGGTTTCCTCAATCCCCCCCCCCCTTCCCTCACCCCCCCCCCTATTTTGAACTGTTTGAGTTTGAGTTTTACGCATACGGCGCGTCGGCACGATAACGGCCACGTTGCGCCTTTCCCGGTCAACTTGGATACATGTTCTTTATTATTGTTTCGTTTTCAGCTATCAGAGATTCGAAATTTAACAATAAAATTAAATGCTTTCATATCGTTTTATCATATTGGTAAAGTTCTCAAAAGTTGTTTAGAATGGATTTTGAATTGTCATCTAATAAAAATGTCACCATGTTATACTTATACAGCGGTATTTGTTAAAACAATTTGCGAAATTAACTTTCTTTGTCAAATCCTTATTTCAATAGATCATAAAATTACAATAATGTACACAGTGCATTCTTTCCCAGTTTGAGGTTCTTCTCCTGACTGAACCCCCCCCCCCCCCTCCTCACACACACTTCTACCCAGGCTAAAATTCCTCGACTTTGATCTGAAAATCTACCCCAAGCCCAAAGGTCAATCGCCTCTCGTTTTGAGTTTGAGTTTGGGTTTAAAGGCCCGTCGGCGCGATAACGGCCACTTTGCGCCTCTCACGGTTTATTCGTTATCTCACTTTGGGCTAGCTTTCAGCCCTCAGTTGCCTCTAGGTCAGATCAAATAAAAGTGAAGTTAAAAATCTAACGGGAAAAGGCCCACACTGTAAAGTACCTCTGTATGAATTTGGTAAATATGATAAAAGTCTGTTAAATCAACTTGTAGAGTTCGACCTCTTTCAGAAATGACAAGATGTGCTGCGGATCCTTTCATGAACCCGCCGGCATAGTGCCTTCTTCGGATGTGCGCCAAATCCACACATTCTGTTAAAATGTGGCTGGCAGTTATCTGGCAGCCACACACTAGACATTTTGGGGGGATCAAGCGCCTCTCATTTGAGAACCACTGTCGTACCGCCTTTTCCCGGAACTGTCGGGCAAACGAGAAATAAACAAAAAAGTACCAGAAATACGCCAGCAAGATTCCAATAAATAATTAACCGAAATAAAACGTAACGCCGATTTAAACAACAACAATAACAGGAAAAAAAAAACCCCGAACGTTCATTTTAAAATATCCAAGAAACAAGGGCGCGGCTGGTAATAACAACAAGAACGACAGCACATTCTGAGTTTGCTTTGGGCACCAGACACCACTGTATCTCTAGTCAAACTTAAGAGTACATTTACCCCCAGAAGCCAATATTCTGATTTTGCGTGGGCCCCAACAAACATCACTGTATTTCTGACAAAAACCGATATTGTGACTTTGCGTGGACCCCAGCAGACATCACTGTATTTCCGACAAAAACCGATATTGTGACTTTTCGTGGGCCCCAACAGTTATCGCTGTATTTCAGACAAAAACCGATATTGTGACTTTGCGTGGGCCCCAACAGACATCACTGTATTTCCGACAAAAACCGATATTGTGACTCTGTGTGGGCTCCAACAGTCATCACTGTATTTCTGACAAAAACCGATATTGTGACTCTGTGTGGGCCCCAACAGACATCACTGTATTTCTGCCAAAAACTGATATTGTGACTTTGCGTGGGCCCCAACAGACATCACTGTATTTCTGACAAAAACCGATATTGTGACTCTGTGTGGGCCCCAACAGACATCACTGTATTTCTGACAAAAACCGATATTGTGACTTTGCGTGGGCCCCAGCAGACATCGTCGTATCTCTGATCAAGCCTAACAGTAAATTTACCCTAGAAGCCAATGTTCCGATTTTGCGTAGGGTCCAGGAGACACCACTGTCCCACTACTCAAACTCAACAGTACACCTATCTCGGGAAGCCCATAATATTCTAACTTTGCGTGGGGCCCCT
Organism: Onchidella celtica; assembly: GCA_963931925.1. Lineage (NCBI taxonomy): Eukaryota > Metazoa > Mollusca > Gastropoda > Systellommatophora > Onchidiidae > Onchidella > Onchidella celtica. The sequence goes on along the minus strand of OZ007579.1, from coordinate 18,486,324 downwards.
GACCCACAGTACAATGGATGCTGATCCACAGCAGAATGGCAGCCGTGGCGATTGCAGTGTACTTTAGCCCAGTGTCACAACATTCTCTGAACGGCAAATTTGGTCAACCCACAAGCTAATGCCAGCAGAGACGATTTCGGTGCGTTCTGCGTGTTATTGCGTCTAATTTCCTTCGTTGTTTTTTTCTTCTTTTCAACTTGTCAGCGTCAAGGCAGAGAACTCTCCACGACAATGACGTCACAAGAAACACCAGTCCGAGTTATCCGAAACTTGTAGGAAAACCAACGCCTTTCTCAGCCAGAGCATCACATTCCTCGACTGTCTCAAATGAACCGATCATTTTTAGAATTCGGATTAAAATTATCTTCCTGACCTTTTCTGTGTCTGAGTTCCCAAAGCTGCGGGGATTTTCGTACATTCCGATCTGAACCAAATTTGTGTAGCTCCGAGAGGAAACAATTGATTTTACGTGACAAAATTATAGGCATAAAATTGCAATGATGTTGTCTCGTGACAAATCTGAGCTGTTTTGAAAATCAATGAAAAAAAACAACAACAACAAAAACTCGTTTTTTTTGTTTTTTTTACCGACTCTACGTAGCCATCACTGCCCCTATACCAAACTAAATCGTTTGTGAAGGTTCGTTTCGCAGTGTCGTGAAAACCTTGTATGTGAGGTGCTAGTGATATTCTTTCAGAAAGTGTACTTTGTGTAGAAACCGAAAAACAACTAAATACATGAGACAACCTACCTTAGCTCTTGGCGTTTGTTTTGTGTCTGAGTCTGTAGAAAGCAACTGGCACCAATTATTATTATTATTATTATTACTAACTTTGATTCACATTTTTCAAGTCGGACGTTCACTTTTGTATCTGCAGTTGACCTTCACCGGCACAAAATTAATATGCTTTTTAGATCGAGTTTGACTGCAGCGATCATTCACATCAGTCGGCCGATACATTTCCTACATCAATTTTTGGCCGTTCACAGCGAAAACCTTAATCGTTTTTTGTTTTTTTTTGTCTCTCTGTCTCGTCCATCATCTTTTGAAAGTTCCCGCGCCCAGCGCGAAATGACATCCATACTAACACTGGTCAAAATAATAATAACAAAAAAAAACATTTTTTAAAATAAAAATATGCTCACTTTTTTTCTTTTCTGCTGTTTTGTTTTGGACCAATCTGTGGCCATTGTCAAAGAAGCCGGCGTGGCAATTCCGCCAATTCCAAGGGTCATTCTAGCCAACCAGGCAAACGTTATCCTAGACCTTACCTCCAGTGCTTTCCCAAACCATTCACTGTGCAAACAAACCCAATTTGCCCAAATTTTATTGATCACTGGAATCGGGGACAAAACGAATCAGCATTGAATTTTAACGATGCTTGATGCTCTGAGCCTCCTTTAAAAATAAACAAAATAATGTCTGAAAGGATGCTGGTGGTATAGTCTGAAATTCGGTTTAATTTGTCGCGTACGAGAGTAAGCGCATTGAGTCAAGTCCTGTTCTGTCTCGGTTTTGATATCAGATGTGAACCAATGTGTCAAAAGCGGACTGTCAAGACTGGAACACATTTTGTCTGTTTGTTTGTTTGTTTAATGTTTTCTAAGATTGTTCACATGATCCTTGTGTGTTTTTGAATTGGCCGCCAGGCCTATAATAAACTAAACTTGAAACTTGAAACTTGTCTTATTAGTGTGGGGGGCGTCAAAACTGTCCTGAGTCAGCTGGTAGAAAGAAAGACCTCGCGCACTGTGTCAAATCTTTTGTGCGTCGTGGTTTTAATGTAAGATATGAACCAATGAGTCCAAAGCGCACTGGCCGGACACATCTGTCTCACCAGCGCGGGGGCGCCAAAACTGTCTTCAGCCAACTAGTGGAAAGAGACACCTCGCACACTGAGTCAAAACAGTCGCCAAATAGACTTGTCTCCGTACGCCACCAACCTTGATCTGAATATCATACAAAACTCTCCGTAGATTCCGTACATCTCATAATGGTGAGTGAGGGGACACACTGGTCTAGAGGCAAAGTGTCCGCCTCTCATGCCCAAGATACCGGGGTCGATTCCCGGTCGGCGCAGGCATGTTGAAATTTTGGGGGGGGGGGGGGGGGGGAATTCCTGTCATTGATCTTACGGTAGGTAGGATCACTCACCTAGTCTTCTGGGATAAGGACGAAAACTCGGATGGCCCGTACGCGTTAAAGATACCTTGGGAGTTGGAAATCGAGAAGAGGAACTCTAACCCGGGCAAAATTTGTAAAAAAATAACAAACCCAACACAAAAACACATGAACAAGGCATGAAGACCTAAAGCGTATATCTCATATGCCACGAAATAACTGCTTCAGCTAGCTCTATTCTAGCTCTACTTTAACATTGTTTCTACATTTCATGCGTCAGACTGGAAGAGACACCAACCCGGTTATTACGACCAATTGCCTTGACATGTATAGCAGCGAACTCGGCGTGGTTCTGCAAAGCAGCTTGCTACGTCGTCGCTTCCCGTTCAAATTAGAACAACGAGAAATGGATTTTCTCTTCCTCTAAGCTGAGCTGACGTCATTAAAGAAAGACACACATACACACACACATACACAGAGAAAGAGAGACAGACAAGAGAAAAAAAAGGAGGAAGGAAAGAAAGAAAGAATAAAAACAAAAAAAGAACGAAAGGAACCGGTAGAACGGGAATCCTGACACAAGAATGGAATGAGAGAAGATTAGATTAAATGGATGTCTATGGCACAGACAGACAGGCTAAAGGGAGACTTTATGAACATGAGGTGAGATAATATGCAAAAAAACAAAACCCAGACAGACAAACAGACAAATAGACAGACACATAGATAGATAGATAAAAGACAAAATACGACACAAAGGGAAAATGATAAAAAAGTAATAATGATTTGACAGAGGCCACTCCCCCCCCCCCCCCCCCCACCCTTTCCCCAAAAAGAAAAAAAACGAGAAAGAAAGACAAAGTTAAACCCACAACTGAAAATGATTTTTTTAAAATTTTGTCTACCTATGTTACATACACGTACATCCGTAAGACGGAGCGTCAAAAAAAATGAAAAGGCGGTGACCTAGTAAGCTATAGCAGGGGGAAGAAGGACGGGCAGAGAGGGTGGGGTGGGGGAAGATAAAATCAATAGCTCTTGCAAGATTCCACATATCTGACCTTTAAATAATGCCCTCCCTTCTCTCAACTGATGTTTTAATGACTGCATAGCGCAGAGAGCAGCTCGGTTTTCTTTCTCTGTCTCTGGTGCTTTCATTTCATCTACATTTCTCTCTCTGTTTCTCTTTATATCTCTCTTTCTCCCCCTGAATCTCTCTCTACTTGTCTGTCACTCTCTCTCCCTTTCTGGCTGTCTGCCTCTATCTCCCTGTCTGCGTTTTGTTCTCTCTCTCTCCCTCTCTGTTTCGCTTTAAATGTCTCTGCCTCCTTGCCCCCTCTTTTCTATCTGACCCTCCAAAGTCTCTCGCCCTCTCAGTATGTCGCGTCGTCATGGTTTCAGAAATCTGGCACGGCAAGGTCTCGTCGAATATAATAGTATACCTTACATAATGACACTCTCTTTAATTAAAAAAAAAAAAAAAAGATTATTGTGGTACGAACAATCAAAGGCCACTTGGCACATTACAAGGAGGGCACATTACAATCCCACCCACGCGCCCCCTGAAGAAAAAAAACAGACCCTTTTTACTTTTTCTTTGTTTTTGTTCTCGGAGATCACTTGAGAGTTTCTCTCGCAAGCAATGAACAGGACAGGAAAGGCTAGGTTGTCTTCTAACACATTCGCGGAACGTTTGCAGCTGTAGGCCTAGTATTATGATCAGTAACGAATAAATCGGAAGTGCGAAATAGCTTGATAAGGGGCTGTTCAAATACATTATTACACCATTTTGGGGACTTTTTGACCCCCCCCCCCCTTATTACACTTTTCTTACAGAAGCCAAAGACCCCCCCCCCCCCCCAATTCTGTATTATTACAATTTTACATACTCGGTACTATTTTTTTTTAGCTTCACTAGTATAAGTCTATAACAGTGAACAGTATGTAATACAGCATGTATTAACGTTTTATTGGAAACAAATATCACAAAAACTCAGCAGTGAAAAAATCATCTGTAATGTGGTGGACACATACAGTCAAAAAACAATCTTAATTAATAGTGACAAGAATACAGTTGTCACAAAAATGCATGTTGAGATATCGCAAATCCACTATAAGTGAAGTTAACTGTGAATATGGGCACATAATAGGAAAATTTAAAAAAATAATTGGGTGATCAATAGATAATAATAATAATAAAGATTTTTTTACATAATACAGAAACACAATTACACATATCACATACATCTTAATTAACAGTCACGACATCTTGTAATCATACACTCATATATATCTGGCAAGGACATGATGCTAATGAAAATATTTCCTAAATAGGTGCGTTTTGATACGCCCTTTGAATGCCTCTAAGGTATTACATTCTTTAATACACAATGTTACCTTTTTTATCAGGATATAACTGCCTGTACAGCTGACAAAGTTCATTGTACTGGTCCTTTGAGGAAGCCATTTTGATTGCTAGGCTACCAAGGTAAACAATGGCAACACTGGTGAAAGTTGGACTGGATTGCCAGGTTTAGTAAAAAAAAAAAAAAAGCCAAAGATTGAGCCAAAAATTATACACTGAATAAAAATATATATTCTGTATTTAAGATTTTATTCTTCATTAAGATAAAAATAGTTTAACAAATAAATGACAAATATTTTTTTTTCTCTCAGCTACCCAACCTTTTTACCTCCTAGGGAGCAAAAAGTGTAATATTACACTTGGGTGTCCCCCCCCCCCTCATTACACTTTTCTTACAGGAGCCAAAGACCCCCCCCCCCTCCGAGGTGTAATAATGTATTTGAACGGCCCCTAAGTGCCACAACCCATTTTAAGCAAGTGTCGCAGTGTGCTATAGTTATACCTCTTCTAAATACCAAAAAGATCTCCAGTTTATTCTTTCTAGAAAATGGAGATAGAACAAACAAGAACTAATTGTTGTTTTGCCCACAGCATCCGATCCGCTTATTTTTGTACGGAAAATGACGTACGAAAAAGTAAAACATGATTTGCCTCTGTATACTTGTCCACATCTGTTCTGCTCCGCTCCTCACCGCTACAACACAAAGAGAGTTTTTCCTACGTCATTTCCCATAAAAGGTAACGGAGCGGATGCTTTGGACAAGACCACTTAGATCGCGCAATGCCGCAAAAGACAAAAAAACAAAACACCGGAACTCCCGAGGGGGCAAGACTATTACAGGGGGATCTTCAGAGGAAGAGAACCCCTCCGTCAGACCAATGTTTCGATCCTTGACGTCACTGCACTCTATGGATGCCGGACAACACCCACGCCACGAATCTGGGTCTTCCCTGACAGTCTTACTTGATTGTTCTGCCTTGTAACGGAAAAAGACCATAATATTCGACAATGTGTAGGTCAAATTCACTTACTTTTAACCCTCGCCGTAGGTCGCTAAAAACGATTAAACGATGCATGGCGTACGCCGTGGTGCCTTATCGACACCACACTCCTAAAGAACAGTTTATTAGTTTTCCCTCTTTAAAAGTATGGTGTCTGTCAGACCCCAGAACTTACGAGTACGGATATAACAATAAATTCCTCTTTAGGAGTGTAGTGTATCTGAGACCCCGGGATGTACGGGTAGGAATTAATGAAAATGCATGTGCGTTGGTGAGCAAGCAGGTCCATAATTTCAAATGTTAAAAGAATGGGAAGATGAGGAATACCTGGAATTTCGAGAAAAAAAAATCCCAGAAATAAGATAATCGAAAAGGTTTTCAATTGCGTCTGGGTCCGTTAGACCCACGGCGAAAGTTAAGCATCATTTTCTAGAATGAAGTTTGCTCGATCTTCCTACTAGGGTTTTAATTTTGCACGAGTTAGAGTTTCTTTTGGTTATCACAAAATAGAATTTGAACGAAGGATAAACAGTGGCGCAACGCCAAACGTTTTTCGCCTCTCTTGTCAAACAGATAACTGGAGACAGACACATACAGATAAAGAGAAGACAGACAGCCTCACTGAGTGACTGAGAACAAAAGAGGGATAAATAGAAAGAGAAAGAGAGAGAGAGGGACAGAAAGAGAGTGAGATAAAGAGAGAGAGAGAGAGAAAGAGAGTGAAAGAGAGAGAGAAAGAAATTTAATGTCTCCAAGGCCGTCTAAGCGTCATTATGGGCACCTGGGCAGATTCTTTTGTGATGCGCTGTATTTTCTTCCCTGTTCCAAAAACCAATGTAAATGTGCATGCATGGGGCTCCCTAAAATCATGGGGCACCTGCCCTGTGTGCCCATGCTTTGAAGTGGCCCCGAATGTCTCTGACAGAGATGGACAGAAAGACCAGAAAGAGTGAGGGAGGGAGGGAGGAAAGACCGGATATCTATGTCTTACCTGACGTTTTCCGTCGCTTGCTGGATCTGTCGTTAATCCTGGTACTGTCAGAGTTTGTCTCCTCCGCTTCTCCTGGGGATACAAAATAATACACAACATGACAGTGATACTACCTTTATTGTGCATGATCAGTGCATTTTTGACACTTTCGAGATATTTTTTTTTTTTAAAACAACTCTTTCTTTTCCAGTCATTTGGTAACTTATGCCATTATGATTCTATTAAATTATTACATTTTCCTATTGGAGCATTTCTTTTCTATAATATTACCTGACCGCCCTTATACTCAGGAATGCAACGAACCGCCAGTTGCCTTTTTGGCACAAGTCTGACATATCGCGATCTTCGTTTTATTTGTTCTATTTCCATTCTCTGAAAAACTGGATATCTTTAGTATATAAAAGAGGTACAACAAATGCACTCTTTGACACTTGTTTAAAATATCTTGTGGCATTTATTAAGCTGTTTCACAGTTCTGATTTATTCTAACTCCTTATCATACTAAAGCCGCAAACGTTTAACGTCGAATTTCTCAGTTGCGCAAAAAGCGGAATTGGAACAAACGAGAACTGAAGTCGCCGTGTAATTAAGATTGGTTTTTGTTACAATAAATATTTCTAAAACAAGGACAACCACAACACAAACACTAGGGATTTTCCTTACTGAAAAAGTTATGAAAAGTCATAACTCAAGTTAGCCTTAAAATCATGGGCTTTAAAAATGCATCCCGGAGCTTTTGTCACTGGCAAATTTGCGCCATACTGAGATAAAGCGCATAAGTTCCAGTTTCTCTAGTACCCGAAAGCAGCAACTCGTCGGGAAATAGCTGATAATGCCTTAAGTGCAAATGAACGGAACAGAACAAAAGTGGCGATAGTATATCTATACTATATATATTTGTGGACTTGAGATTTTTCGTTGCAAAAGGCTTCTGAACCACTCAACACCCAGACTTCAAATTTTATATGGTGCATCAGAATGGATGTAAGGGTGCACAGTTTTTAATAGAAGTCTCAAATCGGTGTAGTTTTTTTTATTGGAAATTTATTGTTTCGGCATCATTTAGATCTATTTCGAGTCATGGTTCGCCATTTTAAGGTTTCGTTATCACTTCCTGCGATGTGTTCACTATCAAACACACTAACCCGTGCGCAAATCATGCTGTTCTACGGGATGCGCAGGGTGTCAAGTCACAAAGGCAGAGCAGTAAGACTTATTTAAAAACAAACAAACAAAAATAAGATAAACAAATAGGAACAGGCAAGATGAAGCAGGTCCATAATAACCACCCAGAACTGAAACCAATATTCAAACCGATTTATCCCGGGCAGGGCCGGGGACCTCAGCTAGAGACATCCCGATTGTTTGTAAACATGGTCTAGACTTGTCGGGATTGAGTAATGCATTCCTTAATTTGTGTAGTTTAACTTAACACCGCGATATTCTTAAAGAGGAAAGACATCCGTTACGCGTTACGCGAGTTATTACGTAATATTCAGATACTTTACGCACCAGCATTCCATTTACAAGGAAACTCATGTCCGCAATTGATTATTATGTCAGAAATTTCATTTTCATCCGGAATTCTTGTTAATGCTGGTCTTTTCTAAATTCAACAATAGCTTTCAATTCGTCGTCCAGGTTCTATTTTTGAAACACGCAATGACGCAATATTGTGTATTTTGTTCTCACTGCCCAGGGCTGTCCAATCAATCACTTAGTCCATCATTCGATAAGTAAATCAACCAACGAACAGAATAGCCCACTATGATACGCCCGGACTAGCAATGCCTTAATCAGCACATTGATTTGCATTAATTTGCGTAGAGTGGTAATTTAATGCTGCATCGGAGGACCCACGGAAAGTCAGTGGCGAACTACCGAAAGACAAAAAGTGGCGAACTACCGAAAGACAAAAAGTGGCGAACTACCGAAAGACAAAAAGTGGCGAACTACCGAAAGACAAAAAGTGGCGAACTACCGAAAGACAAAAAGTGGCGAACTACCGAAAGACAGTGGCGAACTACCGAAAGACAAAAAGTGGCGAACTACCGAAAGACAGTGGCGAACTACCGAAAGACATAAAGTGGCGAACAGACTACCGAAAGACAAAAAGTGGCGAACTACCGAAAGACAAAAAAGGGCCGAAACTACCGAAAGACAAAATGGGCCGAACTACCGAAAGACAAAAAGTGGCGAACTACCGAAAGACAAAAAGTGGCGAACTGCCGAAAGACAAAAAGTGGCGAACTGCCGAAAGACAAAAAGTGGCGAACTGCCGAAAGACAAAAAGTGGCGAACTACCGAAAGACAAAAAGTGGCGAACTACCGAAAGACAGTGGCATGCAAAGGTTTGGTGATGCCCGAGGCCACCTACTTGATTGTCTGCCGAAGACTCAAGGACAAGGCCTGGTACTAAGCAATGTTCTCTAACTCTAGTCTCGCTTATTAAAACATGGCTCCACATTCACGCCAGTTTGTGAGACTGTACGGCAGTGCAGCTTGCACAACGAAGTTAACAGACATAATTTCAATTTTCAAAAAATTAAATTTTAATGTCACTCTTTGACTGGATGCCTCCTGAAATGGATGTCCAGGGCCGTCGCCCCCTCTGCCCCCCCCCCTTTCTGCAAGCTACTACCCAAAGATGGCGCTATTGAGCTGCTTACAGATTGGCGGTGCTTAGGGAAGAATCAGATCCTTTAAAAGTTCAGCAGAAAATCCACAGTATCACAATATTTTGGTTTCTATTTAATTATTTACAATCTGGCTCCTAGCTTACTCCCTTACATTTCATCCCCGCATGCCAATTGACTACACGTTCGGCAGCTTTTTCAAAATGTGAACCCACAGCCCCGAAGTTACCAAATCATAATAGAATTACAGATTTTAATTCAAGGTTGCAATTTCCAAGAAATGCATGTGTTGAAACTGTGAAGATTGCTAAACCAGCTGTTGAATATCGCCCATGCATGTTTCATGTGAACAGGCCAATGTCGCCGTATTATGGAAAGATACAATTTAAGCCAGAATCAAAACTTCACAGGACACCAAACAACAACAACAAGTGTTGCCTCCTGCTTTATTTTTTGTTCAATTTCTATTTTGTGATGACCAACAGGAACTGTCAGTCGTACAAAATTATAACCCAGACAGAAAGACAGTGCACATTTCATTCTACAAAATGATGTTTAAAAGTGAATTTGACCTAGATTTGGCGTGCACGGGCTGTCCCAACAATATGACAGAAAGCCCGACAAATATGCAACTGATTATCACCTTTGCTAGCTACCGCAGAGCGATTTATTATCATTTCTCATTAAGGACTATACAAAGTTATGACAATGGCTATTTAGACTTTACAGCTAATTAAATTATCCACCTAATCATTGAGGGGGGGGGGGGTGTGTGCTGTTGTTGTTGTTGTTGTTGTGCGACTAAGTTGTGGGCAATTTCCTAAAATGTTGTCGTACATTTCTCCCAACGGAACGGTTACTGCGACCAGAGAGTAGAGCCTAATTACAACATTAACACTGATACATTTCCTCGAATTCACCGAGCATACTAAAGCCCCAATTTCACAATATAATAACTGCCGAAAACATTTATGTTTGTTTCACATAACATCCTCCAAGGTGCAAGAGGAGGTATACTCTGCAGGAGGGATTTCCAGCGCCATTGATTTTGGGAGTTATACTGTATCAGTTTGAAGGTTTGGACGCAGTGAAATTTTGGAAAAAGCAATCCAGTTACTAGCTATCCCCCACTCTCACTCAACGCCAATCGCGGCATTAGTTATTGTTTGTTGTATCTTCATTTTCTGAGAAAGAAGATGGAGATTTTTTAATTTGTAGAAGAGATGACGTAACAAATGCACAATTTGACATTAATTTGTTTAAAATGCACTGAGGTGCTCATCACGCTGCTACACAGTTTCGATTTATTCGAACTCCTTATCATAATATTAAAGCCGCAAATGTTTAACGTCAAATTTCTCAGTTGTGCAAAAAGTGGAGTTGGAGCAAAAAAAAGAACTTAAGTCACGCAATGCCAAAACCGGTTCTGGGAAAGTTCACACTGATAAAGTAAACTGACCTGAAAGATATGTATACAAGTACACCTAATCATCCGCTTCAGGTGGAGTTGTGACACAAAAGGACAGACTGCTCACCTGATTACTTTCTGCCACCATTTTCATTGTGAAACCATCGTGTTACTAAAGTTTCTGAAAAAATCTCCTATCGGCTTCAATAAAACCGGTCCTTGGTTTTGAGTTTGAGTTGGGGTTTTAAGGCGCGTCGGCATGGTAACGGCCACTTTGCACTTTTCACGGTCTTTTTTGGGTACTTTACTTTTGAGACCCGCCGCAGCTCAAAACGTTTTTAGTTTTCCGTTCTGGCGATTGGCATTTCACCAGTATTTACCGGTTACCAAGCACCCACGTGGATGTACAAATTATGCCAACAGCGCGTGAAAATGAGATCGCTAAAGCGAAAGAAATTCAAGTATTTACGACAACGAGCCAATAACGCCCTAACTCATCTCTCGCAATTCCTCACATCTCCAAAAGATCGTAAACTTCCCGGCCATCCAGTGTATGGCACTAACCAGTCGCAATCGATCATTCCACTTATGTCAGTCTTCTTGTAGTCAATTTGTTCTTGTGTTGTTCTTTTTTCTGTGTGTTGCAATTTATTATCTATTAGTGTAGGCGCTCTATCTTGGTGTTTGAATTAGAATGAAATCAATCACTGTCTACATTGTTAGTGTTACACTCTGAATCGGGGACACACCTACCCTATCATTTACACGCTTTGTTGCAAGAAAGACGCAAATTACCATGTATGAAAAAACCACAACAACAACGACAACAACAAAACTGACTGCTGTCCATCAATGGATGGCTATTTCAGTAAAATTCCAAAATTAGCAAAAAATTTCGAAACTAATTGAAATAATCAAGTGATTGAAAAAAAAACAAAAAAAAAAAAAAACACTTGAGTATCAGTTCGGGTTTTACTATAAGTTAGCAGCAATACCGGCAATATTGCATTCTGCACAGATCATTTATGAGAAGTCTCATTGTTAGAACATAGAAGGTACCAAATAATCTACGACAGCAAGATTTTTTACTAGAACAAAACAATATAAAATGTGCCATTATAATTTGGTAACTTGGAAACAATGTTTTCACATTTTGAAAAGAATAAAAAATAGAAATAGAAACAACTTAAGGCATACAAAACACAGACATGAAATTTTCGGACGTGAAAAGCAATGGAGTAAGTTAATTTTTTTCTGAAGCCAGTTTGTGGATACATTGTTCTGAAACGTAATTAGACATTACACACTGTGGATTTCCTTCGCAAAGTTTTAAGACTCCTGACCTCCGCTAAATACCACCGATGATCCACGCTCAATGGCGTCGTAAAGACGACAGAGTGTTACGCGTTTGACAAGATCAATTTTATTTAGTTCAACTGCAGAAAATATAACATTGTGCCACGATTTTGTTTTCCTCTTTATAAGTTCGTAGCGTACCGCTTAGCTCTAACATTCTCTTCATCGGAGGGGTACGATTGAGTACATGCAAGTTTTTAATTGCAAAATGTCTGAACAGAGATTACAAACAAAGGCGTTGCTGGCACTTAAAAAACGGTCAGCCTGGGCCAAATCCTTAAAACCAACATACGATTTTGTTAAAGGTAAAATTTTCCTTTACGCATTATCTAGATTTCATGAAAAATGACTTGATTTAAGGCTCCCAATAGAGAACAGTAGGAATCAGGTGACCGGTTTCAACCATGGGCCGGCGAGCACTAAAATGGTTAAGTAAGCTTTAATCCATAACCCTGCAAATCACGCTGTTGCAAAATCTATTTCCCTATAATTACATCTTGCAAAACGCAACAAATTTAACGCAGATGAAGCAAGCAATCATGCAGCAATTTAGCTCAACAATGATCGCTATAAAATGAGAGCTCAATTTGCTATGTAAATCAATTACAGCTAATTTGCATTCTACTACGATCCGTGGGCGTCTGGCAGGTGCTAGTGATAGAATCTGTCTCCGCCCTACATCATTTTTTTTTTTTTTACATCTGTCTCTTAACCCTTTAGAGCCGTGACGAAAATTACCATTTTCAAAACCTGTGAAATAATTCTAAACTGACATAAAATACTCAGACTATTGCAAAAATATGAATATTTAGAATTAGACAAAAATATCTTTTAATAAACTAGGGTGAGCAAGTGTATCAAAGATAGAGCATTTTGGCCCCATGTGTCTTATCTCAAGTGTGGTACACTGGGCGCCAGAGGGTTAAGTTCTCCTTTTTTTCTGGAGTGAAATGACGAAATGTCTACCGGTGTATTGATCCGCCTTCTAAATATACTGAAATTCAAATATACCCCGTGTATGAATAACATGGCCCAAGACAATATCAAGAATTCTAAAACAAAAACATCCAATGATTGGATGAAAACAAGTTGAATGGTAGATTATACACTGTATCACATGTACTGGACTGACCATTTCCACTGTAGAATCAGTGACGATTCGTCACCAATGAATTGCGCAAAGCCTCCATTATTAATGAAACATTTTTTTGACGCTATTCACGAAAGTCAACTTTCCCGCACTAAACAGCGATGCATACTGGTACTAGTAAGAATGGCAACGGCAACAACAACAACATCATACCACAGCTAATTCTATAATTAATCAAATATGCAAATACCACGTTTTCTCTCAACCATCACGGCTGGAAAACTGTACATAAAAAGAAAAAATATGTCCTCCACTAGTATTTCTAACTTTTTCCCACTTGCTTCGTACGACACTCAATACTGCTTGTTCTTTCACACGCTCTCTCTCTCTCTCTCTCTTTCTCGTACAAGCACAGGTGAGAGACACGCAGATGCATAGATAGAGCGAGAGACTGAAAGTGAAGTAGAGAGATTGAGATTCAAACACAGATGCATAGATAGAGCGAGAGACTGAAAGTGAAGTAGAGAGATTGAGATTCAAACACAGATGCATAGATAGAGCGAGAGACTGAAAGTGAAGTAGAGAGATTGAGATTCAAACACAGATGCATAGATAGAGCAAGAGACTGAAAGTGAAGTAGAGAGATTAAGATTCAAACACAGATGCATAGATAGAGCGAGAGACTGAAAGTGAAGTAGAGAGATTGAGATTCAAACACAGATGCATAGATAGAGCGAGGGTGAACGAGAAAGAGGGCTAGGGGCATAGGGTGAAAGACAAAGATAGACAGATAGATAGATAAATAGATAGATAGATAGATAGATAGATAGATAGATAGATAGATAGATAGACAGATAGATAGACAGATAGACAGACAGATAGATAGATAGATAGATAGATAGATAGGTAGATAGATAGATAGATAGATAGATAGATAGATAGATAGATAGATAGATAGATAGACAGATTGAGAGAAAGAGAGAGAGAGAGAGAAAGAGAGGGACAAAGAGAGAGAGAGAGAGTGGGGCGAGACAGAGAGAGAGAGAGAGGGAGAGAGAGAGAGAGAGAGAGGGAGAGAGAGAGAGAGAGAGAGAGAGAGGAGAGAGAGAGAGAGAGAAATTGAAGGGGATGTTACTATTACTGTTTTCTCTTCCCTGCTGACGAGTCCCAGGTTGAAAAAAACCCCACACAAATGTATTTCATATAATTCGAACAGGAAGCCCGAGCTGTGAATGCACTCAAAACAGCACGTAGGCCAGGCACGTATTCCCACCGATCACCCATTGTCACCTGGGAACGAAATCCAATGACACAACACACTAATCTTGTTTTCATTTTTCCGTTATGACAGCGGAAGAGAAAATGGAATTTCCGTTGCTATTTTGGGACCGGACAAATCAGTCCACTCAGCAATTCAAAATGTGCCCTTACAATAGAAATACCCGATATTCAACTTTCTCAACATAATCATCATAATGAACAAAAACAAAAATAAATAAATGATAAAAACGCAATGTTACCGTTCAAAAGCTGAAGTATAAGCAGAGAGAAGCAGACAGAGAGAGACAGCGAGGGATAAAGAGAGAGGAGGGGGTACAGTCAGATACACAGAGACAGACAGACAGAATGATATGGGCAGATAGATAGATAGATAGATAGATAGATAGATAGATAGATAGATAGATAGATAGATAGATAGATAGATAGATAGATAGATAGATAGATAGATAGATAGATTCTAATGGGCCACCAGTTGGACGTGATGTCACGACACTGAGTTTCAGTTTCAGTGGGAGCCAACTAGTTAGCTGCCTAGTGCATGAAGTCTCATGGAAACTCAATGTAGTGACGTCACCACCCAACTAGTCTGGCCCACTGAGATCGGCTGGTGCGCGCTTGTTGACTCTTAACCCAATCCACGACCCCCCCCCCCCTCCAACCCCACTCCCTTTATCGCTTCCCAACGAACGACAAATCTCCTTTGCAAATGACCCACTTCAGTTTCTAGACGGCTCAAGAGATTTTGAGTCGAGTTTAGAAAAAGCACATATCCACACGATAACATTAAACTAATTCCTACCCCCCCCCCCCTCCAATTTTTTAAAGAAAAAAAAAAAGGCCACCGGCGCCGCACTGTGGCGACGACGTGTTTGCTCCAGTTGTAACTTGGGCTGCAACACAGACTAATAAATTAACCAGACTGGATGATCCCATTGTGTGACGTCACAAAACAGCGAAAGGTCATGAACCATCCGCCATATTAGGTTTAAGGTCGCGATCGACGCTTCAGCATAGCTACAATTTTGAATGACACCATTTTGACGCGCCTACTGAACGCGGAAGTTTGGTTCCGCACCAAGAAATTAATACATGTACAACCAATCTTGATAAATGAAAAGAAATTTCTACTGCAGATAGAACTAGAATCGGAATTTCCCGAGCGGCGGCCATGTTGGTTATACAGTCGTCGCTCGGGAAATTCCGTAAAAAACGACACAGCCCGAAGCTCGTGTTTCCGGTCTGGTTAATTTATTAGTCTGTGGGCTGGTTAATTTATTAGTCTGTGGGCTGCAATGACACTAAGGCAAATTTCCAAATGGAATCAAAGAAAAAACATGTGCATGCTAGGAAGAAGCAAGACGCCTGACGGGATATAACAGGGTGACAGGACAGAAGGAGACCGTACCAGAAACACTGTAACACACTTCACAGATATGTTGTACTCTGTATGCATCAGGACAATATGCATGGTGTCACACCACTGTCTTGCATTTCACTCGGGTGATCTAATTAATTCGTCAAACTAGATTTTTTTTTTTTTAGTAAAGGAAAAAAAATATTTCTCATGCATTTCCCAAACACTCTAAATCAGGATATTAGTATTATGATGCAATGGGAAAAAAAGTTCTACGGTGATGACTAAAAAAGATGTACATGCTGTAAATTTAATTTTAAGAAAGAAACAAACAACTGTTCTAGGGTGTCAAGACACCGATTATTTTTGTCATTATCATAATCGACAATAACGTTACATTTGAGAAACACGACTTTGAAAATTCCATTCCTACCTTCTTTACCTCTCGGTGTGCCGGAAAAGTATTTAGCCAAAAAAAAATAAAAAATGACACGATATAAGAACAATAGCGCTTCTCTGGCTTTTAACATTACTTTTACTCAGAATGGACATGGAGCATTGCACTGCGGTCACCTCAGCTCTGGTGAGGTAACTGAAACATATCAATTTCATTCAGAAAAAGTGAACACACAACAGAAAATATGGTACTTACGCAGTTTTAAAAACCCTGATTCTGTGTGTCAGTCACGTGGGCGGCGTGATACAGAATGTCCCATAACTCTGCATCAAAGGGCGGTAAGAAGGAGACATCACGCAAGATGAAATTTATTTTACTTTAGAAGAAATTACTTTTGCAGTTCCTTCCATGACCACAGATGAAAAGAGACAAGTGGAATAAACAATGCACGTTTCTTCCGTGTTTCTGAAATACGGAGGTAAAACTAGCACAAGCAGCCAAACTGTCTCTTCAATCTTCTCTATGAAAGACCCATGAATATACAACGCCTTGGTGACTGCAGTTGTAATAGACAACAAAAGATTAGCATTGTAAGTTTCATTATGACATTCCGATAGCCGAATGGTAGACTTACTATACACAAGTAGTCAAACTGTCTCTTCATTCTCTTTATAATACACGCATGGCCATACAACCCTGTGGCCACAGCAAGCAAAAGAGACAGTAACAGATTAGCATTGTAAGTTTCATTGTGACATCCTGACGACCAAATGTAGGCTTATTACACAAGTAGTCAAACGTATATTTAATCCTCCCTATGAGAGATGCATGGCTATGCAACGCTGTTGTCACTATAGTTGTAAGAGATAATAGGATATCAGCATGGTAAGTTTCACTATGACATTCTGATAACCGACGGTCGACTTACTACATACATAAGTAGCCAAGCCGTCTCTTTAATCCTCCCTATAAAAGACGGATGACTATACAACGCTGTGGTCACTACAATTGTAATAGACAACAAGAGATTGGCGTTGTAAGTTTCATTGTGGCATTCTGACAACCGATGGCAAACTTACTATAAACAAGTTGTCAAACTATCTCTTCAATCCTCTTATGAAAGAAAAGTTGCTGGTAACCGATGGTACATTTAACACAAGTGGTCAACCAAGTAAAAGACGCAAAGTTATAACACATTGTAAATAGTTATCACATACGTATGCGACAGACATGTATATAAAATAATATACACTGCGCATTTCATTTGAGTTACTGTCTGGCGAAGATAGAACTAACACAAGGGGTCGAATGTCTTCCCTTCTCACTGACAGACGTATAGATCTAATTATCACAAACTGTAGGGACTATGGGCGTAAGAGACATTTAAAAAAAAAAGGTGCACTGTATGTTTCATTTAAGTCACTGACAACCGAAAGTAGAATTTCAACATAAATGATTCGATCATCTTTTCTCACCAGGAGACGAAACTTATCACATATTGTACTGACTACAGGTGTATGAGATATAAACCGAAAAAAAAAATGTTCTGTAGGGATCTTTTAAATAACAGTTAAACTGACAACCAAAAGTAGAAACTAACTTCAGTAGTCAGCTCAAACTATATATCCTTGAAAGACAAAATTGGGCAAAAAGAAAAGGTTGTATGTTGCGAAGCCCCGCGTGAGAAATAAAACCCAAACAGTACAAAGCAAACTAAAGAAAGACGCACTGTTATCCAACAATGTAGTAACTATAAACGAAAGACACTCAAGAAACACTGTAAAATTTCATTTGAGTAACTGACAACCGGCGGTAACCCTCAAGACTGGTAGTCAAAACAATTCCAGACTGCCTGAAAATGACATTTTAATCCTGCATTGTTGCCATTCTGATGTATCGCAAAGAAATACGCCGGGCAAGCAGGATAAGAGACAGAGGGGAGAGAGATAGACAAAGGGAGGAAGATCGACCGCTGTAAAATGTTACGAGGTTGCACAAGTTTTGACGGTGCTCTGATTGTGTACGGCGTATGGTCAGGCTGACAGAGCAGGGAGCGTGAGGCATCCCTAACTCCAGTACTCACAAAATGTGAGGCTGGCATTGTTTGTACAGTAAAGTTGCTGTACGAGCTCTCACTGATAAAGATCTTGATCTGTCAGACTACCCTAGTCGAATGGGAACTCGAACTTTGTCGATATTTATTATAAGTAGTGAACACCCACATGAGTATCTTGCAAGTATGCAATCTTTGAACCCAAGGTGACGGACTCCAGTGCTCATACTGTGTGAGGCTTGCATTGTTTGTACAGTAAAGTTGCTGTACTGGCACTCACTAATAATAATCTAGATCTACTCTAGTCGAATGGAGATATCACAATGTCGAACTTCTCGATGTTTATCATTACTAACCAACAATGAACACCCACATGAGTATCTTGCAAACATGCAGTCTCTGGACCCACTGACTCGAAGAGTGCACACACATACGACTTTGTTGCGTCACAGATGGTGTCACAAATCCCAGACTGGGAGATGTAATAGTTTATGACAGGACGACAATCACGAACAAACAAGTTAACACTTAACAGAACAACCCATCAGACTCACACATTTATTAAACATAATTATACATATAATAGCGCAATTACATACATTATATTATTGAAATGAACTGCCGTACAACGGCCTTATTCTCACACACACTCTCCCTCGGATCCACAATCCGGTAGTTACTCCTAAAGGCACTTCGGCCTCAGCCTCTCCCCTCAGGGTCTTAATAGCACATTACTAATTTACTGGCACCGCAGTCTCTCAATATCACCTTCCTATTGTCATACAACTTATCAGTTCACTTGCCCATCATCATGGCAATAATATCGTATCTCATTCACTCTCATATCTACGTCCCTGTCCGTGGCCTGACTGCCACGACTCTATGTGCCTCTACTGTCCTGCACTGACAGCCTCACTTCTGGCCTATGTGTGGCCTCCGGCCCTATGCTGGCCTATCACTTGTGCTCATCGAGGTGGCTCTTCGGCCCGTCCTCGACACCTACAAGAATAACATTACATTGGTATAATACCCTACCATTTCTATTCGCTCCACCTCTCCTTACAATCCATGAAGCGTACACACACTAGTTCACCTTTCACTCACCACACATCTTACGGTAACACACCTCCATCGGAGTACACACTACTCACTCGCGCTACACATCCATGAACTCACTTTCATCTATCGCTCATGGCGCACATTGCTATATCCAATATCAAGGACTTCCACATTCCTCACATATACTTATTCACATCATGGTAATAGACGAATATAATATAATACATCAATCATAATAATCAATCAACGTTCTACATACCAGTCATTACTGGAAAGACTCTCTCACTAGTCTTCTCGACTGCTCTCTTTATGTCCGCCCGATGGGCTCTTATTCACAGGTCCGCTCCGTAGGACCTTCTAACTTGCAGTGATAGTAATACCGCGCTTTCGCCTCCTTCAGACCTCCCCCACTACTCACAACAGCACGCTTAACTTGCTGTCTACTGTGAGCCCTTCTTACTCTACACCCGCTCTGTAGCAATCCCCTTAATTGCACTCACTCCACTCGTGACAGATGGGTCCCAGTTTTTGAAATCTAGGCGAATGAAAGACGTATGTCAGCGCATATCCTAGCCATGGCCTACTAAATTCATCCCATTCCGCACCGAACCAATCCCATCATAGGTCATTCCCATAACCCTCAGCAATATCTAAAAGAAAAAGGGGAAAAAAAGGGGTGGAGGGTGGAGTGTTTCCGGATGAAAGTAAAGTTGAAGCAGTGGGCGTCCATTCATTTTTCTGAAAGGAGAAAAGCTTCTCAAAATGTGACACTTGTAAATGAAGATTTCCCCCTACACCTGCCCACATCCATCGTTGGCGGTACTGGAAACCTTCTTCACAGCAGGGCTGCCAGTTGGAAATTTTAAGTTTAAGTCAAATAATGCTAGAAAAAAGCCCCCCCCCCCCCCAAAAAAAACAACAACAACTAATTTCAGTACAGTTTTCATACTAACATCACATGAAAACTCCCGAACCAGGTTAATATCATCCTCCCTACTAGAATGAGTGGAATGCACATGTATTTGGCTTAAACCTGGCCAGCTGTGAATTTTTTTTTTCCAAGTTTTCCTGATGATGCAGTGAAAGTCTTAGCAACATTTGCTTAAAAGTAGTAGTTCTGCCCCTATTCTCGCAATAGCATAGCATAAAGATGATTCAGCTGCATTCCGTTTTAGTCTTAACTTTAATGGAAAATATATATGAGAAAATATCCTCAAGTACAGCTTTACTGACTGGGGTCATTAGGCAAACAGAGACAAAGGTCGCCAGCTCTTTAAATGCTTCATAGTCAAGTAAATCAATCCAGAGACACAGTGTGTGTAGAAAGCCACAAGATAGGTGACAATTTTTAAAAAAAACAAAAAAAAAAACGTATCAGTTTAAAAAAAACATAAACCATAGAATACAGTGTCAACTGGACTCTGACCTTTGCCGGTTGGCTGTTTCTTGACAATGAGCGGCAGATATCTTGGCACATGTACATAAGACTGTATGTAACTGACTAAAACATGTTTTCTCGATAAGAAGTATTTCAGAAAAAAAAACGGTATGTACTTTTGGTGCAGAAGATTTTATTATTAATAGTATGTATCGAAAAAAAACAACAACCCAGAAAAGAAGCCAAAAAGCCAAACGAATTTTCTGATGCCAACCATATCCCAAAAATGCCAAATTTCTGGAATTTGGCTTCAAACAAGCCAATCTGGTAACCCTGTTTCACAGGATTGAAAATGGAGCGAAAAATCTTTACTCGTAAACATGACCCAGAGGTGGGAACGAGGCACTATCAAAATTTCTGGGCTTAAAGCTGAGATTTATCCACACAACGGTTACCCTAACAATGAATTAAATAACGTTGGTGCAAAACTTTAAAATATCCTTCATTTTCATTTATTTGTGTGAGGACGGCTGGAATACAGAAAGAGAGACAGAGAGAGTTGAAGTTTGCAGAAAGCACGTCGACACAATAGAAGTCACACTGTGCTGGGAAGAAGCAAGGCGTCAGACAGAATAGGGCAGGATGACACGACAAAAGGAGACCCTACCAAGAGCGTCCACCAACCATCCGCAGAAAGAGGGGGAGAGAGAGAAAGGGGGGGGGGGGTGGAGAGAGAGAAGGATTCCTGATTTTTCTCGGAGAATCCGTTCTTCGGACCCATCAACCCACACTTGCCAACATTCTGTTGTGCAACGCAAGAAAACCGCATACACCCAAAACAAAATTTTACAAAAGAAGCAACTAAATACAAAACAACAAATAAACAAACAAAAGATTTCACTTTACGCCCTTTTACATTCTTTGTTCAATTTCTATCCTGGACGACAAAAGGAAACTAAAAAATTATATGAAAATCATAAGCCAGATAGAAAGACAGAGCACATTTCATCCCATTTATGCTAAAAAGTGAACTTGGCCTCGATTGACATGCAAGGCTCTTTTCTGTAACGAGACAGTCTTATTACTCAGAGGCGCAAAATAACCCATAATTGTGAGTGACCTTATAGGACTGAGATTTGCTGTTTTAGATACCACCACCACCACCAAGTCAATGATAAAGTCGGAGAGGACATAAATACACCGCGTATATTTCAATCTAGGTCAGGCTGCGAACCCATGTCACCTTGTGCCAACACAAAGCGAATCCCATGGTTCAAATGTGGAGATCTATAAATAACCTAGTGGCAAGTCCCTCCCACACGCAATATAACCAGCGAAGCCATACACAACGTATTCAGGGATATTTATGAATGAGTCACCGTTATGTTGCTCTGATAATGTGCAGGTCTTTGGATAATACACACAGACAATACCTGGTACTACTTTTTGTGGACCTTCTCGTTCTCTCCCTCCCCCCCCCCCCCTTCCTCTCCACTCGCCCCAAAATCATACATCGCCAATCTCTTGCTCTGTTGCCACATAAATATTCGCTTTGCCTGTCTGTCCGTTTCTCTCTCTCTCTCTCTCCCTCCCTCCCTCCCCACTCTCTCCTCCCCCAAATCATATAATTATCCTTTCTCCCTGTTCGTGACAAATTCGGTATTCACCTTGCAGTGTTGCTACTCAATCTTCTGCCTCTTTCTCTCTATCTCTCTCCTACTCTCTTTCTATCCTATTGCCTCCTCCTCCTCTCCCGAATCATAGATCTCCCATCCCCGTTTATGTCAAATTCAGTATTCATGTTGCCGTGATGCCACTCTTCGTTCTGTCCTCTCTTACTCTCCTCCTACCTCCACCCCCTCCAAAAAAAATGTCTTCCCTCTCCGCTAACAACACAATCAGTAGTTATCCTTCTGTGTTGCCATTCCCACCTGTTTCTCAACCTACCCCCTCCCCCGCCCCGCCATATCGCTGAATTCACCTCTTTCTCCTCCCTTACTCCTACCATTTTGTATATAATCATTATCCCACAGGTTCACTAACTTGTCCTAAATAAATATCTGGAAAATATGCTAATCACCAAAGAAATAAGGAAGAAACTGCACCGACCAAGAGCGGAATAGAATATTAGAATAAAGCTCGGCGTATGTACCACGCTTCCCCTTCTTTCTGGTTCTGATACATATTAACATGGTCTCTCAAATCCTGGTTTCAAAGCTTAATATTTTCTGAGTTCTATCAAGGTCATATTGCCCATTCCCCCCCCCCCCCCATACCCGTTCACTCTCATAAAAATCTGCTAATACACCCCCTTTTTGGTGTGGGATGAAAAAAGAAGAGGGGGGGGGGTGGAGTATTTGGGCCTTGTAGCCAAAATACTGCAGGATTTCAACCATCGCATAGCCAATTAACTAACCCCCTAATCCTAGCCCTAGTCCTAATCCAAAACCAAAACCGTCGTCCTGAATTAGTAGTATTCTATAACCCTCCGGTAAGAAGCCATGAGTTACCGGGTGTGACATGAGGCCACTAATCCAGATCTCACCAAGCCTGTTATGGCATCCCTTCGAACACTAAAGGAGAATGCAAACAGTGGCTATCTGGGCCATACAGCCAAAATACTCACAATGGGATTTTTTTTTTTTTACCAAATTCTGGCCAATTAAAAAAGAAAAGTATAATGTGCCTATGTCGCCAGTGAAAATGGTGTGGCCAATTGGCTAAGATCAAACAAATTTACTTTGCAAACGAAACCCATTTTGGCGGTAAATGACACTAATATAGTATATTTTAATACGAAAAGAAAAAAAAATGGCAGATTCACTTTGTGTCAGTGCCCAATCCTCGCTTCATTAACCACCTTGATATTGCACGCACTTTTTTTTTTTTAACAGCCTTCCATTCGGGAAGACCACGTAATTACGCATACAAAACAGAGGCCTCGGTCTCAGGAGGCCACGACACGCCGTTGAGTCACGGCATGCAATAACTTCCACACAGTTATGTAACGGAGCGCGTTTGGGTTGAAATGGGTCAAAGGAGCAGGTGGAGCTGACAAAGGTCACAAAATGCAAATATCAGCCATCGTCGCTGAATAATTTCCCATGTTTTCAGTATAATGGCTTTGCTAGGAATTTCCGCCCGCCGAGTCACGTTGACACGTCGCCCCCCTTAGAATGACAAGGTTCTATCTCCTTTCCTCAACTTCTAAGAAATTGATGACTGGGGTTTCATAATGCTCATAGCGTTTGATGATGTGACTCTTTTTCCCTTTAGCAAAATTTACAATTCATACACCGATTCCGCTTGATACTTTAACACACAAAGGAGAAAGCCTGCAGAAGTAGTGAGCAGTAAGCTAGTAACTCAGTTCAGCCACAAAGTGGAGATAGAACCTTGTAATTTTAAGGGGCCCGTGTCACACGTGTGGCTAGTAACACCAGAGACCTTGCATGGCTATTATAATGACTCTGGTAACACCATGTCCTGACGAGGACCGCCCGAATGTAAACAGTGACTATTGTCAAAAGCAATGGCTTCAGCCCAGGCGCACACATAAATATATACATTTCTTGTGTCGCAGTCCTGTCGTTTGTTGTTTTTTTTGTGTGTGTGGATGAATGAATGGAAACGCGCAAATATGTGAGGCACAGGCTCACTGCACAGTTAGCGGGAACATGGAACTAAGACACGACAGCATGTTGCATGTGGGCGCCTGGTCTTATTGGTTGTTCTTTTTTTCTTTGGCCAATTCAACAGTTCTCAAAATTTCATATCATTTATCTTAGAAGCAACCTGTCAGGTGACGGGAGAATCCGAGTAACTCCATTCCTGCTGTTGCCCAATAGTTTCTAAGGGATATTATTATCCCTCCTAGAAAGTACCTACTGAGGCGTAATCAATATACATGTATTGTAATATCTGTTTTTATCAAGTTATTTGAATGTGATGATACATATTCCTATCACGGACCAAACAATGCCACTGATTCCTAAGTGGTCTTGTCCACAGCATCCGCTCCGCTATTTTTGCGGAAAATGACGTACGAAAAAGTAAAACACTCTTTACCTCTGTACACCTGTCCACAGCATGCGATCCGCTCCGCTCCTCACCGCTATAGAGGCAAAGGGAGTTTTTCACACGTCATTTTCCGTAAAAAAAAGGCGGAGTGAACAAGACCACATATGGAATTCGAATACTTGTATCTTTCTGATGTAACCAGTCTAACCCTCTAGCGCCTAATATTATAAATTGCCTCACTAAAAACTACCAAAGCATGCTCGTGCCAAATTAGATTTAAAATGATCGAATAAATGCACACAAAAAAAAAAAAAAAAACTATAATATGTATATATATAAATACTTAGCATGAACAATTGAGGGAGTTGAATTAGAAGGGATATACTCATATAGGTGCCATTTGACAGCTTTTAAGAAAAAAAAAAGCAAAAAAAAAAAAAAAAAAACGTTCTTTCAGTACAAACCAATGTCTCTTAGATCCCTTCTAATTCTAACCCCCTTAATAATTACTTGATAAATTTAGGGACTGTTCCAAAAATACAGTAATGGGCACGGTGTGATGTATGAATTCAGATATGGAACACTGAGCACATGAGGGTTTAATTTACAGCTCAGTTGTCACCAGCTTACGGTGGCGGAAAAACATAACTGCACACTACATGATTGTGCTTGACAGTACAACCTTACGACACACTGGGAGTTCTAACTTTGCGGAATTCCCCGGGTCTGTACTACATTATCTACTTCCTTCTCTCCTCGCCTTGGCCTCAGGCTACAGATTTCCTAGAGCTTAACTATATATTTATATATTTTTGTTTCAGTGGCGGAATTTCTATGGAGGCATGGGAGATGTCTTCGATGCCTCTGACAAAGCAAAGACACTTCCCCCCTCCCCTTCTCCCTACGGTCCTACAGTTCTATTTCTGGATGTTCCCTCTGGTATGCTGAACTTTCGGTGATATTACGTAATACACCGTGTTTCTTCCAATAGAAAACAAGGACAAGGAGGAATCCTGGTACTGCTTTCTTTTCTTTCCCCCCTCTTGTGTCAGAGTAAATTTTCTTGATATTGTTGAACGTTCATCCAAACATAATGCACTGTGCCCTTAACAAAGTAACAGGAAAAGCAAAACGAGGGGAAGAAACGCAGTACGTTTTGCTGGCGAGGGTCCCGGTTAGCAGAAAATAGAAATAATAATAAAAAAGAAAAATACTGGCCCTATCAAATGATTCGTCCAACTGAAGGACGGAAACACCACGCGATAATACCGCACTCCCGGCCACGTTTGCCAGGCGGAAAATGCTATCAAAGGAATTCCCATTCACCTGGAGTGCTGATAAGTCAACAGTTGGGAATGTTACCGTGTAGTCTAAATAATTATACTGATCGGCAGGAGGGGTGTTTTAAACGATGATTAATGTTAAACGTGCATGAAGTAAAATCTTCACTATTTGCACGGCACGCACCTCAACCTATCGTTAGCAATACTGATGTACGGACATTGAACCGTCTTGATTCTCCTTTGTCCGGGCATCGAAAAACCACGAAGTTTGACAAACTGGTTCAGAATAGTCAAACGAACTGAAAGGAATAAACATTTACCACAAAAAATATTTCTTCATAATTTAAACTGTAACGTATATATGGAAGACTTAGCAGTAGAGGGAGAAGGACGGTGTGTGACCCACGGTAACTTTCGAATAGGAAGAGTCAAGTACACAGACAGATGTAGCAGGTTTTTTGCTTGTTTGTTTTTTTTTTTTTGTTGTTGTTTTTAAACTACGTTACTACTTTACGGTGCATGGGCCAAAAACTTTGTTGTAAGGCAAACTAATTGATAATGTTAATCATGGTGTGAAACGCTATATTTTGGGGAGGAATGGTTTGCACTGGGCTTGAAGGTCAATTGGAGGGTGGAGATGTACGCAAGAAAGGATGTCCCACGAGGGGATACAAAAATTGTTTAGGAATGAACTGCAATGAGTCATGGGACTGAAGCGATGTATCAAATGAAACAAACATTTTAGAGCATACAACGAACACATTACGGGATTACACTGAGTGGCTCACTGTTAGTGTTCAATACTGTTACATTTCCATTATTTTCTGAATGTGGTAACTACAGACTGTGACAAACGGTATTATGAACAAACGCTGCAAGGAAGTATATTACTTCACAAACACAAACGTACGCATACACTTATCGTGTAACGTAAACCTACTTTTGAGGCACGCTACAGAAAATTGGTACTGATATTATCTTTTTAAAATCATCTCTTTAAGCATTTCATTTATCACATTATCATTCTTTAATCAGGAAGGGCATGGCTACAGGTTTGTCAAAGTTACAAACATGCACATATAAATTGTTTGTACATCCTTCGACATGCAATTCTACCTATTATTTTTGCATCCACTTAATTACCGATTTCATGCTAACAAGTTGCAGAAAATGTCGGCGTGCCTCAGGATGAATAACTCGGCTTCTGTAAAAGTAGGTCAACAACAACCTGGGGACTGACAAGGCCGCACGAGGAAGGGAGCTTGAGCCTTGGCCTCACGCCAAGGGAGTTTTACCGGAAGAATCCATTTTATAAAAATCGATAGGGGGAACAGGTTCCCCAACCTAGACAAAAAGGGGAACGTGTTGACGAGGAAAATGCCAGCACGATCTAGGGTTTTGATAAGTTGCGCAAGAGTCAAGGGAGAGGAGCGTCGCTGCATTTTACTATAATAATTGTACTGTCATTGATAAAACAGTACGAACTGTCTGTCTTACCGATTTTGCATACGTACACCAACGTACGATTAGTCTTAATCCGCAGGAAAACACCTCATATTTAGGGGCAACTTCAATGAATTGAATGCATTCCTCAACTGTTACAAAAGACCGTTCATGAAAACTGGTGGGAAAAAAGGAGGTGGGGAGGGGGGGGGGTTGTATTACTATGACGCATCCCATTCGCATCATGCAAGCTTCTTTTCCCAACCCAAAAAACATTGTCACCGCAGGTTGGGGTGGCCTCTGTTTCAGAAACCTACTTTTTCAAGTTCGCAGCGTCGTTTGGCAAGTAATTGGGTCACGGTAAAAAAAAACAAAAAAACTACGCCATTTTTTTTTCGTGTTTTTTTTATTTGAATAAATATTTCGAGGCCTTGTGGCCTTATTCAACAGCTGAAATTTAGTCGAGTAAAATGTGCAGCGCGAAGACCGTTTTAGTTATCCCTTTGCTAGATTCTGAGCGATTCCTCTTTCCTGGAAAATACACACTATGGAAAGTACATTGCTCCACTCTTCAGACTAATGGTCGGAAAACTGCGCCGGTAATATCGTTGGCTGTACAAAAATTCGACCCTTACCCCTCCCCTCTCCCCAAAATACAAACATGAATGGGGTAAAAAATGTAACTTTATTTCATTTTTTACAAAACATATTAATACTTCAGGCCCTCTCCCACTCCAAACTCCTGTCCAATGAGTGAAAATACAATGTGAATATTTTATGAAGCAAAAATTAGACAGCCATAGGTAAACAGTGAACATGGATAAACAGATGGACAAAAAGGCTGAGAAAGAAAGGGCAGCCATAGGCCGAGAGAAAGACAGATAGATGGACTGACACTTAGACATATACTTTGCTCGCATAAGAACTGCATGAATTCTCCATTCTAATCCCTCTGTGTGTCTGAAATGATCTTATCTGATATCATTATCACCATCACTATATTAAGTTAATGCCTGGAAATAAATTTCTTTTTCGAAAATACTAAAAAAAATGCAACAACCCGTGATTTTCGCACAAAGCATTGTATCAGTGTTAATGCGTGTCTAGCTAGTTGTGTAAAACTTCTCCGCCTCTCTCTCACACTCTCCTTCACAATAAAATATCATTATGTATCATTAATAATATTTATGGACCCTCTTTGCTAACATAATACCTGTTGTGTATGATTGCCTTCATATTACCCATGTATTGGTGAACCTCCCTGAACCGGTGGCCTAGCCGTTAGTATGCTAGGCCCGGGCTCGGGAGATCCCAGGTGCAAAGCCTGTTTTATGTGGGGGTAAAACCTAATCAATTTCTTCTTGACCTTTAAGGCACTTACTTGACTCACCCTTACAATGATCTGGCATCGGCTCAAACTTCATATCTCGCATTACAGCCCTGGACTGAAACTGATTTGATTTTGAGTTTGAAATTAACAGTTCATCCACATGAAAACAGCCACTTTGCCCCTCCACAGCTTTTTGAGTACCGATACCTTCATTTTGCTTGATTCTCTCAGCTCCGTCAATTACAATTTAAAGACCAGTCCCCAAGATTTTCAGTTTTCATTTTCAAGTACATAGGGAAGCTATGCAACAGCCACAGCAATTACGGTCATATTTGCCCACTTTCAAGTCATTGCTCCAGAATACAGTTGTCTCCATACAAAATAATCACTTTGTTCAACCCTAAAATGCTTTGAAATTAATAAAACATATACATGAAATGCGGCGATGTAAATCCTGGTACTTAAACTCACACTTAAATTGGGAACTTAAACTACTCACACATAAAGTGGGAACTTAAACTACTCACACTTAAAGTGGGAACTTAAACTATTCACACTTAAAAAGGGAACTTAAACAATCCAGCAATTCTGGTGAGGTATTTTATAATAAAAAGATATCACCACTACTAAAAGTAAAAGTTGCAACTGCGACTCAGTTGGAGAATGTTCTTCATCTCTCGCCTGCCATTTGTTTTTCCAACATGAGGATGTCTACATATTCCCACCATCTAGAGCAGGTATTTTCAGCCCTTCTAGATTCTCATCACCCTTCAAAGATTTGACCCTCACCACAGATCCCTCATCCCCCTCCCCCGGCACATATAAACACTTAAATTCAAAGACCCCCCCCCCCCCTTTAATTTTGCTAAGGCCAAAAAAAATTCTCTTTTGTCCAATTTTGTATGACAATGCATCATGGTAATTACCTCATCAAGCCATGTTGGAAAATTAAGGAAAAAGGAGGGGGCAAAATGTCATCCATTACAATGGAAGAATGAAAGGCTTTATGGGTAAGTCAAAGCTAACTTTTAGTACATCAAGAGCTAATGACACAGGCAGCTGTCTACAGTCTAGCACTAGCAGTTTTGGGAAGCAAGAGATCAGGCTTCCACTTGGCTCTCAGGTGCAAAAATCTTTTTATTTTTCAGCATTTAACAAATTTCCCCAAAGTCTAACAGTCGGTTAGGTTATTTTACAAACAGTTTAAATTTCTTGCAATACCAATTAGCAATAATTTCTGGACCTGCAGGTCAATTACAAATTTTCATACTGACATTCAATATTCTGAAATGCAGGAACTTAAGTAAAACTAAAAAAAAAGGAAAATACAATATTTCACTCATGAAAACATCTTGACCGAGTGTCCCCACAGAAAACATACACAGACAAATACACAAGTTACTGAAGGCAGGTCATTCTCTTCCATGAAATTTGTCTAAGAACTCATGCACCTGAATGTCACAAACTGTTCAAGCATATCTCAAAATGATGGATACAAATGTATGGCCTGACAATTCATGCGATGTTGCCAATTTTTGGTTTTATTAGCAGAATATTTTAAAACTTTCAGGGTTAGAGTAAACAGAATTAGATTTGCCTGACTGGTCACAACAACTTTTCACTGATGATATGGTCACATGAACTATTTCAGAAGTTACCACAGGCTGGTAAGTCCTATTAGTGTTTTGGCTAAATGACCCATATATAACTCCAGTGCATCAAATAAATTATGTACTCTCATGTTCAGGATCAGAATTGGTATACTACATATGTAAACTCTACTTGCCAACTGTTGCAAGAGAAGCAAGAGAGCTTTGCAAACTTTTTGAACCCATTAGACACCCAAAGAAGAAACTTTTGCTTGAAAAACATGGACAGGAAAAGCTAGAAATGTTAGGCTATACATATAATACAGCACGGAAAAACTTCAAAAACTGTTCTCGAGCACAATATGAATAACTCTACAATTTCATTTCTCCATTTCGAGGAATCTAAAGGAAAACCGCATACTTTTAGGTTTTTGTCGTTTGTCTCGGCATTCTGGGAGTAAGTTTGCAGGCTAATTCCCTCTTATTAGTGTAGATAATGCTTTGATAATACAACCGAAACCCAGGTATTGAGAACCTGGCCTAAGCTTTCAATCCCATTTATAAGTCTGTTCACATTTTTGGAAATTAACAGTGTTTAGCAGTGTCAGAGATGCCTGTTTTGCTTCTTATAACTGTGTTTACCCCCCCCCCCACACACACACACAAGGCGGTACATAAAAAAAAAAAAACACCTCATGAATACTGGTCAAATAATGGTCAAATCCTAAGCTCTTTACAAATTTAAAACTTAAACTCTGATGTTTCTAACAATAAAGATTGACTCTTATTGACTTGGTTTTACAGACACCATAAGATATCATGAAAACCATAATTATATGGAACTGATATGGGTGGGCACTTTCAAACATTTTCCTCAAACTCTTATTATTTGAGCTTTTCTAGCACCTAGTTTTAAATTTGAGGGAAAGGGCGTGTATTTCATTCGGAGATTTTTAAAATCTTAATTTGGGGAAAGGGGGGAGGGGGGGGGTGGGGTCACGAAATCAGGACTGGGTAAACCCTGGGCCATTGTGGTAGAATGGATGGGAAGAAAACGGAGGCGCACTGTGAGGAGGGGGAGATACAAAGTAAATATTGGGAAATTTTTGGCAGCGAGACTCAACATAGCACACAGATGAATGACTGCAACAAATGAAAAGAACCTGGAGAGTTGTCACCTTTAATTCCCGATGATCTTTCCACCCCCGAGCCAGAAATATGAAATTCCCAAATACATTAAAAGCTTGATCAACTCCCCCATGTTCGCTTACAAATTACATGTTATTTTTGTTTTTCGTCCGTTGGCCTAGATCTAAACGTATGTGGCTGTCTTTTCATTGCCTGGCCGCTCTTCGAAAAAAAAATATATTAAGGGGAGGGGGGTGAACTAAATGTACAAATTCAAAATGTCAATGTTTCACCGTGTTTCTTCACTATTAGGCCTACGAAGAAACCTACGAAAGGACTGTTACTGTGTGTGCTTTACATTTAGCCTACTAACATGCCTATCGGTCAGATTTGATTATTTAAATTTTTTGAGAACTATGAACTAAAATATAAACTGTAGGCCTACATTACGACCGAGTCACTTGTTATTGCGCTACAGGTGCAAAGATGCGGAGAGCATTAGGCTAACATGAATGGTGCAACACTTCATTCTTAAACAGATTATACACATACACAGTAGGAAAATAAGGACTGACGGAAGTATGAGAAAGAATTATTTAAAACGGAAAATGTAAGAGGTCAAGTGAGGATTGGCGTGTCCTGTGTAATGTGAACGAGACCTAGGCCAACAGAAAATCCTCACCCCTATTTTATAAAAGTGAACTGCTCCATCCGGAACGCCATATTTCGTCTAGCGACCTTACCAACATATTTTCCTGGAAGAATTTGATGGAAGATGAGCAGTGGCAGGCTTGCCATTACAAGTTCAGCTGTAAAATGCATTCATAAAAATGTCTGATTAATCCATTGTGATTATAGATCAGCCAACTTTCCAGCAAAACCAAACAACCTGCAAGCAGGAATGCATACTAATGAGGGAGGGTAACCCCAGTTTCCTAAACGGTGTTTCCCCCCCACAACGAAATGCAAACAATGATAATATTCCATAAAGTGACTGCAGCAGAAGTACAAATGCAAGGTAGACATAATCTATCATCAAAATACACAAAACGCTGACGAGATTGCTTCCTTGTCCCCAATGAAACCAATCTGGGTCATTCTAAACAAGCACAAACTTACTGTTTGAAGCCGGAGGTGAACCGTCTGACAGGAGGGTGGTTTTCCGACGTGGCATTCCCTAACACAGGACGCCTCACTCTGTTTTCACGGTTTCCTATAATCACTGCTCCTCAGAAAGACGCTCAGTATGCCAAAATGATTCCTTCATTTTGTAAGTGTCTTAAGCAAATGGCTGAAACCTTGCTATATCGCCGTTTTCATCAAAAAATACCAGGGAAATTCTTCAAATCAACATGGGAATTCTCGTTCAGCCGTGCTTGGCTTGCCTTCGCTGACGTCACCGATCTTTTTCTAACGGTGTACCAAAACGAGGCTCGCATTGAATGGAGAGAGAGATTTCGATCGAAGGGAGGTCACTTCTACGATTTTGCCATTGTATTCACAGTATTGTTTCCCTTTAAGTGCCGTCAAGTTTCCATTTCTCCAAGATCAGTACTTTGTTCAATTCTGCACCAGACAGACAGACTGACCAACTGACAAGCAGACAGACACACAGGAGATAGATGGATAGATAAGATAGATAGATAGATAGATAGAGAGTGTATAATTTATAAATTTATATAACAACTGAAAAAGATATGTTCCACAACGCTTGTAGATTGTACTATTCAAAGAAAACTTCAACCTGTTTTACAAATTAATTATATGTAAACCAGTGGACTTTTTTCTTAGTTGTTGCATGAAACTGTTCTGATTAGAAGGTACAGCTAAAAATCTCTGCTCTCTGTCTGTCTGTCTGTCTGTCTGTCTGTCTGTCTGTTTCTCTCTCTCTCTCTCTTTCTCTCTGTCTCTCTCTCTCTCTCTCTCTCTCTCTCTCTCTCTCTCTCTTTCATTATAAACTTTTGATACTTCGGAATGTGACATGGTTGGCATTTTGCTTGGCAAGGAGGCCAAGCAACAACCCAGGGGTCGGGAACAGTCAAAATCGTGTAACAAATAGGACGACAATTGAATAAAGGCCACTAAGAGACATCTTTGCATAGCAAAAAGGACAGGTAAATTACTACTGCTATCAATACACAGCAGATTATGAGAAAAAATATTTTAAAATAGACACTCTAATCCAACACACACACACACAATAAGAGAGAGGCAGAGGTCAGAGAGAGACAGAGCGAGAATAGGAAGAGACAGGGACAGAGAGACAGAGAAATGAGAAGCAGAGAGAGAGAGAGAGGGTGAGACAGAAAGACTGAGAAAAAGTGACACACCCAGACAGACGACAGACACATAAATAAACACACACGCACACAAACAAACACAAATAACTCATCCAGCCTACCATTTTAAACGCCTCCTTTTCATCCATTAGAATTGCAAGTTCTTACTATTAATTGTTAGTGCTAGGATATTAAATATATTTATAAATTTTATGCTAATGACGCGCGTCTGGCAACAGATCCCTGAAACCAAATCTTCAATTCATGACCTTTTCACTGGCTGAAGCAGATCTAAAATATGGACATGGACACACTCATACACACAAGCACGCACATAGAAACACACACATTTAATGCATAACGCCAGCTATTTTAGATGCCCTTTTATCACGGTTTAGAAGTGCAAGTTCTTGTTTTATTGTTAGCATAACGTCGCTGCAGGATTCTAAACGTCTAACTCTGAAAATGCAGTGTGCTGGTTTTTTTCCGGAATTAAGCGTGACATCAAATGACACATCGTATCAATAAAATAAACCCTGGATATGTAATCAGAAATATTTTTAGTTTTTTCACTCTACTGTAAAATTTACAAAAACTGAGTTAGCCGTTGAGAATCCTGCAGCGATGATGTCCAATGCCCAGACACGCCACGGGTTGAATGGGATTGTTAGAAGGCGCTGGCCGCGACCCATTATTTGAGTCATCGTGTCTGTAAACGGAGCAGCGTGTAGGCCTTTGACTGTGAGAAGGTTTATCTATTTATCTGTCTGCCTGTCCTATCTATCTATCTGATCTATCGATCTGATCTACGAGGTTCATCCCAAATATGTTTCCACACTTTATAACATCACAACGGCTTGTAATAGGCCAATGAAACTTGTCATGCTTGTACATTGACTTTTTAGAAAATTCCCTGTAAATTTTTGTGCACCAATTTTCAATTCTTCTAGATAAGTCAGCCCCTAAAACACACAGAGATCTTTTGACTACTCTTGGCGACCATGCTCCTTCTATTCAAACAACGAGGGAATGGATGAGGGCCATTTCAGAAGGGCTTGTGGACATTGAGGATGACAGCCGGCCTGGGTGGCCTCTCACAGCTTGTGGAGATGCAGGAATCTCCGCTGTTGAGGAATCTTTAGCTGAAGACAGGCGAAAATCATGTGAAGAGATTGCTAATGAAGTACCCATTTCAAAGTCTTCAGTTCACAGGGTTCTTACGGAAAAACTTAGAAAAAGAAAAATGTATTGATAATGGGTTTCACATCTGTTGACGTCAGACCAAAAAAATTGCAGGGTCCGAGTCTCGAGACAACTCATTCTCAGATTTCAAAGAGAGCACAACAGGTTTTTAGATAGAATTGTCACTGGGGATGAAACGTGGGTTTATTCGTGGGATCCAGAGACAAAAACCAATCTGCTGAGTGGAGAGGCAGTGACGAACCTCGCCCAGAGAAAGCACGTCGAAAGCAAGGATCTCTGAAGGTCATGCACATGTTCTTTTTCGAAACATCCGAGGTCGTTTTGCGATAGCCAGTTCCTGCGGGCACCACAGTCAATGCCAAGTATTACAAAATGGTTCTGCAAGATAAATTGAGGCCAGCCATCAGAAAAAAAGCGACCTGGAATCCTGCAATCTGGCGTCGTCTTCCATCATGATAACGCGCCAGTGCACACTGCCAGGATGGTCACCGGGCCGCTGGACCAATGTGAGTGGGAAGTATTGGAGTTGGAGCATCCACGCTATTCTCAAGATCTGGCCCCGTGTGACTTTTGGCTCTTCGCAAAACTGAAGGAGCACCTTCGGGGCCAAAGATTTGAGTCAGAAAAAGAAATCATTTTTGTGACAAAAGAGGCCATCAGACAGCTGGAAAAAGTGTTTTATGTCACCGCATTTGACGGCTGGTTGCAGAGAAATCAAAGGTGCATAGTTAATGATGGTTGGTTAGGCCATAAAATGAAGGTATGCCATGTCAAGTTTCATTGTTCTTGTTCATTTGGTTCGTGAGTTATAAAGGAGGGAAACTTATTTTTTGGATTATCTATCTATCTATCTATCTATCTATCTATCTATCTATCTATCTATCTATCTATCTATCTATCTATCTATCTATCTATCTATCTATCTATCTATCTATCT
The DNA here is from genome assembly GCA_963931925.1 of Onchidella celtica. Lineage (NCBI taxonomy): Eukaryota > Metazoa > Mollusca > Gastropoda > Systellommatophora > Onchidiidae > Onchidella > Onchidella celtica. The sequence goes on along the minus strand of OZ007579.1, from coordinate 18,450,619 downwards.
ATCTATCTATCTATCTATCTATCTATCTATCTATCTATCTATCTATTGTCACGATTAAGGTTGATGACCGTGTACGCCACGAGTATAGAGGGGGTAAACTTAGTAGGGGAGAAGGGGAGTTTAAAGTTGTTGTCGAGCATGAAAGATTAAATATCACGAGGAAGGTCGGTGGCCTTGTGCGCCACGAGTCTAGGGGGGTGAGCTTAGCAGGGGAAAACACGGTTTTTAACATTGTTGACGAGCGTGGATAGATACACACGACTCGCTTTAAACTAGTCGCGTGTGCAAAAACCTCGGGAGTATAAGTAGAGGAGAAGCTCGACACACGTGGTTCCCAAGTTATTCATTTCTAGAGGAAGACGGAGAGAGAAGTGGTCCGGGCGACAAGTGGAAGGTCGTGCCATGGGGACCAGGGGTGTTATGTATGTGAGGAATCTATGAGGTTCCCAAGTTATTCATTCCTAAAGGAAGACGCAGAATTTATCGGTCCGGGCGACAAGTGGAAGGTCGTGCCAGTGGGGACCAGAAGTGTTAGGTGTGTGAGGGATCCATGATGTTCACATGTATTTTCCAATAAGAAGAATTTATCGGTCCGGGCGACAAGTGGAAGGTCGTGCCATGGGGACCAGAAGTTGAGGAGTTCTGATGATAGGATGGGAACCCATCAGAAGCTTGTGATTTGCGATGGCGGGTGTGAACCGTCGATGTGCTGTGTGTTTGCAGAAGAAGAGTCTTTGAGGACGGGATGATAACCCCTCAAGGAGCTAGTAGTCTACGATGGCGGGTGTGAACTGTGTGTTCTTATTTGTGTGAAGCCAGGGGCGTCTGTTTCCCCTTTTATCGTCGAAATTAAAGATCTAGAAAGGATTGTGTGAACTCTGGAGAAGTGAAACTGCATCAACGAGGAGGGCAGCTGTTGACAGAGACTATTAAGTATACGTAGTTAAGTTTATAGACAGAGGGATTAGATCTAGATGTGAAACGGGGAATAGATAATAGCCATGATCCCCAAGAGTAAATTTGAAGTATCTCTGTTTTTGTGATTATGTATGTGATTATCATGAGTTGAATGTTTTGACATAAGTTTTGTCATGCATTTATAATTAAATATCGTTTAATTTAAATCTCACTCCATGTGTCCGTTGATCGCTGGTCTGCTTGCTTGGCGTGTTAGCTGGGTTTGAAAGGTAAATAAGTTAGGTACTCATCACACACGTGGTCGTGACCATCTTCACGCACGTGATCGTGACACTATCTATCTATCTATCTATCTATCTATTCTATCTATCTATTTATCTATTCTATTTATCTGTCTATCTTATCCACCTATCTATCTTATCCATCTATCTATCTTATCTATCTCTCCTTCTCTCTCTGTCTCTCTCTATCTATCTAGTTCTCTGTCTGTCTCTCTGTCTCTCTCTCTCTCTCTGTGTCTCTCTCGGTCTCTCTCTCTATCTCTCTGTCTCTCTCTATCTGTCTCTCTCTCTGTCTCTTTCTATCTGTCTCTCTCTCTATCTGTCTCCCTGTCTTTCTCTCTATCTGTCTCCCTGTCTCTCTCAGTCTCTCTCTCACTCTCTCTATCTGTGTCTCTGCCTCTCTATCTTTCTGTCTCTCTCTGACTCTTTCTCTCTCTCTCTGTGTCTCTCTCTGTCTCTTTCTCTCTCTCTTTCTCTATCTGTCTCTCTATCGATCTGTCTCTCTCTCTATCTCTATCTCTCTATCTATCTGTTTCTCTATCCACCTGTCTCTCTATCTTTCTCTCAATCTCTCTGTCTCTCAATCTGTCTATGTCTCTCTCAATCTATCTATTTAGTACATGTAGCTTATTTGTCCCAGTGAGGTTTGCAACCACACTTTGTTTTCAATAGCAGTGCAGGCTTGATATTAGTAAAAGTTCAATGTTGTCAGCGTGGGGCCACACAAAAGGGCTAGTTTTTCACTCGTCTGTTGTCTGCCCAACTCCACAATACCCGTACTCTTGCAGTACTTGCACACAGGGGCGAGGCTTCCTCATAATCAAATAATCAGTGATTACCCTTCGAATATTAATTCTAGAATTACTGTGCTTTCCAGATCGAGCCCAACTCCCAAGTCCATTTAGTCAGTTCAGCATTCTATTCTACCTTGCTATTTTGGGTTTGTTGTTATAGTCTAACACCCCTCACCGAAAAGCATCTTTGTAGGGACTTACACCATATGAACTGGTCCAAAATCAGTGATTAACAAAGACGAAGAAGACTTGACTACACCCAGAAGCGAGCTTGAGCATAGCCTGTTTTCTTCAAAGCGGCGCCGCAGACAGCAAAATAGTGGGGGAAAAAAATAGGTTTATAATCAAGGTTTGACCTGATTTTACGTACTTATGCAGGTTTTTCACTATGCGGTCATTTTCATCCGAATCGAAAGGTAAAGAGTAGAGTGAAAGAGTTTGTGTGGATCTTTTCGCTTTTTTGTTTTGTTTGAGGTAATCTAAGAATAATTTACTCTACGCACTGCAAGAGCTATCAAAGAATAATAATTATTATAGTCTAGATCTAGATATAACTGTGATCAAAATCAGTCGAACGTATTAAGAACATCAATTCACTTGATAGGTCGCTCGAATCTAAACCGCAACGGCAGATAGCCACTTCTCCGAAATCGCTACACATTGTTGTGTCACAGAGATGCCATTTAAGCACTTTCTACCATTTAATGTTAATGGGTCCTTTCGGAGAAACTTTATGAGATGGTAGAATAACAAAATCTCTGGCTATGAATACGACAATGAAAACGTGCTGTTCAAATTATATTTCAAAAAATGGGTGAAAAATATGCGTTTATAAGTCTGTTAGTATGAATGAATAGTTTTTCAGATTAGTTTGGCTTGTAAATTGCTGCATTCCTGTCCTGTTGACAAGAATAGTCCACCCTTCAGATTTTTGCAGTGCCTAGCAACCGTTTCATTGTTTTAGTCGCTGCATTTATAATTATGTACATATGATGTAGCGATACGTCCTATTATGAGGATCTTACTAACTTAAATTCTGATTATCCTCTGCAGAGGACCACGCTTTGCCCCTGCTTGCACATCTCTTCCTCTCTCTCTTAACTATAGCATACTACTGTTTTATAGTGTTTTTGCAAAATGTATAGCCCAATTCAGTGACAAGTGTATGAACCAATGAAGCTGTTGGTGTTAAGTTCTCATCACCCGTCGTCTTCCCTCTAGGTTTACCCCACCCTCTACCGCCGTGTCATATATATACATTAACACCATTGGCTTTACATTGTAGTTGTGGTGAGTTGTGTCGGTTGAATCAGTTCTTTTTTTTTCAATCGAGGAATTTTATTCAATTTTATGTCATAATGTACGGAAATGGTATGTGAGTGACTATAAACAAATTAAAGTTACAAAATCGATCACAATCAAATTACAGTTACAAAATCAATCACAATCACGGTTATTTTTCAACCTGTTGGCTAGGCTGGGTTAGGCCAGAATCGAGCTCTCAGTCCAGTCTGCGATGGTGAGAGGGGGTTTCAATGCGGACCATTCCGACTCGCTTCCCGAAGCAGGGAAAAAAAGAGCTGGCGAATCCACGCGTGGAATCTAGTAGTGTATTATCTATGCATAAGTCTGACAAATCTGCTATACAAGTCTGAAAAGTCTGGATGAAAAATTACGACAAGTCTGATGCACAAGTCCAACTAGTTGGTCAAAATAATCTTAAATTCTGACTTACAAGTCAACAAGTTGGCCAAAAAAGTCTGACAAATCTAACGCACCAGTCCAACAAGTTGGTCGAAAAGTTACAACAGGTCTGACACACAAATTCCACGAGTTGGAGGAAAAATCCGATAAGTCAGAAACGCCAGCAAAACAAGTGGGCTGAAATATTCTTACAAGTCAGACGCACAAGTCCGACAAGTTTGCCAAAAAAAAGTCTGAAAATCCTGACGTAAAAATTCAACAAGTTGGGCAAAAAAAAGTCTGACAAGTTTGACGTACAAGTCTAACAAGTTGGAAGTAAAGTTACAACACATCTGATACACAGGTACAACAATTGGCAGAAAAAAGTCTGACAAATCTGACGAGCCAGTCCAACAAGTTAGCCAAAAAGTTACAACAGTTCTGATTCTCAAGTTCGACGTTTGCCAAAAAATCTGACAAGTCTGACGCATAAGTTTGATGAGATGGAAGAAAAATCCGATGTCTTAGGCACAAGGTCAACCAGTTGGAATAAAAGTTACGACAAGTCTGACACGCAAGTAAGACAAGTTGGCCAAAAAAATCTGACAATTCTGACGCACAAGTCAACAAGTCGTCCAAAAAGTCTGATGAATCTGACGTGCCAGTCCAACAATTGGCCGAAATGTTACGACACTTCTGACGCACAAATTCGATGAGTTGGTCAAAAAAATGCAGCAACACGGACGCACAAGTCCTACAAGTTGGCTAAAAAATCCGATAAGTCTGACACACAATTCTGACAAGTTGGCAAAAAATTTGTGCCAAATCTGTTGCGCAAATAAAACCAGTTGCCCGAAAAATCTGACAAATTGTAAGTGCAAGTCCAACAAGTTGGTGAAAAAATGTTGACAAATCTTTCGCACAAGCTTACAAGTTTTCTGAAAAATTCCAAAAAGTTTGACGCACAAATAAAACAATTTGGTCGAAAAATCCGATAAGTCTGATTCACAAGTCCAACAAGTTGGTCGAAAAATTCTGACATGTCTGACATGCAAGTCAAATAAGTTGGCCTAAAAGTTATGATAAGTTTGACCCGCGAGTACGATTAGTTGGCCAAAAAAAATCTGACAATTCTGACATACAAGTCAACAAGTTTCCCGGAAAAGTCTGAAAAATCCGACACGTGAGTCCAACAAGTTGGCCAAAAAGTTACAACAAGTCTAACGCGCAAGTCCTACAAGTTGGACAACAAAAATCTGACAATTCTGACTTACAAGTCAACAGGTTGGCAAAAAAATTGCGACAAAATCTGTTGCACTAATAAACACAATTTGACAAAAAAATCTGACAAATCTGACGTGCAAGTCCAACAATATGGCCAAAAAAAATTTTGATAAATCTGACACCCAATCTTCCTACTTTTGCAAAAAATTCCAAAAAGTCTGGCCAAAAGTTGGCAAAAAGATTTGACCAGGCTGATGCACAAGTCTGGGAAGTTGGCCAAAAAATCTGATAAGCTTGACGCACAAGTCCAACAAGTTGGTAGAAAAATCATATAAGCCTGATTCACAAATGTGACAGATTGGCAAAAAAATTGCGACAAACCTGTTGCACAAATAAAACAATTTAGGACAAAAATTTTGACAAATCGGACGCACAAGTCTTACTAATTTTCCGAAAAATTCCAAATAGACTAGCCTAAAGTTGGCCAAAAAATCTGAGAAGACTGATGCACAAGTCCGAAAAGTTGGCCAAAAAACCTGAGACGTGTGACGCATATGTCCAACACGTTGGTCAAAAAATTCTGGCAAGTCTGACGCACAAGTTGAAACAACTGAGTAAAAGTCTGTCAAAAATGTCTGACAAATTGGCCAAAAATTGCGACAAGTCTGACGTACAAATCCAACAAATTGACAAAAAAATTCCGATGAGACATACGCACCAGTTCAACAAGGTGGCCAAAAAATTTTGAAAGGTCTAACACATAAGTAAAAGATGTTGGCCCAAAAATTTTGACAAGTCCACACACAAGCCAAAGAATTTGGCCCCAAAAATTTTGACAAGCCTGACACACAAGTCGAGAAAGTTGGTGGAAAAATCGAATAACTCTTACGCACAAATCCAACAAGTTGGCCGAAAAAATACGACAAGTCTGACACGGCAGTTCGACGAATTGGCCAAAAAATCAGACAAGACTGACGCACAAGTCTAACAAATTGGCAAAAAAATCCGATAAGTCTGGTGTGCAAATCTGATCAGTCCAACAAGGTGGCCAAAAAATTTTGAAAAGTCTAACGCACAAGTAAGAGAAGTTGGCCCCAAAATTTTGACAACTCCAACGCACAAATCCAAAACGTTGGCCGAAAAATCCCACAAATCCAATTTGGAAGTCCAAGAAGTTGGAAGAAAAATTACAACAATTCTCACGAACAAGTCCAACAAATTGGCACAAAAATCCAATAAGTCTAACGCACAAACCCAACAAGTTGGTCGTTAAGATTGACACACAATTCGAAAAAATTGGCAGAAAAATGCGATAAGTCTGATGCACAAATCTGACAAGCTGGTCGAAAAATCTAACAATTCCAACTTATAAGTTACAAAAAAATCTGACAAGTCTGACACAAAAGTCCTACAAGTTCGCAGAAAAGTCCAATAAGTCTTACGCACAAACCTAACAAGTTTACCGAAAAGTTAAGATGAGTCTGATGCGCAAGTCCAACAAGTTGGCCAATAAAATTTGACAATTCTAACGAAAAAGTCAACAAGTTGGCCAAAAATGTCTGACAAATCGGACGCGCCAGTACAATTTGGCCGAAATGTCACGACAGGTCTGACGCACAAATTCGACGAGTTGGCCAAAAAATCTGACAAGACTTATGCACCAGTCCAACAAGGTGGCCAAAACATTTTGAAAAGTCTAACGCATAAGTAAGAGAAGTTGGCCCCAAAATTTTGACAAGTTCGACACACAAATCCAAAAAGTTGTCCAAAAACATCCCACAAATCCAATTTGGAAGTCCAAGAAGTTGGAAAAAAATTACAACAATGCTCACGAACAAGTCCAATAAGTTGGCCAAAAAATCTGAAAAGAATGACACACAAGACCGACAAGTTGGCCAAAAAAATCTGATGGGTCCAACGAACATGTCCGATAAGTTGCTCAAAAAATTCTGAAAATTAAGACGTGCAAGTCCAACAAGTTGGCCGAAAAGTTATGACAAGTCTGACGCACTAGTATGATGAGTTGGCCAAAAAATTCTGTCAAGACTGATGCACAAGTTCGACAAGTTGGCTGAAAAATCAGATAAGTCTGAAGCACATGCCTAACAAGTCGACGGAAAATTGTGACAAGTCCGACGCACATGTCCAACCAGTTGGCTGAAAAATTACAACAAATATGTTACACAAATAAAGCAAGTTGGGCGAAAAATACGACAAATCCGACGTCAAAGTCCAACAAGATTTCCTAAAAGTTACGACAAGTCTGATGCACAAGTGCGACAAGTTGGCCAAAAAGGTCTGACAATCCTGATGTGCAAGTCAAACATGTTGGTTGAAAAAGTCTCTCAAGTCTGACATATAAGTCCAACAAGTTCGACATACAAATGCGACAAAGCCGCACAGGTTTGACAAATCCGACAAGTCATCCGCACAAATCCAACAAATTTACCGCTCAAATTCAACAAGTCCGCTGGACAAGGCTGACAACTCCGCTGCACAAATCTGACAAGCCCAATAAGACTGCTGCCTAAGTTCGTCAAGTCTGACAAGTACGACAAATCCAACAAGTCATCTGCACAAGTCTGACAGACCACTGCACAAAACCCACAGCGTTGACATGTCTGACATACCAGCTGTACAATTATGACAAATCTGACAAATCCATTGCACAATCCCAACAAAGTTTGCCAAACAAGTCCGACAATTCTGATATATCTGTTAAGTTCACCGCAGACATCTGATAAGTCCGTCAAAACTGCAGCACAAATCCAGCAGGCCTGCATCATAAGTATGACCAGCCAGGGACACACATCTGAGAGAGGCTGACTTGTCCGTCGCACAAGTCTGACAAGTCCCCAGATCAAGTCAGACAAGTTTGCTGCAGAAATCCGACAAGTCCAAGAAGTCTGCCGCACAGGTTAAAAAAGTACGACAAGTTTACCGGTCAAGCCGGACAAGCCGGACAAGTCTGCCGCACAAGCCCAACAACCCCAGAACATAAATCTGACAAATCCAAAACAAAATAAAGAAAATCTGATATTTTTAGCAATCCCGACATGTTCAACAAGTCTGCTGAACAGATTCAACAAACCCGACAAGTCCACCGCTCAGTTTAGACGAATCCAACAAGTCTGCCACTAAGATTTGACAGGTCTGAAAAATCCGTCAACCCAACAATTCAGCCGCACAAATCCAACAAGTCTCAGAAGTCTAACGAACTTGACAAGTCTGTAACTCAAGTCCAACAAATCTGACAAGTCTTTCATAAAATTTTGTTTCCATGAGCTAAATGGTTTAACCATGACATCGACCTTATATAATGAATGATAATTTAGACGTTATAGGATTTTTAGCGTTAAAGATGGGGAAGTATGGCAATTCCAACAAGTTTTTCCTTTCTACAGTAAAATTTTGTTTCCTGAGATAAGCAGTTTGGCCATGACACCGACAATGAATATCATAATTTAGAAGTTATGGGATTTTTAGTGGTGAGGGTGGTGAGGTCATCTCTTTGGTAATGGATGTGTCTATTTGGTATCGAATTTCGAATCCTAAATATAATGTCAGACATGAAACTATTATGACATCATTTTTATGTTTTCTTAGACCTATTTATTTCTATTCCTGTGTGTTTTTGAATTGGCCACCAGGCCTACAATAAACTTAACTTGAACTTGAACTTGAACTATTAAGACTTGTAAAACAGAGGACGAAAAACCCTAGTGTAAATGCAAGAAATAAGAGAAAGTCTTCAATCGGTTGTGACATTCACTTGAATGAGAATATATAATGGTATCGATTCCCACTTCTGCTTCCGATTTGTAGATAAAAGTCAAGAAGATGTCAAGGGCAAAGGGAGGTAATCATGTGTGCAGTTTACACTTTTTGCAAAAAGAATATTTATTACTTTATTTCCAATAGAAGACTTGTATCTTTGGCTCATGGTGTTAATCGAACGTGTTTGAGTGAAAACCATGTATTTTAAGTAAGGTTTGTAAAGAAATGGATTTAATATGTGACTTTATGCATAATGAGGTCAAACCCATAACGGCAGACAATGTATGGATTCTGTGTCATATAAGAAAAACCGAAATTTATTTATAGTACAGAACAGCCATCTTGGGGAAACTTGGGTGGTTACTGGCTCCTGCTTCCATGTAGCGTCGAGGTCGGCGGTCGACCAAGGTACTCGCACGGCTAGTCATGCCCAACTAGTCTGTAAAGCTTAGGGTCTGGCGAGTTACCTCCCTTAAGGCGCTTCTGAGGGACTGAGAGTTGGGGTGGAGTTTGGTCGGGGGTAGGCCGGACAAAACATACGGATTAGAACCTACTTCCTTAGATCTTAAGGGGCAACTGGTACTGTAGTATTAGACTTAGGATCGTCCATGTCATGCGAAAAGTGCTCTCGCAACCACATAGTCACACGGCACATCTGTGCTAGGTAGGGTAGTGTGTGCTGGCGTCCCTGTGCCACTATTTTTTGTTTGTTTTTGATTCACTTATTTTAATTTCTCTAAACAGAATTCAGTGCACAACGATAATAACACGTTCACGAGAGAGCGGGATGAATTTTTTGATATTGTCTCTGTTGGGGGATTTCTTTTTTGATGTAACAAATAAAAATTTAATGTTTCAATTGTGAAATTCCCTCCTTTTGTTTATTGACTTGTCGAAAACACAGCTTGTCAAAGCCCATATTGTTGACCGGCAGGATTAGTTCTATAAAAGATGGCAGAAAGTGCAGATTTTGAGTTATTTACTTGCTGTAGAGGAATAGGATCAGCCCTGTGCTCTTGATTTAAACAAGAGTAGAATCATAACTGTCTTTAGAGACAAAATGGATGTTGACTCACATCTTAAAGCACGAGCGGGCTTGTGACTGGTGAAGCGCTTCCTTTTTCCGGGCTTCATCCATGTGCACCCTCGGCACACTAGGCGCTTCGTTAAAAAGCGCTTGTCTGGAGGTGCTAACTTTCTTGGGCTTGAAGCGTTTTCTATGTTCTCTCCCTTACAGTTACATACAGTGGAGTAGTATGGGTTGCCAGCGCCCGGGGAAAGGCAAAGAAAGCGCCTCCAGACAAGTGCTTTTTAACGGAGCCTGTTACTGCCGAAGATGCACATGGGTAAAAACCGAACAAGCGAACGCTTCACCAGTCACAGCACTCTCTCGTGCTTTAACATATTTGGCGCCTTCTTCAGACGAAGAATATCATTTTCTTGTTGGACAGTGTTTTATCAAAACTTTAATGCTCGAAACAAGGAGAAGAGTCGGTGTCTATGACATAAATAAAGAAAAGTGATGTAGGTGAATGCCATCACTTTTTGGGCGAGTTGAAACACCATCCTGACAGATTTCATTTTTACATCAGGATGAGTCTTTATACATTCAGTTATATGCTAAGTAAAGTGAAAGCCTGGCTGACCAAGACATGGTGTAACTGGCGCATACCTATCCTGCCAGAAGTTCGAAAAGTACTTAAGTAACCTTCACCGGCAATGCTGTTCTTGACATTAGAGATTTTCATCCTAACAATGAGGGACACGACTCTTGTCCATTTATTTTATTACCTGCATCTTTGCGGATTGCTTCCCTTAACATAACCCCCCCCCCCCCACCCCCGTGATTTTTCTTCTTTTTTTTTCTAATGTCGAACATGATTACTTTTCAATAATTGTCACAGGCCAACTACACATTCACATACCCCTGTTTTTCGGGTGATGTTCTTGTATTGAACATGTAACTTTTATGTGAAGAGACACGGAAGATAACACTGTTTTTGTGTTGCTTGGTGAGCACAACAGGCTTTTTCTATTGGTGGGTCCTACAGTGTGGAACAACATCAGCGTTGACACCAGGAAAAGTGGAAACAGCGTCACTTTTAAAACTGAATAATGCTCCTTTTTGGTCGCAGAGGTTTGAAGATGAGAGTAGATTAAGTGTTTGTTAATGTGTTTGGATGGGAGCATGATGAATTGATCTTGTGTTTATCCTGTTTCTAATTTCGGTTCAGCGCCTTAGAGCACATCATCTTTTTTGTGTATTTGAGTGCTCTACAAGTTAATTCTTATATTACATTACAATTGTGAATGGTTCCGCAGTTCAAGTTTTATCTTGAATGTGATACCACTTTGCATCAGTTATGAATTCTCTCCCTATGGAATGTAATTTCGCCAGAAAGAAGAAGTTAATGTGTGGCTATGTTACACTGTTTATTTCAGTAAATGGATAAAGTTGAATTCTCTGCCTGCGGAATGCTAAGGAAGTGGGAGACAAAATAATGTTCATTTAATTTCGTCAGAAAGGCGAAGCGAATGTGTTATTATGTTACCCTGTTTATTTCAACAAAGGGATTAAATGTGTGTATTTTTTGTGAGGCAATGTCTTGGATAAATAGATTTTCATTCATTTTTGTCACAAAGACGAAGTGAATGCCTGAGGCTATTGTGTAGAATTCTGCATTTTGGAGAAAGGATAACTCTGGTCAGGAGTACTAAGCGAGGTAGGCCATGGAGTTGATTTCTCTTGTTTCTATGTTATTGTATTTTCCCTTAGTTACTGGCACAGCTGATGCCTGTCTTAAGTGCCCCATACACGCTCAAATTTGTTTGATGGTTTGATCAGATATGTTTGACACAAATTTTTTTGATAGGTTTTTGATCGTGTATGGGCGTGTTTGATGGTCAAAAACATTTGATGTCAAATATTTGACGGATCTGTTTTCAGTTGATATTTTTTGTCAAACCGTCAAACTATTTGATCGTGTGTGGGCTTCATCAAATTTATTTGTGCAAACATTATTTTGTCAGTTGCTGCCGGATAGAAAAGATCTACTTGTTACATCATCTTGGCGCCATCAAAGGATTGAAAAAAAAATTATTCTGGAGCTGATTGAAGTGTACCAGAGTTTGCCTGAACTATGGAAAGTTAAAAGTAAAGAATATAGTGACCGAGATTTAAAAAAAAAAAAAAAAGCTGCCTATGGTGCTCTGCTGCTGAAATACAGGGAGTGGTAGATCTATGCAGATGCCACAAAAGAAGAAATGAAAAAACAAATTAACTCAATGCGGACGAGTTTCCGAAGGAGATATGGCACTACGCATAACTGTATCTTGTTTACTTATAAAAGGTCTCACAAGTTCCAAAACTCATCAAACGAATCTCCGTCCATCCGCAAAAAGTTTCTGAAATCATTTGGCTCAGCACATGGCAACTCATCTAATCATTTAGAATGGCCAAATTTTTGGCGCTGCAAAAACCAATTTTTGGCCCACTTTCTTTTCTTTTTTGTTTTTCTTCTCAAGGCTAAAGCAAGAGCCAACGCTGTTGGTCCGTCCATTACAAACTCTGGGCTAAAGCAAGAGCCAACGCTGTTGGTCCCTCCATTACAAACTCTGGGCACAAACTCATGTTTGACAAAAAAAAATTGAGCGTGTAGGGCAAACGTCAAACTGTCAAAAAAATTTGATCAAAAATGTTTGACAAACAAATTTGAGCGTGTATGGGGCATTTTAAGCTTCACCCGTTTCAACTTTGATTTTATTCTCTTCAGATGCAGAAATTGCATCGTAGGAGTTACCGTACACATGTCTGGCGCCTGCTTTACTTTCTCAGTGTTAATCGGGGGGGGGGGGGGTGGGGGACACACATACACACACACACACACATACACACACACACACACATACACACACACAGAAAGGGGGAGGGAAAGAGAGAAGAGATAGAGGGGGAGGGAGCGAGAACGCGCACATGCAAAAATACACGCACACAAAGGCAGAAAGAGAGAGAGAGGCAAAGACAAAGAAAGAAAGAGGGGTGGGTAGGAAAGAAAGAGAGAGAGAGAGACAGGGAGAGAGAAAGAGAGAGGGAAAAGAGAGAGAGAGAGAAGCATGAAAGTGTTGATTGCTGTCGCCCAAACATACTAATTCTCTTTTATTCCTGCCAGGGGAGAAAATCGAAGTGCCGCACTCACAAAAAAGAAATACTACACACGACTCCATGAACACCTTACATTAAAATGATTAATCTCCCTTTTCTCCAATCGCGTGATGAGTAATCTGCAGGGGAGCCAACTGTTGCATGTCACGTCAAACGGGGAGTGATACCAAGTGATTTTAAGCTCATTTTCTTTGGAGTACGATGGGAAATGATCTACTCCGCTGTCAGAACGTTTGAAGGCCTTCTTTTAGACGATAGCTTTTTTGTTTTTCTTTACACGCAGAAAATATTCCTCACTCTCTCTCTCTCTCTCTCTCTGTCTGCTTGTTTTCTCTCTGACTGCCTGTCTCTCTTCTGTGGACTGTCTGCTTGTTTTCTACCCGTCTGCCAGTATGTCTGTTCGACTGTTTAGTCTCTCTTTCCCTCTTTCTTTCACCCTTTCTCTAGCTCTATCTCCCTCTTTCTCTGTCTCTCGTTCACTCTCACTCTTTCCTTCTCTTCTTTTCTTCCATTCTGTGTGTGTATGTCTCTCTCTTTCCCTCTGCCTCTGTCTGTCTGTCTCTCTTTTCTGTCTCCCTGTACTTTGGAGTACCAGATGCATTGATTTTTTTATCACTATTTTTAAAACTATTTTTTGTTGTTGTTTGTTTGCCTGCAATTGGCGAGATTAGCAGACAAACAGACAGACATAAACTGTTTTTTGTTGTTGATGACCGATTGGTTGGCTGGTTGATTGACATGTTAGTTAGTTGACAGGTTGGTTTGTTGGTTTGTTATTTAGTTGGACGGTTGACTGGCTGGGTGGTTGGTTGGCTATTTGGTTGGATGATTATTTGATTGATTGGCTGGTTGGTTAGTTGCCTAGTTAATTGAGTGGGCAAAACTATCTTAGTCTATTAGCTTAACATCCTCTTAATTCTCAACGCTGTTCCTCGGTCCTCTTCTCGTGTCTTCATTAATAATCTTCTTTCTTCCCCTGATGCAACCCCCCCCCCTCCCTTTTGCACCCCGCGACCTTAGTTCCTGTCTGTTCTATCTCCATTTTCTGAAAAATTAGAGATCTTTTAGTATATAGTAAAGGCCTGAAAATGCAGGCTTTGACACTAGTTTGAAATGCGTTGTAGCGCTTATAAAGCTGTTTCACAGTTCCGTCTTATTCTAACTCTTTATCATAAGATAAGACAAGATAAGATAAGAATCACTTTATTAACCCATGAAGGGAAATTTTCATTCACAGAACGTTTCCAGCACATAACATGTTAAAACACAAATTGCGTATCATTACATAAACATAATTATATTATATCACAATTCAATAAACTCAATAACGGGCATACATGAAGTGACATGGTGAGGAAGCTTAGTGAAATATGGCACACATCCAGCTAAAATGTCTCGTTGAGGCGAACTGCGGAGGGCAAAAACGATCTTTTGTATCTTTCTGTGTTTGCTTTCATGTGTCTACTTCTGTTGCCCTTGGATGATCTAGAAATTTGATGAAACAGTTGATGGTGGATGTCATTAATAGGATGGATATGAATTTCTTCAAACAAGCATTTGAGTGTAGATGGTTAAAATCGAACAAATGTCGTGTCTTTCATGTTGCATATTTTCTTGATGACCCTGTATTAAGTTTGTTCTTGTCATAATACTAAATAATAAAACCGCAAACGTTTGATGTCGAATTTCTCAGTTGTGCATAAAGTGGACTTGGAACAAACAAGAACTAATGTCACGACCCGGGTGCCAGTCTACCGTGACACTGTCTATCACTGAAATGAAATCAATAATTGTCAAAAGCGACAACTAGCACAGACCACAAACGTATAACTATCGGCAAATCCTTTGATCAAGGGCACAACACTCTTTGTGTGAAAATCCCATTATCTTCCCTTGCCTTTTTGGCTGCTAATGAAGAAATCAATAGGAAAAGGGGAAGCTCTGAACGTGGAATAAACTGTGTAAAATAATAATTTAAAAATGTGTTCTGAGGCAAAGACGGTGGCAATGTGTGTGAAGCTGATTCAGGAAAGATCTAAAAGCAACATGACAGCTTAGGCAGGCAGGCAGGCAGGCAGGCAGACAGACAGACAGACAGACAGAGAATATGCCGGAAAATTGGAATTAGGGTGGATTCAGTGCATTGAAGGGAAAAAAGGGTAAGCTGACACACAAACAACACACACACGAACACACACACATACACACACTAAACCCATCCGTCCATCCATTCATCGTCAAGCAGGGTGCAAAACTTGTAGCCCTCCCCCCCCCCCCCCCCCCCAAAAATGAATCTTATTTTTCCTGAAAAAAAGGCCCAATATTGGGGCAGATAACAGCCGGAAGGCCAATGGTGACGTCATATCCCACAAAGGGGTTACAACCCACGGGGAAGTCCTGATTTAGCTACAAAGCCAACGCTAAGATCTACTTGAATAAACTCCCTTTAATGTCTGTGAGATGCTTATCAGATGTGTCTGAGTGACGCCTGAGCCAGTTCAACTCCCCCCCCCCCCTCCCAAAAAAAATCCCCACGACTTTATCTGTTTATGTCCAGGCACCGTGCAGCTCGTCAGTTGTGCAGTTTTCGAATCCCCAAATAACTCACCGCGCGTTGATCGTGTAGACTCGTAGCTAAATGTGCGATTCAAGTTTTATTTAAAATCTATTCATCATGTCTGTACAAAACAATATATTTATTATTATGAAATACAGTTTTATGTAATTAAGTAAATATCAAATGTTTTTACAGGAGGAAATATACCAGACTATCCATCCATCCGTCCATCCATCCATCCAACCATCCATCCATCCATCCATCCATCCATCCATTCACCCATCCGTCAATCCGTCGGTTCGTCCATCAATCCTCCTGCCCATCCATCCGTCTGCCCATCCACCCATCTATCCATAAGTCCATTCATCAAACATCTACCCATCCATCCATCCGTCCACCCATTCCCTCATTCACCCATTCATCTTATCCACATGCCTTCCTCTCCCCCTCATCCATCCATCCATCCGCCTGCTGCTCCCCTAATTCGTCCACCCACCCTCCCATCATCCACTCACCCACCCATCCACATCCTCTTCCATCCATCCATCCTCCTGCCCTTCCCCCGTTCGTCCACCCGCCTATCCAGCTGCCCTTCTATCCACCCGTCCTCCTGCTCTTCCCTCATTTGTCCACCCACGCATCCAGCTGCCCGTCCATCCATCTATCCATCCATCCATCCATTTCAATATCCCTCTACTATCTCTCACCACTCCAGACCAGGAACAGCCCTACTGTATTGTTCACGAACACGCGCCCATAGCGAATCTGTGTAAATTAGTTGTCCATCAGTGGAGAATATTGAACTCACGATACAGGTTATAGAAACCACAGCTGATCCTGGGCCCCTTCATTATTCAATACAGTTAATACACCTTCCTTTCTTGACCTTGTACGAGAAGTAGTAATCAGCTCAGAGAATATCCGTTTGTTTATGCCAGCGTGGGGGGTGGGGGGGGGGGGGTGAACGAATGGAACCCAATCGTTTCGTGTCAATTATTCCAATCTTCTATTCCCTTTCCATTCCACCCCCCCCCCCCCAAAAAAAAAACTTCTACTCATCTAGGACGTCGGGAAAAAAAGCTATAGCCAAGAGTAACAAGGCCAAACGGAATCCAGGTCAAATACGAAAAAGAGCCAAGAGTGAAAAAAAAAAAGCCAAACGAAAAGATAGTCAAGTGGAAAAGAAGTCATGTCAGGCTTTTAGCGTTATAGTGATGTGATGGGTCTGGTGCGTGCATTTCGCTTTATTTTAAACATGCATCATCATTAATGCAATCATCAACGCTTACCCCCCAGCCTTGATCCTAACACTAATTCTTGCTTTTATTTGGATGATTGTCCTCCCCCCCCCCCCTCTTGCGATTTTTTTCCCTTTGTCATTTTTCTATTTGACATTATTCAGCTTGTTTGGTTTTTTTCTCTCGCAGGATGCACCAATTTTGACTTGAGTCATTATCGTTAACTAATAATTATGTGATGGGCATGGGTAGTGATTTTTAACTACTTATAGCTGTACATATTTTCTTTTGCCAAACTCGGTGTCTTATTCTGTTTAGTAGATTTACGCTACTTGTTTTCACATATGAGAACCAACACTTCTGCTGCTCTTTTTGGAAGCTGATATTTGGCAATAAAGTTGTATTGAAGTGATAAGAAATATTTTTTAAAATACCGCCAAAAAAAAGCTAAATTTTTGGAAATTTAACATAGAACATTATACTCAGTGCTATTTTCATGTGCTGTTTGAAATAAGAGTTTTTCGACTGAAGCGCTCATAGCGGCTTATCGGAATGTATCATGTAACATTTACTGGCTCATTCTTTTCTCAAGACAAATATTGTAATTGTATTTTCGAGTGGAGCTGTATATTTTATTGAAACACCAATGTATTCGAAACTGTCGATCGAAATGAATCAGTTAACATTTACGGACCCATTCTTTTATTTCTTTCCCAAGAAAACACAAGTATTTCAGTGGTATTTTTTAGATGGAGTAGCATTTCCTGTGTAGAAATGTATTCGAGAGAGTGTCGAATATTCTATTTATTCTAATCAACGACTGTTCGATATCCGGTCGAATAATACATTTGCTATTCGACCCAACACCACCCATAGGGCATACCCTAGTCCGCCCCATGCTCACGAACTGTCCAGCCAGCCAGCTACTTAGTAAATCCTGTGGGCATCACATGGCGTGTGAGAGATGATAAAGCTTACCCCTAGACTGATGAATAGAATGGTTACTTTGTGAGTACCCGTAAGACTACGACAGCGTTGCTCAATTCCCTTTGCTCTGTGTAAACTTGTACCTCTACCATGACAAAACACCGCAAAAGTGTTATTTTGTGATAACTTCGAGGGGTATTTGCCTTATTGCTGTATGCGACACTTTACCGATTTTCAGGTTTTGTCATGAACGTGGTTCTCTCACTCCCAATATTATAATGTATAAATGTCATATATGGGTGTATTTTTCGTAGGCATTTTTATGCAAATTTCGATTCTGAAGAGTATTGAACAAAACCTGGATTTTACACAACTCTTCAAACTTTCAGTCCTCCTTCTCTTGAAAAAGCAAAACCGCACATACAACAATATGGAAAATACCCCAGGGTTGGTTTGTTGCCATCAGAGGTCGAACGTGCGTATTCTCTTCTCATTTTTAGCTCACAAAACCCTCGCTTAAAGAGATACTATACTGTAAACTGCTATGTTTCATGACGTCATGTGTTTTGCGACAATATCAGAACGGCCAGCACTTTGGCTCAGTGGTTAGAGCTGTTGGCCCAAGTGTGAGTGGTTGTAGGTTTCAATCCCGCTGTGAGCGGGGCGGGGTCCAAACCTAATTCATTTCTGAGGGGGTCTTTAAAGAACTCACCCCGGCCGACAGAATTACAGTCTTCATCTCTCTGAGAGTTACGTCAGATTCCTTATTTGTATATGTATACTACTTTAATCCCATTTTGGGGAATTTGCCTTTGTGTCATTGCATCCAGTTACTCTGGAGCAGGCACGCCGTCGCCACAGTGCAGCACCAGTCGGCGGTGTTTTTTTGGAGGGGCGGGGGGGGGGGGGGGAGGGAGTGGTAGGGATGAATTTTATTTGATTTTGCCCGGGTTGCGGCCTGTTCGGCCTGCTCTTTTCGATTTCCAACTGCCAAGGTATCTTTAACGTGCGCAACGTGCACACGGGCCCTCCGAATGTTTTCGTCCTTATCCGAGAAGACTAGGTACTCGATCCTACACCCCCCCCCCCCACCCCCAATAGGATCAGGGACTGGAAATATAAGAAAAATCCCATACTTCCAACATGCCTGCACCGGCCGGGTTTTGAACCCGGGACCCTTGAGCATGAGAGGCGAGCACCTTGCCTCTAGACCACGTTGTCCTTATCATTGTGTGATAGGGTCCACAAGTCGAAAAGCAAAACGTATCAAGAGCAAAACTCATACTTTTGAGAAAAGTGGGTTTTTTGTTTCGTTTGTTGGGCTATGGTGATTTTCATGTGTACTTTTTAACATTATATGTACTTTCGATTTTCAACATTTTTGGGGCAGAAAGTGGTATTCAACAATGGCTTTCAAGGTGGTATTCAATAATGGCTTGCGGAAGGGCCACAGATCAAACTAACTAGATCCCTCTCCCCTCATCACACTCCCCCACCCCCCCCCCCCCAAAAACACAAAAAAACAGTCGACCTGCTCTGAACTGTGGCGACAACGTGTCTGTTCCAGTTGTAACTGGGTTGCAATGACACTAAGGCAAATGTCCCAAATGGGATTAAAGAAGTATACAAGGTACAAAATGCAAAAAAAAACAAACAAATAAACAAAAAATACAAATGCATTCATTTCCTTCTTGCTTCCATGAATGTCTGGATTCATCAGTGAATAATGAAAATGCCATCAATCAAAGCCTGTGGGGCTCAGAGTCAGGCCGGTTCAGTCCCGGTGTAACAGGCCAAAATATACCCCCCGCCCAGAATATACCCGGGGTTAAACTGGCCTAGCCCAGAATATCCCCCGGGGTATATTCTGGGCTAGGCCAGTTTATACCCCGGGGTTACTTTGGGCTAGGCCAGACTATACCCCCCCAGTCCAGATTATACCCCCTGCTTTTTCTTTAAAAACAAGTCAAGACCACAGTTTATTTCAGCCTGTTCTTCATCACTGTCATCAGATATCATATTAAGACATACATGAACACATTCTTGACACCAACAAGTCATAGTGCAATTTAGAGAAAATAATAATAACAGTTTATTTCAGCCTTAGTTTACTTTGGTGTACATACATAGGCCTACATTCTCGACTCCTGTAAATCATGATACATTTTAGAAGGAACAAACATGCCTTAAAATGCATTGATCTACAAAAGAGTTTATCCATTCAAACTGACATGATTAGACTTCAGCATTAATTTCACTCGTGAGTGTTGATGATATTATTATTATTATTATTATTTTGATAGTTAGTTGGCCATGAGTAAAACATGCATTGTATTTTTTGTTACAATGATGTAAAAGGCCAGAAAAGAACACACAGAAAAAAATAATAATGATAATCCAACTGACAGATAGTGCAATTCCATCATCCAGCAGATATAAAACTAAATAGGCACTTAATGTTTGCGACTGATGAACTCCACCTGTCCAGATCCACTTGAAACGTTACAGAATGCTAACCAGTAATAATGATAACAATAAGAACACGAAATCATGTTATTTACTCTTGAAAATATATAGAAATATCAATATCAGAATCATCATCATCATCTTGGAAATTGCAAAGATATGAGAGGGAGTGTAAAAATGTCAGCGTATGCCTACAAATCATTCTAGAATTTATAAGCAGCAATGTATGTGTATCAACTATATATAAAAAAACGTGTTAAATCTTTTCAAATATTCAAGTAGAACTGGACAGAAAGCTTTAGTGAAATACTAAATAGCCTTGACAGTTGTGTAGGCCGACAGAGTAAGTCCACTGAGACAAAAGTAGTGCATTATAAAAGGTAATTAGATCTAAAGCATGTTGAGGCAAAATTCGATGGATCATGTTACATTAACAGTATTTCTTGTCAGTGAGTATCATTCTTTGATAGGTTATTTGTAGAAAGATATACATTTCATGTACATTACGGTTTAAGACACTGGATTAGTTTTCAAGGTATTTGAAAGACTGAACTTATGTGTTATAACTTATAGTGAGTAAGGGAATGTCACTCGCGAGTGAAATGAAATAAAAAAAAAAAAAGAAAAGACCTTGTCCGTCTTTACCTTCCTAAGCTTAACACGTCCCTTGCCAAGGGATTTAACAACTGTTTATTTGTACACAAAAAAATATTTAAAATGACTTCATTTTTATGAGTCCGTTAATTATTTCATCCATTGGGATGTGTATGTCAGTGCCAAACAAACAGTACCGTGCAAATTTTACTCAATGGCAATCAACTACAAAAACAACTACAACATGCCAACGAACGTGAGTGACACTAATCCAGTGCCTTAAACCATGAGCTACATAAAATGTATACATTTCTACAAATACGCTATCAAAGAATTTACTAACAAGACATGTTCATGCAACATGATCCATCGAATTTTTGCCATAACATACTATAATTACTTTCTGCAGTGCACTGTTGTCTCAGTGGATTTAATCTGTCATTTTACATGACTATCAAAGCTACTTCGCTAAAGCTTTCAGTCCAGTTCTACTTGAATAGTTGAAAAGATTTAACACATTATTTTTTACATGTACTTGCACATATATTACATATATTATTGCTGCTTATAGATTCTAGAATGATGTGTAGGTCATTTTTATATTCCCTCTTATCTTTGTATTATTCCAAGATGATGGTGATTCTGATATTGATTATATTCTCTTTATTTTCAAGAGTAAATAAGATGATTTGGTGTTCTTATTGTTATTATTGTATATCACTGGTTAGCTTTCTGTAACGTTTCAAGTGGATATGGACAGGTTAAATTCATTATGTGAAACAATTTTAGTATGTATTTAGTTTTGTGTGAAATATTTAATGTTTGCTGGATGATGGAATTGCACCATCTGCCAGTTCAGCTGTTAAAATGTTGTTGTTGTTTTTTTCTCTATGTACTCTTTTCTGGCCTTTCTCTCTGCATCAGTGTAACTTTGTATATAGATCTAATTGTTCTGACATATCAAGCACATTTCTTATTTTCAAAAATTATAATAAGATTCAGATAACTTTACACTTATGAGTCTTATAATTAGTTCATACCTTGCCACTAAGTATATGTTAGTGGTGCCAAACAAAAAAAATACAATACATGTTTAACTCATGGTCAACTAATTATAA
Organism: Onchidella celtica; assembly: GCA_963931925.1. Taxonomy (NCBI): domain Eukaryota; kingdom Metazoa; phylum Mollusca; class Gastropoda; order Systellommatophora; family Onchidiidae; genus Onchidella; species Onchidella celtica. The sequence goes on along the minus strand of OZ007579.1, from coordinate 18,428,880 downwards.
AAAAACCAGAACAATAATAATACCAACGGACACAAGTAAAATTAGTGTTAAAGTTTAATCATATCAGTTTCAATGGATTTTCAATCCTTTTGTAAATCAATGCTTTTTAAGCCTGTTTATGTCCTTTTAAATGTATCATAATTTACAAGAGTCAAAAATGTATGCTTCAATATGATATCTGATGACAGTGATAATGAACAATTCAAACTAAAGTTGAAATAAACTACGGTCTTGACTTGTTTTTTTAAAAAAAGTAGGGGGTATAATCTGGACTGGGGGGGGGGGGTATAGTTTGGCCTAGCCCAAAGTAAACCCCGGGGTATAAACTGGCCTAGCCCAGAATATACCCCGGGGGATATTCTGGGCTAGGCCAGTTTAACCCCGGGTATAGTCTGGCGGGGGTATAATCTGGCCTGCTACACCGGGTTTAGTTTGAGATGTGGACTGTGGAATCAAACGGGACATCCCGCCCTGGCAAGACCAACACAAGTCTGTCCTACTAGTTAGCGCTCGTCAAGACTGTTTTGAGCCAACAAGCACAAAGAGAAATCTTGCTCACTGCGTCAAAACAGACGCCAAACAGATTTGACCGAATGCGTCACCAGTCTACACTTTTCAGTCGATTCGAGGTCACGGCATGATTTGGACATACCCTGTTCTGTGGTTGGATATCTCATTTCCTTTCGCGTTTCCTTTCCGAGCTGCAGAATGACGTCACCGTCTGGACTTCTTTCAAGGGAGAGAAGTCAATTTTTTCAACCATCAAAAGCTGTGTAGCCGATACTGTTGTGGTGAGGGGGGAGATAATTTTATTTTTTTGCTCAGCTGATCAAAGTTCTGTAGAAAAAACAAGGGGGGGAGGCGGGTGGTAAGAATTGAAGAGATTTTTTTTTTTTTTTTACTTGAAGTAAAATCAGACTTCGGTAATGAGGAGAGAGGAGAGGATCACCCTCATTTGCTTGTGTAAATATTGCCTCAAAGATTTTGATGTTGCTTTGACAGACTTGAGACGTTTTACTCTCGGCAGTGAAAGGGGACGCCTCTGAAAGTTTCAGAATCTAAAGGGACAAAAGACGTGGGTGGGTGATCCTGATAAATTCAGTATCGATCATGGTCGAATTGGGGACCTGTATACTGAGATTAATGTAGTAGCTCATTATATATAGATAAATTGAGTTCACATCAGTATTGATTGGGGGCGGGGGGGGGGGCCTGGTATTCTGATTCCCAGGCAATGAGCCAGCTTTTTAACTCTTAAGTGGTCCAATGTTCCATATTTGAAACACATTGCCTAGTTAAGAGTGTAATGCTGCACGTTTGGAACACTCTAATTTGCCCCCCCAAAAAAACATACCACATAATAAATATAATGTGAGTGGATTTGGCGAACTCGGGCTTTTTTTTCTATGGAAATTGAGATTTGCTTATAATATGAAAGATTAACAATTTTTTTGCATTCTGTTGAAATATTTTCCTTCCAATCGACTTAGAAATATTTTATTTTGATTTTTTACAGAAGTATTGCAAAAATTTCATTTTAAGCCCCATTTCGCTACCAGATCCACTCACTTATTTTTTGCAATTTTCCCTAGCAGGAGCAGACATCTGTGTTCTAGCCAGCGTACAGTTTTGAGAGTATGACTTTATTAGTTGCTAGCTAGATTAATACACACAAAAACAAACATAGAAAGATACAGGGGATCGTTTTTGCCCTCCGCATTTCGCCTCAACAAGACAATATTACAGCTGTGTGTGTGCGCCATGTATCATGCTCTTAAACGTTCCGTGAAAGAGAATTTTGGGGAGAAAAATTCCTGTCCCTGATCCTATGGTCGGTAGGACCGAGCACCTAATCTTCTCGGATAACGATGAAAAACTCTGGGGGCCAGTGTGCACGTTGCGCACGGTAAAGATACTTTAACAGTTGAAAGTTGAGAAGAGCAGGCCGAACAAGGCCGCTGTCCGGGCAAAAAAAAACCAACGAATCCCTAGCACAAAAACACACACAAACAAGAACAAGAAAAGCTAAACAAGAAAAGTCAGGTGTAAATGCCAAAAGCAGTGAAACTTCCTAAAATAAAGAGCTCAACCACAGGAAAAAACATCAGTCAGATTTAAATCTGATAACCTTTGTGTTGAATTAGTTTTCTTTGCAATTTGGTTTTGGAAAAAAAAGCCACCAATGTTAGTAGATCAATTTAGTCAAGTCTCTACTCCTTCACAAACATCATGAACGTTCTGAAAACAAAAAGACAAACAACCGACCTAACCAATAATCGATACACCCATTTACTAATTTTTCCCCCTCCCGTGTACAGTAGACGGTTCAGGGAAAAAATTCTCGCCTCGACAGCGTGTTCGTGGGACAAAACAGTTCCTCAACAGCGTTTTTTGGCGTCTTTTGTGTGAGAGATTTGACGCTGTACGATCGTAATCTTGGTGGATTAATTTTCTGCCTCCGGAACTTTTCGTTTGTCTGAGCAAGAAGTAGCATTGATACCTTTGTTCGCGGTTGACAGGCGTTTTGGTGTTGTTTGTTGCTTTTTCCACTGAAGATGAACTGGCTTATAATCGTGTTTGTTTCTTGAATATGTGTGCGTACGTCCTGACACGTTACTAATCGTAAAGGTGGTGATATAGCTGACATGGCAGTGGTATTTGTGTCGCCCCAGGATGAATCTGTTTATGGGCATTAGTTTCAGTTTTGTGTGCTGATATGAACTTGACAAAACCTACTCGTGCTATTTTCATAGGAAGTAAAAACAAAACAAAACATAAAAAGGACCTAACTCCTATTCCCACTCGTTTTTTTTTCCTTGAAAGGATGGGCTGGTCCCGGGGAGGGGGATGGTGTTTGTTCTTTTAGTATGGGTCGTGTTGATTGGGGACCATAACTATACCATCAAAAAGATGAAGATGATAACTATACCTTCAATAGAAATCGCTGGAGAAATCGTCAAGGAGGTGGAGATAACTATGCCCTCACGGAGTTGAAAACGCAAACTATACCCTCACAGAGATGAAGATCATAACTATAGCCTCAAAAAGATTCAGACGAAAACCATACCCTCAAAGAGATGAAAACGATAACCGTCAAAGAAGTGATTTTAGCCTCAAAGAGATGCAGACAATGGCTTTGTTCTAAAAAAAAATATGAAGCCAAGAGATGAAGGCGACAACAATGCTGTCAAAGAGGTGAAGACGTTAACAAATAACCTCAGAAAGATGATAACTATACCCCCCAGTAGACGGGGATGATCATTGTACTATCAAAAAGATGAAGACTATATCTATGCCCCCAAACAGATACTGATTACAACCACGTCGATCAAAGTTCCTGTAGTGCCCGCTATGGTGTTGATACTTTTGCATTAATTATAATCAATAATCTACTCTATTATACTACCATAACGATTAAAAGCCGACTGTAGCGTTAGTGTCAGTAATTAAGACTGGTGCTCGTGGCGGAATCATCCTATTGGCCTGACCATGACCCTTTTGATCAAGGGGCAGAGAGAGTGAGAGGGGGGGGGGAGAGGGAGAGAGAGAGAGAGTGAAGGAGTGATAGGGGGCAGAATGAGAGTGAAGGAGAGATAGAGACAGGAGAGACAGAGAGGAGAGAGAGAGGGGGAGAGAGAGAAAGGGACAGAGTGAGAGAGAAAGGGACAGAGTGTGTGTGTGTGTGTGTGTGTGAGAGAGAGAGAGAGAGAGAGTTGAAAGAGAGAGATTTTAGATTCTGTAAAGCCTTGTCCTTGTTCCCCATAGATTCCCAACACTTATGGTTTCCTTTGCTGCAAGGAAGTTTCACCAAATTGAAAGAGTGTCAAATCTACTTTTTTTTTTGCCTGTTAGCGCCTTCATTTTTTTTATATATAAAACATGGACCACAGGAAAACGAAGTGGGCGGACGAGGCCTAACATAAACAAGAACAAGAACTGTACATAAAGAATTAATAAAATTTAAAATGTAAACACACACACACACACACACACACACACACCCACACACACACACACACACACACACACACCACACACACACACACACATAAAAAGTTAAATTTCTGAAAATTTATGAGGCCTCTTAGGAGTGTGAGGCCCTAAAGCTGTAGCTTGCTGAACGTATGCACGAATTCTTCAGTGGAGCTTGGATTTTAAAAACAAACAAATCCAATTTTGTAGATGTATAGATTTGCCAGACACTGTCCTGGCGCCAATGTCAGGAATTTTACTCTCGTGGAGTTGACTGGTTGGTAGGCACCTCTGGGA